>JAAGEH010000018.1:39947757-40050117 GCA_011751065.1 Lasiurus cinereus
TGAAGTGGTTCCTGAAAATGTTTTGTTATTAGGAACAATGAAGAACAGGTCAACACCACTGAAGATTAGATGGGAACAAGCATCCTATCTAATAAACATGGAATATGCAAATTGACCATCACTTTGCAACAAAGATAGCGGCACCCACAACCAATAAAGAGAGAATATTCAAATTAACGTGGCAAAGATGGTGGTGACCAGCCTTGAGCAAAGGTGGGAGGTGGCTCCTGGCCCTAGAGCTGAGACCAAAGCTAAGGCCTGGGTACTGGGTGCCAGAGGGAAATTGGTGCTGGAAGCAAGGGGAAGGAAGGCCTATTCTTGCACAAATCTTCATGTATCATGCCTCTAGTGTTTTTATGAATGCCAATATATACAGTTTAAGGTAATATATCTTACCCAATGCCTGAGGTAGCAAAGACTATTGGTATACAGACAAGGATGTATGAAAGCAGGTGCAAGAGTGAGGAATGGGGGTATCCTGAGTTCATCCACATAGCTGGTTGCCACCTGATGGAATAAAAACTTGAAATAGCACACTTGTCTTTAAAAAAATGTCATATAGTTTTGCCTATTTAGTTTGATGGGCAATGTTTGTAGCCACTGTACAGGAAATATAATCTTAGAATTCAAGTAGTCTATTTAAGAGGGAGGAAGCAACCCTCTATTTTAAAAAGGTAAGGGATGTAATAGTTGGTAGATGTGATAGGTAAAAAAGGTAAAAAGAAAAGAAAAGAAAAGAAAAGGAAAGGAAAGGAAAGGAAAGGAAAGGGAAGGAAAGGAAAGGAAAGGAAAGGAAGGCAAAGAAAAGAATAATAAACAATATTCCCAGCTTTTGGATTGTAGAACATCAGAAGGGGAATACAAAGATTATGTTTCTCCATATACTTTGTGAGGGTGAATGGTGGTGTTCAGTATTCAAATCAAATATTAGAATTGAATTAGTATAGATTTATTTAGTATTTAACACAGGAGAGACTCAGAATTGGACAACACAGGGGATTTTTTTAAAAAATAGGATGTTTACCAGATCCTGTATAGAAATATTATCAGTGCCCAGCAAGCTGTCCATATAAAGACACATCAACTTATGCATGCATTATGGAGCATTCCTAGTTCAGTGACATTTATTCATTAACTTTGTCTTTTCTTCAGATGTTCATGTTAGAGAAAATGGGGCCATATATTTGGGTACCCATGGCTAGAAAAATGAAAAACAATACCATCACCCAAGGTTTCACAGTTTTTAATCACTTTTGGTGGCATTTTTGTATTTACTGTTTGACTAATTGATTAAAAAATCTGTCATCTGCTTAAATAATAGAAGATAACATAAAGCAATACTCTGTGCATTCGTACATATGACATGCTTCTCTTTACTTTTAGCTGGTTATAAACTATTTCTTTTAGGCAATGGCGTTAGACAGAATTGTTCTTAGGAAACACAATTATTATTTAAATAAGATAACATAGCCATTTTCTTCTGAAGTTTAAGGCTCTGGAAGAATATGATAATGGTAAGCACATGTTTCAGACATCTCTTTTGTGTGTTGAAAAAAGAATTGAAACAATTCTGTCATGTGTGGCCTTTTTTACATGAGAAGAAAGAATGTCTCCCTGGCTTTTAGTTTTCAGTGTTCAGTGTCATTTTTTTTTAGAGCGGCGATCCCTGGCGAAATGTAAGTCTCAAGCTACACTGCAGAATCTATTTTTATAGAAGGAAATATCTTTCTGTATGATCCTCAAATGGAAAGCTGTCATCCATCTTCTGAATAGGCTTTATCCCTCCTTCAATGGCTAGTTTTTGAAAGTGCTGATGACTAGAAGCAATTCTTTATAACTCCCTAAATAAAGACATCAGTCCATCAGCAAAAAAACAGTGCGTGAACTGGAAAGGGCAGCTGTCTCCAAGAGGGGGAGGGGAAGAAGAGCACTTACCCACTCAGTTAAAAGCTGCTAACTGTTATTATTGAGTGTGTATTAATATGTGTGTCCTTACAATTTAAAATGCTGCTTTAAGCAACAGAGAATGATAATGTTTTTTCCTCTCTTTTTCTTTTTAACTTATGCTATATAAACCTAAGTATACAAATTATTCTGTGAAAAAAAAAAGTCTTACCCTACCATCAAAGGTAATTAAAATCAGAAAGGAAACTTCAAAGCCAGAGTGAGAACTGAATCCTAAAATGATCAGTTTATTTTAGGATTAAAAAGAAAGCATTATTCAGAGTGTCTTAGAGAAAAGCTAAGGTGAAGCAAAAATGTCTGTAGTGCCTCATCTACATACCGCATCCTCCCTCACACTGAACTTGCCTCTTTATTGTGCTGTTTATGTGAAATAGGATATACAATAATTAGGATCAGTGAAAAGGTACAGTGTGATAAGCTATTCAAAAGCAAATGGATAGAGGGAAAATTTATCTTTCATATAGCTTATGTATCTTCTTTGTAGACTTACTCCTCCCCCCTCAGTCTTGGGAAAGGTTTTAGTATTTATTTTTTTCTCTTCAAGGTTTTGAAAAATCATTAAAATACACCTTGGTGTGGATCTTTTAAATATCTGCTTTTGCTGGGCCTTTATTCTGCAATATGTAGAATCAAATTCTTCAGCCTTAGAAAATGTTTTGGAATTATTTCATTTAAGATTTCCTTTTATTTTTTTCTTCATTTTTTCTTTTCTCTCTGTTGACTCTGTTAGATAGGCTTCCTAGTTTTGTTTGGTTTATTTGTCCCATTCAGTCTCTCTGTATCTCTCTCCCTGTATGTCTGTCTGTGTCTCTGTCTATGTGTAACACACACACACAAACACACACACACATAAAATTTTAATCTGAAAAACCTAGTCCCTTCCATTGAATCATTTACTTTTATCATTCTCTAATAATGTGTTTATTTTTGAAGCTCATATTAATTTGACATCAGAACTTTTGATGTTATGAATTCATTGACTTCTGCTTCTCTTATTTCTTTTGACATTCTCTTTTTCTAGATATTTTTAAAACAGCTTCTCCTTTTAAACATTCTATTGAATTTTCTATTTTTACTTTTTGTATTTTTAACTCCCAGGAGAGCTTTTACCATTCTCTAATTATTTGCCTAGTTTCTGTAAAACCACGTTTTTATTTTGTGGATAGAATATATTGTTGTCATAAAATATTAAGAAGGTAGGAAAATTCCAGGACAAGGGGAATAGGGAAACTAAGACAGATAATTAAACAGCAATTTGTGACCATCTAGTAAATTCTATCTTCCCTAAACTAAGGACACTTAAGAGTAAATGTTTCGTAGTTCTCTTTTCTAACTAAAGGGTAAATAGCTTAAATCACACTACTCAGGGAGATAGTAACAGAAGAGAGGAGAGGGCGGGTCTCATCTCTCAATTTGCATTTAGCCACTATTTGTCCAGATAGTAATGTTTATATACACTTAGTGTCCAGATTATTATGATCTTTGAATGCATAATAATCTGGCCACTCAGTATATTGTATCTTAAATGAGTACCCAAAGTATTGTAGACTTTTGCTGGAGATCAACCACCTATTTGCCCTGAGCCTTCTATCAGCCAGTGTAAAGGGGAAAACTAATCAGGTGCACAATTTATAGTATCTTTGATGTCAAATAAATGAAGTACTCAAGAGAAGTATATTGAGTGGCCAGATTATTATGCATTCAGAGATTATAATAATCTGGACACTCAGTGTATATGTGTGTGTGTGTATTTATATATAAAATTATTTATCCTATATAATAAAGAAGTAATTTGCAAATTAACACTCACACACTCACAAGATGGCAGCCTATGACTAGTTAGTGATGGATAACCAAAGGATTGCTCAAGCAAGTTGTGTGGGTAAACCAAGCCAGCAGGAGGGTTAGTGAGGGATGACCAAATGGCTGAACAAGCAGGCTACATAGGGTGACGAGACCAGCGGGGGGGGAATTTAGGGCCAACCAGGCAGGTAAGCAGGTGAGCGAGTAGGAGCCGGGGGATCGGGCCTAAACTGGTAGTCAGTTATCCCCCGAGAGTTCCCAGATTGGAGAGGGTGCAAGCTGGGCTGGGGGAACCTCCCATGCATGAATTTCATGCACTGGGCCTCTAGTTTTATGTAAGTGAAAGTTTTATTGTACATTATTATTATACAGTGTGGGGCAAAATAGGTTTACAATTTTGAGTATCTGCAACACAGAATTTATTCTTGTACTATTATTTATTAACTAGAGGCCTGGTGCATGGATTCATGCCCCAATGGGGTCTCTCAGCCCAGCTACCAACATCCCCTGAGGGATCCCAGATTGCAAGAGGGAATAGGCCTGGCTGAGGGACCCCCAGAGTTGCATGAATCTATGCACCAGGCCTCTAGTATATATATAAGATCTTTGGTTAATCTCTTCCTGTCCTTTCCTCTGAGATTCATCAGTCAGTTCCCTGATTCCATGCCTGTGGTTTCCACTCCTGCATTGAGCGTCTGCCCCCTGGTGGTCAGTGCTCACCATAGCTACTGATCAGATGATCTGCCAATCCGCCAATTGGCTGATCACTTAAGCTTTATATATATATATATATATATTTGTGTTGTTTTCCATACAATTAACTGTAAATTTACTTTTCCCCCACCTGTATGTAACTTATTATTTATTTTAATATCTAAGCATTATAGAATGCATATAAACTTGCATTTATCTGTTAGAACTATTATTTGAACCCATCTGAGATTATTTGCCCTCTAATAAGGTTTATTTTAAATTTAAACAATGTATAATTATTGTCATACTAAAATATTTGAGACTAACTTTGCTTTATTGCTTTATGACTTCAGTGTAGGCTTTATTGTTGTTTCCATTATTTTTCTCCAAGTGTTTTGTCCTGTGAAACAAGTATAATTCTGACATTTTTTTTCTTTATGGTCTGAAAGTTTTACATATAACTGGTATTGCATTAGAACTTAAAGTTTAAAAATGAAATGTAACATAAATGTTTATATCTAAGTTTCTCTAATTACTAACACTGAAATTATATACTGTTTTTTGTTTGTTTGTTTGTTTTGTTTTTAATATCTTCTATCAGTTGCCTCTCATATGTTAATCTGAACAGGAATTGAACTCACCTCTTCTTGGTGTATAGGACAAAGCTTCAACCAATTAAGCCACCCAGCTATGGTGAAATATCCAAGATTTTGCTGTCTTATGTTTTCTTCTAGAATTTTTTGAGACTAACAGTTAAGTCTTTAATCCATTTTTAGTTTTTTCTTGTGTACGGTATAAGAAGATGGTTTAGCTTCCTTTTGTGGGGATGGGGGCATGTATCTGTCAATTTTCCCAACACTATTTAAATTTAATAAAAAAGAAATAAATTAAAAGTGATAGAGTACTTTCTTTGAGTTTCTTAGGCAGAGTAAAATCAAAATCAGACACCTGACCCTGGTTGGTTTGTTCAGTGGTTAGAATTTTGGCCTGTTCACCATAGGGGCACAGGTGCAATTCCTAGGTTTCAAGTTACCACACTGTCCCTGTCCCACATTAATGTTTCTCTTGCTTTCTTTCTTTTGTAATCCCTCCTGCCCTCCCTCCCACTCTCTGTGGAAAGCAATAGAAAAAAATATACTCAGGTGAGGATTACCCCCCAAATAAATATATAAATAAATAAAATGAGACGCCTGGTTCTCTGACATAATACTTCTTTGTGACGTTATTGTCTTAGAAACAATTAAAATAAGGAGTAAAACATTAATATAGAATCATGATGAATTAATAAATTACATATAAAATATACAAATACATAGAAAAAGAAAATGGAATTTTTATTAGTTTATATAATCATCACTTCTGGACTTTACAGAGAATGAAAAATATCACACAAAAAGGCACTGAAATAATTATATTTCAAATTTTCTATATGAAAATTAATTTAATAAAAGAGGAAATTAACAGGCTGGAAATATATCTTTATTAACAAAAGGATAGATACAGAGGCAGTAAAGCATCAAACAGACTGAAATTACAGCAGGAAGATTAAGGTTAGGTGAGGCAGATAAGAGATCAATCAAAGGACTTGTATGCATGCATATAAGCATAACCAATTAACATAGACCCTGGGGGGTTGGGGTATGCCTAGGAGGGAGAGGGAGCAATGGGGAGATATGTATAAAAATTAATAATAAAAAATAAAAAATAAAAAATAATTACTTAAGGTTATTTTACTCATATAAAATATCCATATCTCATTTTATTAATAAGCAAATAATTTTAGCAATAGAAATAGAAATGTAAGTGGTAAATAACACCTAATTATAAAGATGCTGTTGCTGCCAGTAATCAGAATGTAAAAATCAAAAGTTTTAAGGTATTACGTAAAATCTATTAAATTGTACCAATCATTAATTAACACAGTATTTCATGCCAATAAACTACTAAAAATAATCCAAAAAAATATTTTAACGAAGTAGGTACTAATTATATTTTCCTATAATTAGAAAGGGTACATTCTAATAAAATTTAAAGGAGCAGTTAACAGATGTTAATTTCATTTCTTATTTGCATATTATAATTTGTTTATAAAAATATTATAAAATACATTGACTATGTATCATTAAATGTCAAAATGGAAATAGGAAAGGAAATCATCACATATACAAATATATGCATGTATAATCTAAATACACGTACATCAATGAAAATAAAGTCAATTAACAGCAAACTTTGATGCTTTTTAGCATATACCCAGTAGTGGAAAAGATTACAGGAAATATCTGTTCTGAAAGAAAGACATTTTTAAGGCAAAAGTATTTCTAGGCAATAGACTTTGAATAGATAGGAGAATGCTTTTTAATGAATGTGAAGTAATATTTCAAGGGAAAACTATTCTCTAATATAAAGTTACTATTCATAGAAACTAATTATAGGAGAAGATTTCACTAATTTTAAAGGTGTCTGATCAAGGTGAAAAATTAACAGTGAATCATATTGCAATTGGGTGGTCAACCTGGTGATGTGCCAGTACTTCATCATGTGCACTTCAATTAGATTGCCCATGAACTCACTGATCCACTCACCAGAGATGTATTCACCTCAACACTGTTGGATATATGCTTGTACAATGTGAAATATTTAAATAGAATATTTGAAATTCCAATAAAAATATTTTCCTTTTTCCGTAAAACATTAATGGTATATAGTGACAAGAACTGACTCTAAGTGTTTGATTGACAGAGAGACTTTAATTAGCTAATACTGTTTATAATTTCATAAGGAAATTAAATTTAAATTCTGTTTATAATTTCATAAGAAAATTAAATTTAAAAATTATGTTCTTTTCATCTTCATCAGTAGAAAATATAAAGATCTTGACAATGTTAAGTTTTCTAGCATTTATATAAATACTTCCTGTAAAAATATAATTGAACTCCTATCTTAATAGCTAAAAAGATTTTGTGTATTCATTTGGTTTTGGCAAAAGTTAAGGATAACTTAAGTCTTGTGGAAAAAACAACTAAGAAACATTTCAAAATCATAAATGCTCATTTTTTTTAACTGAACAAATGTAAGATTTTATATTGGCATTATATTTTGTTCAATAAATAATTACATGTTTTAAAAGCACTCAAAACAGTCAGAATGTTTCTCTATAAGGAAAAAGAAATACCTTAAGTTAACCTTTTGAATGATAAGCAAAGTAGCTATTAGTATTCAATAAATGGTTTTTTGAAGGAAGCTGTCCACATAAATCAAAAAACAACAGTAATATTGTCTCAATATTGAAAGTTTGAAAAACTTATAAATTCCATTTAACATCACTTAATATATATATATATATATATATATATATATATATATATATATTATTGTTTTTTTACAATAAATAAGAGAGGGAGGTAGACGGATAGAGAGTTAGAAACATCGAAGAGAGAGAACTATCGATCAGCTGCCTCTTACCCATCTCCTACTGGGGATGTGCTTGCAACCAAGATTACATGCCCTTGACCAGAATTGAACCTGGGATCTTTCAGTTCACAAGCTGATGCTCTGTCCACTGAGCAAAACCAGTTAGGGTGATTTAACATCATTTTTTAAATGTTCAATAACCAATGCATATTCTTTAATTATTATTTGTTTGAGGGTCAAGGTATTTTTCCTTAAAGATAATTCCTACAAGGCCAACATTTTTAAGAAGAAAAACATTGTTTAAAGGAGAAAAAATGAGACCTAAAATATGTAAACTCTGTAAAAGAATATTGTCAATTGTGAGTGTGAGTGTGTGTGTGTGTGTGTGTGTGCGCGCGCGCGCGCACGCACGCACTTTCTAACAAAGGAGAAAATAATTTCAATCAGTATACTTGGAAATATCTGTGATTTTTAGCCATATATATTTTTTTTCTTACATTTTCTACAAAAAATAGTAAACTGGGATAGTCAAAAGAAGATTTATTTATAGGATCTTTATTTATAATAACAAAACTACTTGCTACAGCAGTTCAGAACCACAGGTTGATTAACCAGTTATGCATATATAATACTTATTAATTTACATAGAAGAATCTTTTCTAAATTAGCCCTTCTCAAGAAAGAAGGTCCTTTTATTGATGTTTTCCTTCATAGCTCTTTGCAATCTCTAAAAATCACTCTGCTTTATATTCTGCTTGTGAGATAATTTCAAATGTACCTCACGGGAAATATTCTCTTTGAAATCGGCAACACTTAATGAAAAATATATACATATTCATCATTAAAAAGAAGATACTGAAAAATATTACTGATATATAATCACTCTGAGCAGATGAATTATTTTAAACATGAAAGAAATCATTAACTATAAATAATCCAGAGATCAAAGTCTGAGTGGGGAAAAAAAGTGGGCTGGAGGGCAGACTCTGCACCCTGCGTGGGCTGAATGAAGGGGCTCTCTGAAACAGGATCTCAGAGAGGAAAATAAAGTGAATGTAGCTGTGCCAGGCCCGAGATTTCTTTCTGAATAAGACCATGAAGATTTAAAGGAATTTATTCAGCTCTAATAAAGAATGGAAAGGAGCACAAATTTTGGATAACTGCTTTCTACTTCAGCAACCATATTAATGATAAGGAGCTTTTCTCTAATTCAGAGAGAACATTTATAGAATAAACACATGGTTTAGACAATTTACTTTTCTTCAATAAAGCTCTTTCACTCCAATTAAATAAGGAAGATCCTATTTAGGTGCACGTCTGGTCATGCAAATTATATAGGCAGATTTAGAATAGTCAAAAATAATAGTTTGCCTCAATTGTGCATTTTAGCATTTACACTGTAAACTATCCCTGTTAACTGTGTGTGAAAAATTTGACTCACTTTATGAAGTTTTGCCTTATATGTATATATTTTATCTATATAGTATTCCTTTGAATATAAATATATTATGGGAGGTATATTTCTGTGGCAAAGTTTTATCAAAACCACAAATTATATTTTTTAAATATTTCTCTATTTTGAGAAATTCCACAGTGGCAGTTAGATATATATATTTTCCAGACACAAATTTAAAACATTTTAATTTATAATATTATAAAACATTTTCTGTAGTACTCTGTATTTAAGAGCCTAGAAAAATGCAATTAGAGAAATGAAGTGATAAACAAATGCTAAGATCTTTCAGGATTGTAGTGTGAGTTAGATATATTGAAATAGTTCAACTATTTTCTATTATCTGCTTAATGATAGATTGAAATATTAAGTCTATAAATTAAAAACATGAGATGTGTTAGCATAGCTGATGACATTTAGAAGAATCAAGAGAGGTTCTTGAAATTATTATATTAAGGTAGATAGATAATTAAGTAGATAGACAAACATAAAGATATATAGCCATACAGAATTTTAAAAATACTAGATGTATTCATAAAATATCATGATATATACATGGTTTGATGCTATGGACAAATGTTCAGATCCACTCCATTGGCAATAGTTGTATATAGTTATGAACCATTTCTAGTTACCTATTGGCCCTTGTGATGAAGTGGAAACATTATCTTTGAAGTAAGAAAAAGAGATTTTAGTTTAACTTTGCTACTTATTAGTAATCTGGCATTAAGCAATTTAGAGGAAATGCTTAAACCTCAGATTGCCCACAATGTCAAAAATGGGAATAGCCCTGACTGACTTGGCTCAGTGGATAGAGCGTAAGCCCTTGGGATGAAAGGTCCCAGGTCTGATTCTATCAAGGGCATGTACCTTGGTTTCTGGTTTGATCCTCAACAGGGGGCATGTGGGAGGCAGCTAATAGATGTCTCTACTCTCTCTTCCTTACTCTCTGTAAAATCAGTATGAAAAAAACATTTTTAAATGGGAATAATAATACTCAAAAAGATATTGAGATAATTAAATTGCCATACATGAACTATAGTGATAGACGGTAAATAAGTGCTCGAACAAGTAATAGTTTCTTCCTTTTCTCCCAAACTTAGAAAAAAAAATTTAGATTACCTCAGTCTAGAGATGTATTGACCTGCATTAATATAGTTGACAGTGAGTTTTCCCAGATTAACTGGATATTTGTGCTTTTTTGGCCAGGGAAAAGATACATTCTAAAAGCAAAATTTATAAATATATTCAACATAGTAATAAGCCATAACTGAGTAATAAATTTGTATAGTATATCTTCATTGAATATTTTCCTCACATTTGTTGATTGTTTAGTTGCTGATCTATTAAACAGACATTGCTTTATAATTTAATAAATTATAAGCTTATATTTGAAAATGATTCTGCCTTCTTTCAGCAAATGTATTTCATTCAGATTATAAGCTTATCAAGATATTATTGGCATACATACTTTACAGTCATCATAAACATTCAATGGAGTTTTCAGCCATTAACATATTTTACTTTATTATTTTAAATAGTAGAGTAGGAACTCAGATTGAAAAGGGGGATATTTATTTGTGATTAAAATTGTCATTGAAATAAAAAATTCCTTTTTGAATTATGTTTTTAATAAAATATTTATGTATTTGTTAAAATGAAGTCAAGTAGTGATATTTTATTAAGTAGTATGTAATTCAGTTTGAGATATTGTGGCATTTCTCTCAAAATTAACTTTAGGGGGCACTGTGCTGCCAGTAGAGTTCTTGGACAAGTCAGATCATCTTGTTTTCTTTCTTTGCAAGTAAAAATACCTTAGCAAGTTTTTCAAAGGAATCATGTCAAATGTATAATTTTTTTTTGTAAATTTGTGTTTTTCCCAGGACACTGTGGGCAAGACAATTTTGAAAGCTATTGAAGAAAGTATATTTTCAGAAACAAAAGTTGGATTTAATAGCAACTTGGAACTGAAGGTTGTTTTGGAGTTAGGAAGCAAACTATCCAACAAACAACACACACACGGAAATGCAGAAAAGCATATCACCTGAGAGCAAAAGTGGTGTGGTAAGAATTTTTTTAAATTATAAAATTGATTGTATTGTAACCTGAAAAAAAAATCACATAAGTTGTCTCTGAAAATGAGCAGCGAGCCAGAATCAAAAGTCAAGGTATAAGAAATCCACTGTAAACTGTTGTTAACCAGAAAGTCAACAGTAAAAGAGGAAATGACAATGACAACAGCAAAAATTATATCAGTATAAATGGGTGTTTCCAATGGCAGTTTTCTCTATAAAACTCTTCCCCACTTCCAACCTCACCCCATTAATCATTTCTGACATCTGGACTACATTCTAATTCCTAAGTAGATCTTTTGTCATCTGGAGCATCAAAACAAAGACTTCTGAAGAAATAATGCAACCTGTTAATAAAAACCCTTTCCCTTTGCTAGCATTTTTCAGAATGTCTGATTATAATAAATACATTCAATTTCTTCTGATAGAGCTACCTCAGTGGTCGGTAAACTGCGGCGTGCTAGCGACATGCAACTCTTTGGTCCCTTGAATGTGGCTCTTCCACAAAAAAACACGGCCTGGGTGAGTCTATTTGAAAAAGTGGCATGAGAAGAAGTTTAAGTTTAAAAAATTTGGCTCTCAAAAGAAATTTCAATCGTTGTACTGTTAATATTTGGCTCTGTTGATTAATGAGTTTGCCGACCACTGAGCTACCTAAACACTTTCTGCACCTTATTTCCTATTCATAACTATTAGCTAAGATAGTTATATAAACATGTGGAAGCTATTCATGTTTATTTTGGCTATTTTTAGACCAATTAAAATCTTTTCCTCATAGTAGATATATATACTTAATATCTCTTGTTATTACCTTTTCTGCTCATTCTTGAGAGGAATGCTTATGACACATGTAGATTTCATAGTAAGGAGACAGGATTGATTGATTAAGAAGAAAATACCCTTTTCACATTTGTCTTAATTATCCAGAAAATATATTACATAAGAAGGTCAAATATTAAAAAAAAAGCAAATAATTTTGAAGAAATCACAAATACAGCTATTGGCAAAAGTAGGTTCATACTTGTGAATACTCAAAATATTTGTTTTATTTATTTATTTACTATTCATAAGAAAAAATATAAACCACCTTTTGCCCACCACTGTATTGAAATAGAGGGATAATAAAGAATAGTAAGTTTTTCTAAAAAATACTGACTTTTGGAAAACAGATGAACACATGCTACTGGTAAAACTGAGTTCAGTGTGTTTAATTGACCTGTTTATATATTTGACTTTTAGTATATTTATATTGTTAACTTATTGTTTTGCTATTCTATTTTAAAGACTGAAACTCTTACAATGGAGGAATAATGCAGAGTATGAGTAGGCAAATAATAAGCATTTGCCAAATATTTTGCTATTGTACCTATGACAGAAATATTTATATGTACATATATTTCATATATATATATGTGTATATATATGTATATATATATATATGAAAACAAATATCTTAGCAGTGTTGTTAAGTATAAAAATGAGAAGTCATAAGAAATGTGAATTTTTTTCTGGAGAATATAAATTGTGAATATACTAAAGATTTAAGTCAGTCCCTGTTTACTTCTTTTATTAAATACTAAACATTTTATGTAAACTACTCACTTTATTTAAAAATTTAACTTAAGCCAGTATTGGAAGAAACATTGGTACTCCAAGTGAATTAATTTATTTTTTAGATTATCAATGTAATTATTTGCTATCAAGATATTTAAGAATATCTGAATCTTTCAAGGGGCATTGGTTTTGAATGTCAAAGATATTCAGGGTTTCAGAATACTTTTTTTCCAGTATTTTCAAACACTCTAATTCTCTTAGGGTTTAAAGAAATGAGAGAAGTAAGAAAAATAGAAGTAAGAATATTAGATAATCCCAGATTTTATATCTTTATCAGTGTTCATTGGGAGAATTTTCAGAGATTAGCAACAGGCTAAGTGGATTTCTTACTTCCTCCTGTGAAATTTAATAATGTTCTTTTATCTCCTGTTTATGGCTTTGAAGAAGCTCAACAAATTTATAAAGGAATTTCTTGACACTGCCATTTTCATCCCACATAGGTAGAGAATCCATGAAAAAAATCTAGTAACCTATTTCTCTTCTCTTTTCTTTTTAAACTTTCTTACTTAAAATGAATTTAGCACTTAGGCACATATAATGTCTGTTGCCATATGGATTTTGTGATGCACAGGGGACATTTTTACAATCACAATTTTAATTCTGCATTGCACTTTCTAAAGTAAATTTCAGATAATGCCTGACACTTTAAATGCTAACACTACCAAAAAGTATCCACATCACAAAGTACATTTATATTCTCTAGGATAGAGTTTTATTTCATGGTAAACAATATATTATATATTTTTTATATTTGTTTGAGAGCCCAGATTTTAAATGTAAGCTTTTTCCCTTGATATTCAGGTTTAATTTAAAATAAGAACCTAGATATAACAAAGTATGATTATTTTGTAATTTTAAGCTATGAAGTATGTTTTATGTGTATTTATCCAAGTTCTTTAGCTATTTATATCTGTTTATTTTCACCTGTTATTTTTCAAAGACTACATCTTTGATGATAACACATTGAATTAGTGGGAATAACAGAACTGTCGTATATTAATAGGCATATATATATACATATATGTGCATACATCAGTAAAGAAAATATATAGAAGAGTTTAATTTAATATGTTACATCCCTGTGTAAGGAAAATATTCAAAATTAACAATGTTTTATGAAGAATATATGAAAATCTTAAAGCTACTTAAAGAGATAACTGAAAACATATTTTTCAGCTATATTTGCCAAGAGCACTCCCATAAATATACTTAGATTTGTTGCAGTCCAGAAACATTTTAAGGGGAAGAAGAATGGTTATTTGTAGACTTGGAAGGATATTTTTATGTAGAGGAAAAACATTCTTTCTTGCTAAGAATATCTGTAGAAAAGTCCTTTTTGGACTAAATTTTGTCAGTTTTTATTTATTTTTTAAGTTGTTTATAGAAGAGTAGTAAAATGATATCAAAAGTCTCCTCAGAGAAAATGCATTTGCCTTTTTTCTAATACTCTTAATTTCTATTCCTTTTTTTTTTAATCCTTACCTGAAAATATGTTTTTATTGACTTTAGGGAGAGAAGAATAAAGATGGAGAGAGGAAGGGAGAGGGAGAGAGAGAAAAACATTGATGTGAGAGAGAAACATCCATCAGTTGCCTCCTGCACACCCCCTGACCAGGAATTGAACTGGAAACATGTGTGCTGGCCAGGACTCAAACCCATGACCTTATAAAAATGGAATGCCACTCAAAACAGTTGAGCCACACCATCCAGGGCTTTATTCCTTACTGATGTCATTTAAGGTCTCCTATTCAGCTGTACTCTGGAACCAAAAGCATCAAGAGTCCCCTGAGACCAGAAAATTAGGCCTTCCTACAGTCCTCCTGATGTAGAAGCTGCATTTTAACAAGGTCTCTAAGTGATATCTCTCTCTCTCTCTCTCTCTCTCTCTCTCTCTCTCTCTCTTTAAATCACTAGTATAAGATAATGAAGTCTTAAAGTAAAATTTTAAAACAATCACAAGAAAAAGCAAGCATAGCATTAAGGAACCTAGTAGAATATTGCTAATCCTTACAAATTGTTCTTCCTTGGGTCACCTCACTTTATTTATGTTCACTTCCATTATTCCAGTAAATATGCTATCTTTCCTCCTGTCTGTTCTCATTTATCTATAGACTCTTTATTGTCCCTGTTATAATCAAAACATGATATATGAATATCAACCTCCCAGTAAGAAGTCATTAAACATGGAAGGGTGTTTAAGGAACAGAAATGCCACTTCTTTACTCTAAGACACACAAACCTGCAAAGCCTGTTGGTTGATGGCTTCTTTAAAGAGCCCTAATGGAGTCACCTTCTTCAGCAATGCCTGTCTGACATGGCCACCCATAGCGTGAATGGTGAGTACTTCCTGCCCTTTGAATGTTCCCAGTTTCTTAATTGAGCTATAATCATATGAATGCTGTGCTTCATAAGAAGAAAACAGTGACTTTTTTATAGTCTTTACTTGCTCATTGGGAAATTAGAATTCATCATAAAAAGTCACTAGGATTTTTATTTTTAAGATTGAGTTATTTTACTTTTATAAAATGAAAAACCTTTGACTAGAAATTGTGAACATCTGAGATAAATTTTTCTGCTATAATATAGAGGAAGACATATGAATAAATACATAAACATTGTGCCCAAAAGTTTTTATATTTTATCTTTTGTATCTTAACAGCTATGAATAACTTACTCTAGCATGTATGTAATATTTTGTGTTGCTGTCAATATAGAATGGTAATTGTGTTAAAATAATGAGTATAAGAACACAATTCCAATTTTTTTATTATAGTTTAGCTCCATATTTGAAAATACTTAAATATTTTGTATTTAGACTTCATGATTAATGTCCTTTACCTTTATCATAACATATCTATTTTTCTGGCCAAAAGATATAAATTTCCAGTTATAAGCTAAATACATGCTATGAAGGCAATGTACAACATGCTGATTATAGTTAACACTGCTATATGAATTATAGGAAAGTTACTAAAAGAGTAGGTTCTAAGAGTCCTCAGTACAAGGAGAATTTTTTTCTTATTATTATTGTATTTAAATGATATAATGAATGCTAACTAAACCCATTGGGAAAACAGTTTCACAATATTTGTATATCTAGCCATCAGACTTAATGCCTTAAACAGTGATACATCTATCTATCTATCTAGATATAAACATAGACCTAGACATAGACATAGATATAGATATAGGTATAGATACAGATATAGATAAGATATACATATACATATACATCAATTAATTTTCAATAAACTTAGAAAAACTGCAAATATTCAAAAGATATATCTATTCTAAATCAGGTTTTAGCAAATATTTTTTAAAGGTCAGGTGGCAAATAATGTAGGCTTTGCAAGCTTTATACCATCTCTGTCTCAACAACTCAATTCTGCCTTTTAGTATAAGAGGAATAACAGATTATATGAAAATAAGTGGGCATGAATATGTTTCAATAAAACTATATTCATGGAAACCAGCAGTAAGCTGGATTTAGCTTATGGTTCTTAGTTAGCTAACCACTTTATAAATATTTCATTTATAAATAAAATTTTTAAATAAATGATCTTATTTTAAAATCTAAATTAGTACCTTTCTGAGTAATACAGACTTAAAAATAAATATATATTGTCCAACTTTTAGGAAAAAACACTCATTTTTCCCACTATCTGAGACTGTCACCTTAAATTTGAAAATTCCAAACCTAATTTGGATTATGCAGCTTAGATTTAAGAGTCCCATGAGTTAAAATAGTGTACATTTACAGCCTTCCATTCCATGGGCAATTTCATATTATTTAGTGTTAATGAAGGGGGATTTGACTGTGAGGTTATTGGGCTTGGCCAGTGTACTCTTGTTCCAACTAGCGCCAAAGAGGAATATATAAGAAAAGAGTTTCCTATAAAACTCTGGACTAGTCATTTTGGTTAACTTTCGTCTTTCCTCTGAGTAATTTATAAAGTATTGGCTGTTTTTTCTTCTTTCACACTATTTCTCTGAAGTGCATATTCAGTATCTGTTGATTATAATCAGGATCATATAGTTACAAAGTTTCTCTGTGAATATTGGTATATTTAGCAGACTCCATATGTTTTGACTAAAAGAAAAAAGTGATGAATATTTTAGTAAGTCTTCTTTTATTTCAGAAATATTCTTCAAATTCTTTTTGGGCAGCAATAAATATGTCCCAGTGTAAATTGTATTTTTTATAATCATAATAAATGACTTGAGTGGCTTAACTTAAAATTTTCATTGGGGTATTATAATCATTAGATGATATTTTCAAAATAATAGAGAAGGGTTGCTGATGAGTGAATTATTTCATACTATTTTCCATACAGACAGGTGTGGATTAATATTAAATATGAAATGTAACAGAAATGTACATCAGACTCTACTATTTATATGGTGATTCCTATAAGAGTCAATATTTTTTACAACCAATAGACTCTAGCATGGTCATGAATAGAAGTGTGCTCAGTCTCCGGATCTATTGCCAATATTGAAATACACACAGAATTACTGTTAAGACACAATGTCGTTCACAAATACCAACAGATATGAGAGGGAAACTGCTGCCAGATTGGGTTACATTGAATCAATCCACTTAAATCTCCTACATTTCAAAAGAATTTCTATGTATTTAGAAAGGCTTTAACAACATTTCTGGCTTTCTTGGGGCTCCTAAAGAGCAATGTGGTAGCAATGAAAAGCTCTTTACTGCAGGGATCCTTACAATTAAGAATAGCAGAGATTGTAAAAGTTTGCTAGTTTTGAAATATTAGCTTGCCTCCTACTTAAGTCTAAACAAAAGCACACTATGGCTCTAGGTCAGCCCAATGCAGACAAAAACTGAACTCTGATTTGCCCCATACGAAGAACTATAATGGAGTGGAAGCAGCAGCTACTTAATATATGAGTTAAAATTACCCGTGACTGAAGTGAGCACATCAATCAAAAGTTTTGGCATGTAGTGAGCCGACAAACCAGTGTGGTGAGCTTGAGGGCAGGAAAAGCCTCTGTTCTGTATTCAACTGTTTCCAAATGACCATGACATCCCTTTGCATGCACCACCCGACTTCCAGCAGGTGGATTTTTGAGGCATTGTGCTTGGAACACAAAGATGGATCAAGTGAGAGCATTTGAGATAGTTTCCTGTTTTGTGTTCTGAAAAGTAGGGTTGCATAAAGCCTTCCAGATTCTTAGCATTTTTTAGGTGTTGAGAAAGAATAAATGTGGATCCCTGAGAACAGAAAATTCAACAACGAAGATGGAATAGAAACATTTGTAGATGCTGATTTATGTTTTAAAAACTGTATGTCCATTTGAAACATCTTGACATAAATGCAGTTTGTCAGATTAAGTGGTTTCATCCAGTCTTCCGTGTCTGGTTCTATACCAATGTCAACTAATTTCTAAAGATCTTGAAAACTGGAAGAGGATCTTTTAAAATAATTATATGTCTACATAGCAATTTTGTACAAGCAGGTCTAGAAGGAAAGTGCAGTGCATACTTATTCCAGAATATACCCCACCTCTCACATGTTATTAATTTCAAAGGGAATTTGTCCCATAACTCTATATAACTGCTTCCCATTAAATCTCTGAGAAGCTACTATAGAAAACTTAAGAGCAGATTTTGTTTCAATGAGAATGTGGATGTGTGGAAATATGATTAGATAATTCTAGCTGCTTTGTAAGTTTTTTTTTTTTACTATTGCATCATATAAGCAACTAAGATAATTTATTTATGCAAATACCATACACATTGTCATTTTTTATTAATTAATCATTTAAAATAACTCAGCTCAGATTTAATATAATATTTGGAAATATTATAATATTTAAATATTATAATTACAGAGTAGTAAACAGTCTCATGTCTGACTAATTGTAAACAAACTAAGAATCTGATAGATACAAAATATTTGCTAATTTTTTTAAAATTACAGGCTTAGTATTTAACTGAATTAGTGAATGAAAATTACAAGAAGTGCAATTATATGCCATAAAGCTAGCAGGTAAAGAATTATATACTTCAATAACTGTGAATAGACCCTGGATAGAGGAAACAAAATTAAGAAAAAAATTATTTTTCTGATGGTTTTTACTCATTGAATTGACCAGTTCCATGACTTTGAAGTTAACAACTAAATGACAGTAGATATGTTTCAGACCTCCGATGATAGTTTTTTGTTTGTTTTTTTCTGTAGTATCACATCATTCTGTCCAATTATTGCATATTTTAATAATTGAAATATACATTATCTTAAGAGAGCAGAATGTGTATAGCTTATTTTAATCCATGAGAGACAAGAGAACTTTTTAAATATTCATTTAAAGTTATTTACTTGTATTCATTAAGTTACTATTCTACCACACCACTTTATATATGGAATGATAGAATAAGCTTGAAATTATAAATATCTTTTGCAGTATAAGGCAAAGCACTCAAAGTACTTAGTACAGTGATTTCTATATTTCCAACAATGTTATTCTTCTAACAATATAAGTTATATAATTTTACTTTAGCATACATAAAAGACAATTATAAAACAACTCACATTAAACTTATGGCACACTTCCAAAAGAATTTAAAATTATCTTATAATACTGAACATTTGCAAACCTTACAGCATAGCAAGAAACACAGAAGAATATATCCAAGAGGAATTTGGCACATATATACCAGGAAATAATACCAAAAAAATAATAATCCCATTATCTATAGCAAAACTCTGACAACACAGTAACTTTTCAGTAGCAGGAGAATCCTATATAATAAAAGTCTAATATACTAAGTGTCCAACTGTTCATTTGACTGTTCAACCAGTCGCTATGATGCACACTGACCACCAGGGACCAGACACTCCAACCAGTAGGTTAGCTTGTTACTGGCGTCTGGCTGATTGGGACTGGGCGAGATGTCTGGACATGCCCTAGAACCTTCCAGCAGTCTCTTCCCAGCCCCAATCATGCACTGGTGGAATCCCTTGGCCTGACCTGTGCCCTCTTGCAATCTGGGACCCCTTGGGGGATGTCAGAGAGCCAGTTTCAGCCCAATCCCTACAGGTCAGGCCAAGGGACCCCATTGGTGAATGAATCCATGCACCGGGCCTCTAATACTTTCATAGAGTATGATATATTTAAAAAATATAATCTATGTGTATAAAGGCGTAAGTGACCGTTATGATTGAACAACTGAATGACCAGTCAACCAGTTACTCTGATGTACACTGACCACCAGGGAGCAAATACTTAATGCAGGAACTGTCTCCTGGTGGTCAATACACTCCCACAGCCAACCGCTTGTGGCCAACCAACCTCCCACAGTCCCTTACCCCAGCCAACTGGGTCCCAATCTGGAATGGGCAAACTGATCAACTCCAATTGCCAGCCAGACCAAGGGACCCCACCTATGCACAAATTCATATACCACACCTCTAGTATTATATAACAGTGAAAATGAACTATAAGCAGTAACATGAATAAAGGGTGGGAACATATTATTGACTGAAAATAAAAGTGAGTTCAAGGAGTCAGTATTTAGTTAAATAAAACTGAACAATATATTACTTAGTTTGAAAACTAAGAAAACACACAGGAACATTAAAGAAAAATATCAGAATGTTGAGAAACAATATAGTTGAGGGACATGCAGCCAGATGTAAGTTATTACAGTTAAAATATAATAAAAGAGGACCAGGCACCCTGCTGGCATGGCTCGGTTAGTGAGCATTAACCTATGAACCAGGAGGTTATGGTCCAATTCTTGGTCAGGGCACAGGAGAAGGTTGTGCGCTCAACTCTTAGTGTGAGGAATGCAGGAGGCAGTCGATCAATGATTCTCTCTCATCATTGATGTTTCTATCTCTCTCTCTCTCCCTTTCTCTCTGAAATCAATAAATATATATTTTATTGATCTGACAGAGGACAATTTATATTAGTAAAAGCATAATATGCTAATTAGACCAGACATCCTTCTAGTCGACCTTCCAGACAAAGCCAGTGCTGTGAGGGAAGCCCAGGTCTGGAGTGTCTGCTGTCAGCCCGAGGGAAGCCTGGATCCCATGCCAGAAGGAAGTCAGTGCCAGAAGCTGGGGAAGGAAGACCTACTATTGCATGAATTTGGGGCATTGGGCTTCTAGCTAATAATAATAGTTAAGCAGCAAAAATTTTGATCAATCAATTCTGTGCTCTTTAGATCAGCGAGAAAAATAGCAATTACTGCATGTACTAGTAAGCTTGGGTTGCCATAACAAAATATCACATACTGGGTGTCTTAAATAATAGATATTTCAGAATTCTAGAGGGTAAAAGTCCAAACTAAAGGCATCAGCAAATCTAGTTTCTGTGAGAACTTTCTTTGAGGCTCTTAAAATCCTGCCTTCTTGATGTGTTCTCATTTGACCTCTCCTCAGTGTATTCAGAGGACCTGTCTGGTTTCTTTTTCTCCTCTTATAAGTACAACTAGAGGCCCAGTGCACAAAATTTGTACATTACAGGGAGGGTGTCTGTCAGCCCAGCCTACATCCTTTCCAATCTGAGACATCCCTCTCACCATCCAGGACTGCTGGCTCCCAACCACTTCTGCCTGCCAGCCTGATCATTGCCTAACTACTCCCCTGCCAGCCTGATTGCCCCTAACTGCCCTCCCTTGTAGTCCTGGTCACCTCTAACTGCCTTCTCTGCTGGCCATCTTGTGTGTTGAAGTAATGTTGATTTGCATACTACCTCTTATAAGATAGGATACTGGTGAATTAGGACCCCATCCTATAACCTCAATTAACTTCCTAAAGGCTTTATATATAAGACAGTCTCTTTGAGGTTTAGGGCTTTAACAAATGAATTTGGGGAATCATAATTCAATCCATAAGATTAGAGAATAGTGATAATATGATACTCAGATTTATTGTTATATGTAAAATAATTTAGAAAAATACTGCTATATAAATTGAAATACTTATATTCAATTCTTAAATATAAACATATTATATCCCTAATAAACTTTAATCATTTTTAATATTTAGATATTTTTTCTAATATGAAAAAAGTGTTAGTAATTTTATCTCAATTTCTAAGTATATTACCCAGTGCAGGAAGAATGAATATATAGGAATATTAGAAAATGATGTGATTATTAAACTAAATATATAAAATTATTTATTTATTTTTATTTTTTTATTTTTTATTTTTATTTTTTATTAATTTTTTATACATATCTCCCCATTGCCCCCCCTCCCTCCCAGGTATACCCTAACCCCCCAGTGCCTATGATCATTAGTTATGCTTATATGCATGCGTACAAGTCCTTTGATTGGTCAATGAAGGAGGAGCATCACATGATCTCACTCATTTGTGGATAATAAAGAACATTATAAACTGATGAACAAAAGGATAGATACAGAGACAGTAAAGCTTCAAACAGACTGTGAAATTACAGCAGGAAGACTAAAGTTAGGTGAGGTAGATAAGAGATCAATAAATATATAAAATTATTTATCTAAATAAATACTACTTTCAAGTATGTTACTGCATTTCAATGATTCATGACCTCAAATAAGGATGAACAATCCTTCTTTAATGCTGATTTTTATTTCTAAAATAGAGAAAATTCAATTAAAGTCAAGTCTTATAAAAAGAATATAACTATGTTAAGAACATCACTTTGAAGTAAAAAAAAAGAATTATGCTAAAGTTATACATTGGCTTCATTCTTGAATTTATATAGCTATGTAACTAATTTGAGGAAATGTTTGCATAATAATGTGATTTTCTTTATTTGCTAAAACAAGGCTTCTTATTTTGTAGATAAAACCGATGTATGGAGATAGTCACCTGACAGGATCTTACCTCTATGTCAAAGAATAATCCAATGTTTTTATTCATTGAAATTTATCTATTTACACTATAAAGAAATTTCCAAACAATGTATAAAATTGCATTTCCTCAAATAATACAGATTTTAAATTTTGATATCTTATAATTCTACACATTTGTCAACATAGAAATATAATACTTAAACATTGCATATTAGATGGCTCTAAGGTTATTTTTTAAATTTATTTAGCTACAATAAAAGCTATTTAGAAAATTTGCATAGGTAGATTTTGTATTCATTTCCAGTTTTTTATTTAAGTTCTGAATGGACCTTAGCCAGGATTCATATTTATATGTTTGTAAGACAAGTGAGCATATATACTCATTGATATAATTTATACCTCAACAGTCTAGCTATTTTTCTGCAGCTTTCTTTTTAATTATATCTTTAAAAGCTTAATTACTATACAGGAATACTTGGCCATTCTTCTAACCATTTTGATTTTGAGTCAGGGCCTAGGACTTCACTCTTCTGTTCTCTTGCTACAATTTTTGTAACATCATTTATGCAAATATGGAGGGCAAAAACAAAGGTTCATTCATTTAGAGAGTTGTGTCTTAAAATCACTTCCCTATATTTGCTTGATGCATCTGTTTCATGGAAGACTCAGTGAGGTCAGTGAGAATATAAAGTTTTAGATCTAAGCTGATTTATGCTGAGCTGCTCTAGATCAGTATCTATAGAAGCTTGATGAAAGGCATGTAAGAGCAGTAACAAAACTCATTAGTGATGGAGTTCCAGTCTGCAAGACCTGGCTGCATGCTCGTGAGACTCCAAAAATATGGGGTGAGAGGAATAAATGACAATGACTGAATGAATAATCAAGATGGAAAGAATCCATAAGGTGAACAATATGTTTGTAAGGTGGGCGCCAAGTTGTGAGGAGCCTTGAAACTTACTTAAAAAATTAATCAGTTTACGTGCTCTATCATTTCCTTGACTAGGTTTCGCAAATTACAATACAATGAAGCTCCATGAATACTCTTATTGCATATAATTGCGTTCTAGCTCTCAAAGGTCAAACCTAAGCTTTTCAAAAGCAGAGGTCGCTGCTTTATGTACCTGCTCCGATGAAGACATTTTTTTATGAGTTTTCCTTTTCCTTTGCTGTCCTGTGACTTACTCATTTGATTTAACAGCACTAACCTCTACTGAGAGTGGCTTTCTCTTATAGAAAAGCACCTGGAAGCTAGGTTTTCATGTGATAGAATTGTGTGAATTGGGGACTGTGTAACATGCTTGAGTGGTTTAAATTAAATTGATCTTTCCTGTCCACCCATTTATTTTTTATAAAGCCTCACATCTAGAATTTGATGTTCCTTTTATTATCTTAGATAATTGCTAAATAATCAACATTAAAAGGAGAACATTTTTAGTTGTATTTCAGTTATAGACTAAAGATTCAAAGACAGACGTAGTATTTATTTCAAACGTTATATCAGCACATAAGGTAGCCACTCCTCAGATTATCCTTGCAGGCTAATACTATTCAGCTTTCAAATAACATCAACTATTTTGTAAGAATAATAAGAGCCCTGTAAGGGCTCTCACCAAACTAAGGGATCACTTCAGCAGCCATCTGGACAGTTGTCTAACCACAAAGCTTATGATTTGTGAAGCAAGTAATTTCACTAACGGAAGAGCTTTTTTAATATGTTAAATTGAAATTTAGTTCTTGTTTTTTGCTTTTCTGTACTGCCATTTTTTCATCATAGGATAAGACTAACTTTGCTATCTGTGGTAGAATAGATTGACTTATTTGAAGCAAGAAAGCATGAGAAAGAGCATGAAAAGATTTTAGTCAGGATTTTTTTCATAACCAAATATATTTATGACAATAATCTCAAAAGTAAGTCTCAAATAATTATGTACCCTGTTCAAAGTACCTTGCATATGTTAATCCATTTAATCCTCACAAAACCTCTACAAGTTAGGTGGTATTGTTGTTGTTGTTGTTATTATTATTATTATTATTATTATTATTATTATTATATCCACTAAAAGCCTGGTACATGAAATTCATGCACTGGGGGGAGGGAAAAAGAGAGGGCGCCTCTCAGCCCAGTCTGCACCCTCTTGCAGTCTGGGACCCCTCAAGGGAGGTCTGCCTGCCGGCTTATGCTCTATTCCCAGGGGATCAGACCTAAGCCAACAGGCAGACATCCCTCTCACAGTTTGGGACCCCTCACTCCTAATTGCTTGCCTTGCCACTCAGCAAGGAGCTTCTCCCGCTGCTCTTAGCGCTGCTGCAGAGGCTGGAGAGACTCCTGCCACCACCACTGTGCTCGCCAGCTGTGAGCCAGGCTTCTTGGTATGTGGTTCTCACTGACCATCAGGGGGCAGCTCCTGCATTGAGCATTTACCTCCTGGTGCTCAGCATGCATCTTAGCGACTGGTCATTTAGTTGTTCCACCAAAACAGTTTCTTAGGTTTTTGTTACATAGATTTTCCAGGTGAGAAAATTTAGGTGCAGAGTTGTTCAAAAATCTGCCTAAGGTAAAGAGCTAGTAAGGAGAGAAGTGATATTTATTTAAAAGTCTTACAATTTTTTTAAAAAAAGGTGTTTTGAAACAAAACCAATTCTCTTGAATATGAAAAACTAAAGACAATAATAGTTGATCATTGTTCCATACTAGATTTTCTTGGTGGTGTTGTTTGAAGAGGGTTTTACAGATTCTGCTACTGAGCAGAGCAGGCATAAGTTACATAGCAAGTCATCATGGTTCATGGTGAAAAATAAAACATTTCATCAAAGAAAAGATAAAAAAGAGAAGAAAGAATTTAAATAAAAAATTCGATGTTTTTGATCAATTATAATAAAGGAAACTTTATAATAAAAATATACATAAACAAGGATGCAACAGACAACATGATGTCCTATTCTGACCAGGCTAACATTTGATTTACACGTGATTAATTTTTCAATACAATTCTTACCTGTACAGTTTAGACCCTTAACATTAACACTCAAGCACATGTTAATTTCATATACATTACCTCCATGTTTGCCTACTGTCATAAATGTTTGAGTAGATAATAAAAGCAAAAAGTGGTTTTATAACCTAAATATATTAATTTTGAAAATAAATTTTGAAAAATAATAAAGCAACATAAAGACTGCTTTACATGTCATGTTATTTTTTAAATTATCGTTTAAAATATTATCAATTTATTAATAAAGCCATTCTGTTTCTACATATGATATACATTTGGATATTAACAGTTCTTAACCTTTCATCAACAAGCATTGATTTTTCACATAGTGAGGATAAATTTTACTAATACATTCCGTATCTTCTTGAGTCTCAACAATAACCCAGAATATTGCCTCTTCTCAATATTTATAAGAAGAGGCAAATATGAAGCAAATGTACATAAGAGAAACATATGCTAAAGTAGTTAGGGTACCAAACCATTTAGGTAAGAATTGTATTAAAAAGCATCATAATTAAATATAACCTAGCTTTGCTATAAAGCATATTAGAAACAATTAGATAAAAAGATTTATATACATAGAAATGCAAAAATACTTTATGTATATGTATATACTATAATCATAAAAAGAGAGTGCAAATGAGGGAGAGAGATTTTAATATATAGCCTATGTGCTAGCTAAAGTATGCACAGGATACTATAATAATTATGTGATAATAAATAAAAACCTCACCAAGAAAGTGTCTTAAAAATGACCTTAAACCATAAATGTACCTTATATTATATTCATTTTATTTCCTTTAATATTTTGAATCACACTGTCTCTCTATATACCCAATACCTTTCTGATCTCACTCACAATCTGCATATCCTATCTGATCTATCTTTTGACCCAATTATTTAGTGGATTGAGTATTTTTATCAGCATATTTCTCAATATCAGAAGCTTTTACTTTAATGAAACTGGCATTCTATTGAGCGAGAAAGACCTGTATATAGTCATTGAGAGACAAAAGTGCATAAATAACACTGTAAATAACACTATTTGTCAAGCCAAAGGTAATGCTACAGATACACAGGGAGTATGGGTGGAGTTTCTGTGCTGAGCTTGGAGTGCTCCATTACTTATGGCATCAAATCTATTGGCTTTAAGATGTTCCATTATTTTACTTAATTACTGAAAAAGAAAAAAAAATCCCTGTCAATTATACCATAACATAGAATTTTTTGTAAGTTGGCATATATACCTATATGCCTATGTATCTCCTTTCATATAGATAGATTTCTATTCCATGATAGTTTATAGAGAGATATACTGTATATTTTACTTAATGAACTCTTAAATTCATTGATTTTTATCATGTATAAATTATGTAATACCTATAAAACACTATGAGTGGAATATTGTATAAGCTATTTTAAAATCATTTTTATGTTCATGTTTCTTTATCCAGAAACATTCTTCTGAATAACTTTGACTCATAGTCTGAAAAATTCATATTTTATACAAAATAGTATACTCTTTGCTATCAAATTAATTTCTAACAGAGAGTTCTATTATCATCTGGAGAATTTTCTTGTAAGAACTTGACTTCCATTATGCAAGTTTAATGTACCTATGACGAAAAAGGCCACCATGTCATAACTATTGTCATCAACACTTTCATTTGTAATGTTAAAAAAACATTATTTTCTAGGTAGCATTTTGCTACATCTATTATAGTACATAACAACTTAGAAAATAAGTAAATTTCATTAAGTATTTAAGTCAATATATATTATGTTACTCTGAGCTCTACATGATTTTATGGTCATAGGTACAAGTGATTGGATTTTGTTACCTTTAACACTATCTGTGTTCCAAATTTCCTTTCACCACTGCCAAGGCAGGCATGTAAAATTTTTCATAATCTGATTTACCTCTAACTTTGTGCCAGTACAGTCACTGATGAATACTATAATTAAAACTATAAAAGAATCATCTCTAAAATACCCAATTATTTATAAAATTATAAATCTATAGAATTGAAGAAAATTTATAAAATTGAAGGTCAGCAATTTTGATGTCTACTTGGTACATTTAACAAAGATGGCCTAACCCAGTAGTCATATTTTATCTAAACAAATTATCTCACTTTTCAATGGGAAACACTTTTAAATGTCATTTCCTTATGATTTTCTTTGATTGAAAGTTCCACAAAATAAGTTGCATATTCTCTGCTCTTAACCTGAGGCCATATAGTCAGTAATATGAATAACAGTGTCTCTTGTAAAGACATAACTTAAAGATGTACAAATATGAATTACAAGACACCTTTGAGTGTTTTAAAGCCTTGGTTTCAAAAAATATCTATGGATATTTAACTACATAAAATAACTTGTTCATTGACATTGAGATTAATGGCACAACTAGGTAGGTAGACAGATGGGTAGGTAGGTAGAGAAAGAGAGAGACAGACAGACAGACAGGCAGACAGACAGGCAGACACAGATAGACAGGACTACACCTAATAACAAACAAGTAAAAACCATTCAGGGTGTGTTCTGTCAGATAGCCCTCTGTCACACAATATTTAATTGGCATAGAGTTTTTTTTTAAATATATTTTATTGATTTTTTACAGAGAGGAAGGGAGAAAAATAGAAAGTCAGAAACATCGATGAGAGAGAGACATTGATCAGCTGCCTCCTGCACACCCCACAATGGAGATGTGCCCGCAAGCAAGGTACATTCCCCCAACCGGAATTGAACCTGGGACCTTTCAGTTCGCAAGCCAACGTTTTATCCACTGAGCCAAACCAGTCTCAGCGAATTGGCATAGAGTTTTTAAAAAGGATACCAAATATATGAGGAAATACTATTTTTTCTAAGCTAAAAGCACAGTGTTTGAAATATACAAATAATACAATAGCAACAAAGCTAACACTATGGTAAGTATTTCAAAACATAACTCATAAGAATAAAATATTACAGAATGTATTACGCACTATTAGTCTGATATTTTTAAAATAGTAAAACAGTAGGATTTAATACTGAATCTTGTTATTATAATATACTTTTACAGTATGCTATTTTTCTGCGGTAATGTAAACTTGAATATAGGGAGATAGAATACTTTTAAAATACATATTCTAAAATTTTCACTTATAGAAAATATTGTTAATGTTATCTATCTGAGTGTTATTACATTTTAATTTATTTTCAAATGTTTCTGTAATTATTCACATTTGAATACACTCAATATAGCTTGTTTCCTTTTCCAAGTGGAAAATGTTTAAACACCTCAAGAAAATTTTGTTACAAACTCTACGAGGTGACACCAATTTCAAAGACAAGTCTATTCTTTGAATAAATGTACTCTGGTCTGTTTCATTTTGCTTCTTAGTTGCAGTTAATTTCCTTACAATAATTTACTCACTGTGAGAGTAAATCCAATATTTTATAAGCTCATATGTTTCAATAATATATTTTTGTTTTACTATATGGGTAGCATAATTTAAAAGATTTATAATTATAGGTCTCTAAAATATATTTAAAAACAATTCATGCTATAAAAAGGATTGGCATTTTTTAGAAGAAAGCAAAGTTGAATATTGAATTTATCATTTAATATGTCAGGAAATTATCTAATATTTATTTTTAAATCTCAGATACTATATATTCATTTTATATGTAAAGAAGTACATCTGGTTAAAAATCAAGGTGGTTTTGCTAACTGAACTATAAGTTAATATAAATTACTTTTGATTTTGTTAAGTTTAGTAACATGTAATATAATGTTTAACTACTATCATTATTTCATTCAGAAAAGAGTATTTTAATAAACTGGGAATTAGAAACAGCAATGTCAAATATAATATAAGCAAATGATTCCTAATTTTTAATCTTTCTAATAAATGTCCAAAGATTTAACTCAACAATTCGGCATTGTACAGTTTTCAACGGCTTTATAAAAATCAAAGAGAGGTCACAAATTGAACTGGTAAAATAAAAGGAAATCAGGCTATAACACCAGATGCCAGTTTCATTAAAGTAAAAGCTCCTGATATTGAGAAATTTGTTGGTAAAAATATTCAAATCCACTAAATAATTGGGTCAAAAGATAGATGGGGTAGGATATGCAGACTGTGTGAGTGAGATCAGAAAGGTACGGGGTATGTAGAGAGACAGTGTAATTCAAAATATGAAAGAAAGTGAAAAATCAAACGAAACAGGCTAAGCCTCCACTCCCCTCTCTTTCAAAGAGAAGCCTGGCACGACAGAGTTTATTTCAGTTTTGGCCAAGGAAATTGTCCCTTTAAGCTATGGGAATGAATTGTCTCTTTTTAACCGCCTTTCTCCCTGCAGTACATAATCACTGTCTGTCACACTTTGATGTCATAATCATCCGCTGAAGCTCCACCGTTAAAGAGTAAATCTGCTTAACTCACAAGAAAAGGAGGAAAATTGCACAGAGGCACTAGCTTCCCTTGCCTCAATGGCAGCCCATTTGAATTACAGAAGTGCAGTATTATGTCACTTTAGTTTACGGGTGCCATTTCAAAAGCCAAAAGCCTATTAAAAAAAAAACTATATCTTAATCAGTTCAAATAAAAACAGCAACTATTTTCATTAAATGAGCATAGTGCTCATGTGTGTGTCTGTGTATATGTGTGTGCAGGCATGCATGCGTGAGCAGCATGAAAAAGGCATTAAAGCGCTAAGGAATGTTAGTGTGTCCTCAAGCTGCCACTTTCTAAAGGCAAAGAGCTCTTAAACTTTGCATCTACTCTTTTCTGTTTGAAGAAATATTTTGCATTAAGTATCCTAAAGGCTATTTCACAACTTGGCCCCGGCATACCAGATGAAAGAAGAATTTGAATAATCTTTGAAATATATTTAAAAAAATGTACCAATGATTATTTTTTATAATGAGCCCAAGTGATTTATTGTTATTTAATGCTTTATTAAATTAAAACTTGAAGATTTACTGATTTATACTTGATCTTGGCTTACCTGGCTATAGAATGTTCCCACAAATGATACATGGTAAATTCTGATCAGAATAATTGAAATATCAATGAAGGCAACTTAATTGCTTCATTCTTTTCTGTGATCTACTATTCTGCAGCTGGTTGCCATGTTAAAAAATTTACAGTTTCGGGGAATAAAATCTTGTTTCCACAGAAGTGGTTCATATTGCCTATTCTTAATCTGCAAGCATATTTCTAGTTTAATTTCAGATTTCTTTGGGTTATTGCATATTCTCCAATAAGAATGAATCAGAGCTTAAAGAAAGATAAAAAATATCTCTTTATTAACTTAATGTCAATAATTATTTTTGCGTGATATTGGCTATTATATAGGTTGAAGAAATCCCACAGGAAACCGTGCTGTTCTACATTTTGTATAAAATACAAGCTTATCCTGTTTGGAAAAGGGCATTTGAACTTCTAGTTCCCTGTTGCTATATGTGCACTGAACCTGCAATAATGATAACTCCTCAGAAAAGAAATTTATTTTCAAAGATTATTTTAAATCAACTCCCACAGTAAACTGTTAAAACAACGATTGTTTTATAATGTGAGGTTTTCTAAGAACAATAAAGGAATTGCTGTATTGGGATGTTCAGTTTATTTGATATGAATTGAATAATCCTAAATTAATTTTCAATTCTTTTAAAAATGTTTCTATTGATTTTGGAGATGGAGAAAGGGTGAGTGAGAGAGAGAATCATCAGTGTGAAAGATATGAGAAAGAAACATGTATCAGTTGCCTCTTGTACACACCCAGGCCAGGGTCCGAAGCTAAACCCTGGGCATGTGCCCTGACTTCTGAATTGAATTCAAACTTGTCGGTGCAAGGGATGATGCTCAACCAACTGAGCCACAGAAGCCAGGATTAATTTTCATCTCGTCAGTAAGGTGGTAAAATCCTTTCAATATTGTTGAAACTGGTTTGGCTCAGTGGATAGGGCATCGGTCTGAAGACTGTAACGGTGCCAGATTTGATTCTGGTTAAGGGCATGTACCTTGGTTGTGGGCACATCCCCTGTGGGGTGTGCAGGAGGCGGCTGATTAATGTTTCTCTCTCATCAATGTTTCTGGCTCTCTGTCCCTCTCCCTTCCTCTCTGTACAAAATCAATACAATATTTTAAAAAATCCTTTCATTATAACCTTCTGATTTGCTGGATTTTAGTAATGTGTTTTCCTTTACTGTGGTATCTGAAGATCCTTTAGCCTCAAATTTCCTGTTATGTGGTTTAAAATTAGTTAATCCTTTCTTCAAGATAAGGTAAAAGATAGTTGCATTTCATTATCTTTATTATGTAAAAGTTTTGTTATTTCAAAATCCCGCTATGCAAACTATTGAAATATAAAATATTCACTAACCAGTTGTTTCTTTGCAGTCATTTTAAGCAAACATTTGCTTTGTTCATGAAAACTATAATGTTGGAGTCTCTAATTATAACTTTTCAGTTACAAATTTAGGTGATTTATCCAAAAACAAGAAAGACACAGTAAGAAAAACATACTATTTATCATAAATGAGGAAAAATCATAACTTGATCCATGGAAGCAGTACTAGTCTTCTTGAACATAATTTGTCAGATTTTGCTTTTTTTTTATGTGATACCATATACATTCTGAAAGTTTGCTGATGGATAAATCATTTAAAAGAGAAGCTTTGAAAGGTTTCCAGCTCCTTTTCATATTGTCTGTTCCTTGCCACTGAGAGCAGGTACAATTCACTAAAAGGAGAAAGACTTGACACAACAGTGTGAATCACAGTTCACCTTGGGCTTATACAGCTGTGGAGGCAGAAGACCTCCATAAATCAGGATCTCTGGGGCTTTCTTCCTGCCTACTATCTCCACTTCCTGTGGGTTATCCATTCTGAGTTGTAAAACAGCATGCACTGTATCTAAAAGTCATGAGTTCCATCTTCTACATCATACCCCTCACCTCACACCTCAACCTAGCTCATGAAGACAGGCCCTTATAGAGTTATTAAGTGTGAACATTTATAAACTATGTTAGCAACAGATTAATTGCCTCAAATATGTTTTCTATAAATGTTTAGCGATGTTCTTAAGATGGAGTACTAGTTTTTCCAATGACTAGTACTAGTACTAGTTAACACTAGTTTTTCCAATAACCAAGGTCTGGGATGGTAAAAGGAAGATAAATATATACCCAATAAATGAGCTGTGGAGTTTCTATCATTATTTTATACTAGAGGCCCAGAACACAAAATCATACACAGGTAGGGTCCCTAGGCCTAATCTGCGATCAGGCCATCTTCTTCCTGCTCCCCTGTCCCTAGTCCCACCCCACCCCCACCACCCCAGCCCCCTGTTCACTGTGGTTTCCGGATTGCAGCATGGCTCCAGTTCCCCGGAGCCTGCAGGCCAGGGGGAAGGGACCAAGAGGTGGTCAATGCAACTCATGGTGACTGGTCCAGTGGACATTCCAGTCGTTATGCTTACGGCCGCTGCCCTTTTATTATATAGGATATATCTATATGTATGGATTTGGAAGACAATAAGAAGAGAGATGAGTTCATGAACCAGTATTGATAGAGAATAATATTGTACATTTTGTTTACAGTTTGTAAGCAGGGAAATAATTGTCATAAATGTCATATACTTTTTGGCATTGAGATTCATGATGAGAAAAGTGACATGAGTGTTTCTGAACTTCAGAGAGGAGACACATTCAGGCAGTTTGGATAATGGCTTGGAGAAATTGGTAAAGAGGATGCAGGGAAGCTAGTAAGAAACGTAATAGCAGAAATTCAGCTTTGTAATTGTGAAGACTTGAGTTAGGCATTCTGCAGTAAAACAAAATGGAGAAAAATCAGCAAAATTAAGAACATTCTGTTCAATGCACTGAATGAATTTAGAGACCAGTCAAAGCATGAGGTGGTTTGGTTTGGGGAATTTTTTTTGTGAGTATATTTTTTCACAAATCCAAAAATTTTAAAAATTGAAAAGATAAATTTGTACTGAGTGATGATAATCTTTCCAGCTTGGGATCTTGGAGGAAGGTAATGGTGACTGAGATACAGATTCAGGAGGAAGTTATGTGAGAGAAGATAAGCAAAATGGTTTTGGAATCCTTTCTGCACTAAATATAGTAACCTAGAATTAGCAATAAGAAAGGGTTATATAATATCATTCATATTAGATTATATTTGCATCTTTGTAGAATGGATTCCTGCCTATTCTCTAGCCCATAGAGAGAGGCACTCTGCCCACCTCTCTTGTTACAACAATTACTTACAGGCTGACCATGATCATACAAGGCAATTTGAGTCTCTACAGTATGTAGGGACTTCCAAATACCTGAGTGTGTGTGTGTGTGTGTGTGTGTGTGTGTGTGTGTGTTGTTCTTGTTGTTGTTTTTCTTTTTTTCTAGCTATTGAAACTCTGTTCATCTTTCGAGCCCCTGATCAAAAGTGCCCTTTTCATTGAAGTGATCTATTCCCTCTTGCTTCATCCCCAGGTTCATAGCCTTTGATTCACACCCTCAACAGCACTCTCTCCTTGTGTTGGTAGGGGTTGTTTTTCAGTCTATCTTCACTCCTGCTCAAGGGATGAATAAATTATTAGGACTTTAATAATAGAAGCTATATCTTATTCATACTTGTATGCCTGACACAATATCTATGATGGGACCTTAATAATTGTCTATTGGATTGAATTGAAGAGATGAAACACGTTGCCCATTAGTCAAGGACACTGTGAAAGAATTTAATAATCACATAGAACAATGTAAAATTGTATTTATCTTACTGTGAAAGTCAGGTGTCATTAGAATTTTCCCTGACCATTGAAATATAACTGTTTATCTCAAGGATACTTCTCCCTTGTATCATTCCTATTGGAATACTAGAAAATTATCTAAAATTTAAATACAGTATTGAAGGCCTTAGGATGGCTTTAGGTACCCATGTTCAATGTATGTCACCATCTCCTGTACATTGCCTGTGTTTCAAATTGCTTGTGATCAAGGCATAAAGTTGAGCTTCACACATACATACACACACACACAAATTGTCCATAATAAGATATGTGTATATACGCTCATCGATATGGTTCAAATTTCTGACAGGGTGCTAATGTTGTAGCCACCAATCACCTAAAATTTAATAATTTGACTCTACATACTATTTTTTAAAAGCCAAAGATTTTGTAATGATCACCTCCCAAAACATCATCCCTTACTTTACGCAACTCTATTGACTCCCTGATTGCTTCACTACTTCCCTTCAAATTCATTTACTTCAATAATTCAAAATGACCCCACTGTGACCAAAGCCACATTAACCTCTCTGTCCACTTTTGCTGCTCAAATCCACTTGGGAAGTTATGGTTATGCATAACAGGTTTTTATTTTCTCCTTAACAGCACTATGTAAAAGTTGTATTTTCTTTAGTAAAAGTGAAAATAAAATGTGTTTGTTACAAAATTAAACTAGAAATGTTTTCAATATATGATGAGTTTAAAAACAGGTTTTTTTCCTGTTATTATAATAATACAATATATATTCCTGCATTCTCTGAGAATTCTTCAATTTCAGTATGTGTTTTATTTCTTATAATCTCTTTGGACTGCTTCTACAGGGTGCTCATAATACATTTTTTTTGTCTTTAATTTCAAAACCACTGGGCATGGGAAGAAACATGATTCACTTTTTTTATTATCCTTAAATATCTAAGTTAGCATGTGCTCTTCCACTTGTCGTAACACATTATACTTTCATTAACAAATATACTTTCAACTAAGTTTAAAGAACTTTTAGGCTTGATCTTACCTTTAAGCTAACTAACTTTTATTCTCAACATAGAATTAGGACAAGAAACTATTACCCTCTTAACTTCTCGACGTTATGTTTTATTCTATCCTTACCTTACCCTCACAGATTATTTTTATTTTGATAATGTTGATGAATTCTTACAAAAGTTATAGTCTTACAATTCAGTTCTTAAGCAAGATTAAATGTTCTGTATTTCATATCATCAGATAAATTGTCAAGAAAACTTTTCCACTGAGAAGTCATTAAGGTATTTTAAAACTAGAAATCATTGTAAGGCCCCTGTGTTTTATTGGTTTTCTTTTTCTTATCATTATTAGATCAATATCATCTATTTCTCTCTTAGACATATGGTTCACAGCCACACCACATTCCAGATATTCCAAATCCTGTTTCTTCCTTCACATCTCTAAAGCACCATCGAAAACAAACAGTCCTTTATTCTTCTTTTAAAAACATGTTTTCTCTTGTCCCTGTGGGCAGATACTCTCTCTCACGTGGTGGGTCTGAAATGTTTTGAGAACAGATGCTGTAAGAGAAATAATCTTGAGGACATAAAGCTGTAGGAGGCATGGAATTTATTACTAGAATGCATCCCTGGACTGGCTGTTTCTCCACTACTTTTATCCTTGACCCTGGATGGCATTTGTGCAATGTCTGTGTTTAAGTGAACTATGAGCCTTTATGTTCAGGACAATACTTCACTGTCTTAAACTGCTTACAGGTGTTTTTATTAGTTACTTAAGATACCCTTGTTAATAACTAAGACACTGATGTTAATAATAAGGCAAAAACATTGAATACAATGGTGGCTACCAATCAAAGGAATGCCCAATTAAAAATATGCAGAAGCTGATCACCTGTGTTAATCAAATTAAAATGTTCTGAGAAGAGTCCAGCTTGGCGTGAGAAAAACTCGTATCTCCACAGGGAAAATGTGGCATTTTTTAGAGGGAAGGTTTTACATGAATATATCCTAAGTGATTCTGAAGTCAGAGACATAGGACAAGTTTCATGTCATGTAGGGAGTGAAAAAGAGAAAACATTGCTTAGGCAGTCATTAGTTCTGCTCACTCAGAATTCTGCTCCTTCTCCTTTGCGGGCACATGATAGGATTATTATACTTCCTACCCTCTTTCATGGCCATATGTCTTGCTTTGTCCAGTGAAATTTCAGTGGACACAACCCACTTCCAGATAATAACTTTCACAGCCCATGTGCAGTTTGCCACGTTTTCCTTTTCCTTCTGGCATGGTGATGAGTAACATTTGAGATGATCACTACTCCCTTAGCCAGGACCTCTAGAGATTTCATGGATATGAAAGTCCTAATGCCCCACAAGGTCACACAAGGAGAGAAACCAATTAAGGGACCAGGTTTTGGTAGTCGGATGTTATTGTAACATATCCTAGTCCAGTCTGTTTGACATATTTGGTTTTTCAGCATCTTTGCATAGTATCTTAAACTGCAAAAATATTTCACCCTTCACTTTATATAGATTATTAAAACAACACAAAACAAAACAAACAAACAAAACTCCTTTCTTAAGCTTTGATGATTTTGCATGTTAAAAAACTAAAAGGCAGAAGGTAGAATTTCTATTGTAATTTTATATTCACCAGTGGACAGTTTCATAAAGAGTATCCATTTGGAGCGGAACATTTGTACTTTTTAAGGATTATAAAAATTGAGAAAAAATACTTCTCTTTCCTTTGAAGATGCATACATGGCTGAATAAGAACATTCAGACAAGCTTATCACATAGTCATGAGGAATAGTCCTGCACAAAAACATAAAAGCTGAAAAAAAAGGTTTTCAGTGATTTGAAAAATTACCTCTTATAGTACTTTATTAGCTATTGTAACATATCCTGTTTCCCCGAAAATAAGACATCCCCCCAAAATAAGACCTACTTCCGGTTTTGCCTTTTGCTATAATATAAGGCATCCCTTCGAAAATAAGACCTCCCTGATAATAAAGCCTCCCCTGAACATAAGGCCTCCCCGGAATATAAGGCCCCCAAAGCTACTGTAAGGCGTCTGACTCCTGATTAAAGAGACCTCGCACTGCCTGAACAGTTTCGGCTGTGCTATGGCCAATCAGTGAGATAGTTTGTGATGACAACTAATACCATATAGAATACAGGTAATAAATTTACTTTTTTTTGTTCAACAATAAATGTGTACCGTATTCTTCTTCGTGGAAAAATAAGACATCCCATAAAAATAAGACATAGCATATCTTTAGGAGCAAAAATTAATATAAGACACTGTCTTATTTTTTGGGAAACAGGGTATATTAGTGAACTCAAATGAAAAATTTCTTCCAGAATAATAATTTTATACAAATGTCCACTTAGAATTTTGAAATTAAATTCTAAAAATTATATAGAATTAAAAATTAGGTTATTAATTTTCCTAGTTTTAAGTTGTTGATTTTTAAATTTTAAAAGAAAAATATCTAATAGCATTAACAATAAAATAAAGTTAAAATACAATGAAATAAAAAGATTTATTTTAAAATGAAAATCATCTTGTAAGGCAAATAGTCCTCTTTTATTTACTTTTAACAAATTTATTTCAAAAGTATATTTGTTTGTTAAATAGAGCATTTAGTTTCTAGTGCACTATTAAACAGGTATTGACCAGCTTTTGATATAAATCACTGAGCTAAGTGTAATGAGGTGTGTAAAATTATATAACGTGGGCTATAACTTGGATATATCCACTATAGGAAAAAGTATAAATGTATCAGATAATTATAGATATTGATATAAATATAAAAGAAATACTATAAGAATTTGGAGAAAAACAAAATATTAATAGCACATATTGTCTTTTCTCAAAGTGTAGGTATCTGAACATCCTTAGGAAAAGTACAGAAATTCTCAGAGATCAGATCTAAGCTACTTAATAGCTCTTTTCAAAATTAATCAAATAAAGTAATGATGAAAATGTTAAACTTAATAAAACAATAAAAATATTTAAAAAATAGTCATTGAGGCATATTTCTAAAACCACAGTCAGTAGGATTTTTTTTTTAAATCTTCACCTGAGGATATTTTTTCAATTGAATTTTTAGAGAGAGAGGAAAGGAAGTGAAGGGGAGAGGGGGAGAGAGAGAGAAGAATATATATAGAGAGACATCAATTGCTTGCCTGCCTCACACATGTGCTCTGACATGGGCCAGGAACTAATCTGCAGCTGAAGTACTTGCCCTTGGCCAGGAATTGAGCTCACAACCCTTCTGTCGGTGGGACAATGCTCTAACTGCTGAGCAAAACTGGCCAGGACAATGGGATTCTTTTAAATTAGCTCTTCCAGGTAGATATCATGTAGCAACTGTTTCTCCTTTATCATGTAGCTTTCATTGACCCCTCAGATTAAATTATATGTGATTAGTGAGCAAAGCACATTCATAACTGCCTGATTTTTTTATGACTGCTGTTAATTTGCAGAATTATAGCAATTCATTCCACACATACACAACCAAACATATATGATTTGGAAGAAAACAATTCTTATAATCAATTATCATTTGATATGTAAGTTCACTTCAATGAGGGGATATTGAACATTCATTTACACAAATAATGTGTTCTAAACTTGTGTACTAACTTGAGTTACACTTATTTTTGGCATTATAAATTACCTTCTTCGCTCCCTAAAAATGTACAATTATATCAAAGAAACCAAAACCAAATAAAATAAATTTATAGGAAATATGCATTAAGACCCAAGCCATGTATAATGTATTTTATTTTTTTCCTTTCTGCTCTAATAGGACTTTTGCATAAAGTTTTTAAGATATTTAAATTACTAAAGTTGAAGCTATTTTTATTTTATGTATCAATGCCTTCCATAAATATATTCAGGAGAACTACTCTCACAGGTGGAATATAGTTTAAGATTGAAAAATATTTGACTGGGAAAGAGAGATCTTTCATCTTAGTAAAGCAAAAATGCAATGTTATTCCTTGGATTTTATCACATGCCTATATATCAAAAGGTCTCACACATAACTTGATGATGGAGAAAATGTCCTTTGTCTTGTCCCACAGTCATGCTGAAGCTAACTTGATGCTCTGTAGGCACAGGAATGTTATTAATAAAAGTACTGCAATACATCTACCAGACACCCAGGAAAATATTATGCTTCCTGAAGAAAAGGTGGAAGAAAATCTTGCTCTCAATCTAAACTTCCATTTGCTAGAGTTTGGAGATTATTCTAGCAAACAAGAAATCACTTTCTAGGAACATTGTTATAGAAACTTTATTCAGTCTTATTTCAATAGTTGTTTTTTTTTCTTCTTAGTAATATGAAAGATAAATTAAGTTGATCACAAAAGACTTTCACTACTCTGAATTACCTGTTTCACCTTGGAAAGCCGTGCAAAATGAACCTCTTAAGCCTTTTGAAAATGGTCTTTTTTCCCCTCTGCAATGATTTACCTTTCCCCTCAAAAATCCGTTTTACAAAAGGGAGTATGATTAAAGGAAGCCAACCAGCACAGACACTTGCTGAAGATCCTGCTTATCTGGAACTGCCTTGACAATGTATGTGTTTGGGGTTGGGAATGCTGCAGGTTCAAGGGATAATTCTGCCTTTCAGGCACTTCAATTTATTTCATGCCTGAGCACTGTCATTGTACGCAGACAAGATGAAACGCATCCTTGTATAAAGAAATTGAAATGGAATCCTACTTGACCCAGCAGGATGGGGCATTATGTCTGACTCACTAGTGATTCCTGGGATAATATCTAATTCCAGGAGGAAAATTTCTTGATATGGCCACCTACTGTGAGTGGCTTTGTCCAGGGATCACAAGTTGTTCTGGGTGACTAAGCTCAGGACATGCCTAAAAGAATGCAACTCGTCTCCTGCTGGCATTTAGATCTCTTCATTTTATCCATGCTTTCTATTCAGCAGGAACAACTGAATGGAACAGGGGGTTGGGAGAATATGAAGAGCTGCACACTCTGGTAGCAATGAGAGTCAAGGCCCACTTGACCCAAGATTCTTATTTATTTATTTAATTTTTTTTTTTTTTTTTTAGAAAGCGTCGTTATTTCTTCACAGGGCACTTTTTAATTTTTATACTTCTCGGGCCAGCCCCTTGCATGTCTGTCTCTGTTCAGCGTGTGTGAAGTATTTACTTTGAAAAGGCTGCACACCAATAGATTAAATAAAATAGGAACACTCTGTGTCTCACAAGAGCGAATCGTGCAGACAGCTTTATTACTTCTATCAGAGAACAAAGATCTTTCCCAGCATGCAGAGGATTATTAGGCCAGAAGCAAATAAACAGAATGTGTGATGTCAAAGCTTCAAATGCAACCAAGAAAAATTGCCTAATTGATTTTGCTGCAATTATGGCTTTTGCAAAACAATTCCTGATGCTTTGCTTCTGAACTTTTATCTTTTAGAATTTTAAAAATTTACTTGGACACAAATATAAGAAATAATCTATTATTCTAATACCCTTTACTCCCAAAGTCTAGATAACAAAGTTTTAAATAATCCCCACAATGAAACATTCACAGGTTAACATGATAATTGTCAACAATTGACAATACAATACCCCCCATTTTTTTTAAGAATAGTGATGCCTTGAAATTTCATTAATCAAACTTCAACATTCATTTCAAAGTGAATTCAGTTAATAACAGAAGAATTAGTGTGCTGTTCTGTTTTTCTTCTTATTTTCTTAACCCCCTTTGGATATCAGCTTGAAGTTAGAAGGATTAACTTATTGTGAAACTTATTTTCCTTTTCTATTTCATTTTATTTTTGCAAGATAGCTAAGAGAATAATAATAAACAATCACTGTTTGATCTGCCAAATAAAAGAAACAAGCTACCAAGCCTCAATTATTAATCTAATGAAAATGAATTCTCCTGAAATGTCCATGCATGATAATATATGCATTAACTATGTGCATATATATTCACAGTACATACAAACATTTGTAACAGATTAACATGTGGCTCACTATGTATGTTTGATGCACATAGACACTCTATAGGACATAGCTATGTATATTATAATCCCTTTATATAGAAAATATTTATGTATTTCTGCAAATGTTTATTTTACAGTGTTGCGAGTTTTGATTGATTGTGACTAATTTCTGAGACTCTGAACTATTTAGAAATTACTCACATTTTATACTTTAAACCTGTAAAATTCCAAAGGTATTTGGTAGTTATATGTGGGAACAATTTCTGTACTCCCTTTTAAGATATTCCTGAATTTGTCATTTAAGTTATACAATAATATAGTTCTGTAAATTAAACTAGAAAATCTGAAGTCATTGACCTTGTGTGCCTTCATTCTTTAATAATAGCTCCAAGTTAAGAAATGTATGCTATAAGCAAAATTTAGCAGTTGGTCAAAGATTTTTAGAATTTTAAAGAACTGCTCTATTTTGAAAGACACAGTAGCAAAAGCGTCAATGTATTCTTTTTTTCTAGACAAATTATACATGTGCAGCTTTGGGATATACAGCATATTGTCTAAAAGAGTTCTGCCTTTTCACTTTCTGTAGCTTTGCCTTCCTGATCAATTTACTCTGAGAGCCAGTATGCCAAGTTGTGCATGTTAGCGCTCAGCCCTGGGAATGCTTAACCACTGTGGCTGCATGTGAGGGGTTCGGCCTAAGCAAGCATGCTGAGGAAGACATCCACATGGCTCAGGGTACCATGGTCCAACCAGTACAAGGAGTACTTTCCTGCTGCTGGCAGCCAGGCTTTCTGTGTCAGAGCCCAGGCAAGGTAAAGAAGGCATCTGTGTGGGTGGCGGGGCACCCCAGAGGGCAGGGCATGCAGTGCAGCATAGAGTCCCCAGTCAGGAGGAGTGAGGCAGACTTCTGAGGAAAAGAGAAGTCAGGCACAGGGTTTCAGAGGCTATGCACATGAGAGGGCTGTTGGTAGGGGCAGTGGAGTAGCTCAGGGTGGAAAAAGGGGGCATTCATGTAGTGCAGGAGGGTTGTGGTCTGCTGTCTGTTTCAGCCAAAGCTGAGTAAAGGAGATGTTGGCATGGAGACAGTGGCAATGGAACATTTGTTTTATAAGGGAAGATTTGTTTCAATAAGTAAATATATTTATGGTTAGGGTAGTTATGGGAGATGGAGGATACCTATGAGAAGGGATATACTCTTTTGTATGTTAATTGAATCAGAGTTATTGGAGTGAAGTCTGAGTTTTCAACATATGTGATAGGGGTAAAAGTAGGTTTCTAGTTGTGAGGATCTGAAACACAGAGTTAATAAAGCTATTGTGATATTTATAACCTGCATGTCATTTTCCATAGGAACAACTGTAACCCTGCTTTTTCTAATCCCCTGCATTCAGCTATTTACAGAAGGAAATGTGATAGAAATATCTGAATGTACATGTATTTGTACATGTATGCTTTATATGTACATATACATGCACATGCAAACCACATATACATGCACACATATTCCCTAACTCTGTCAACTTCAAAGGCCAAGAAGTAGTGAAATGACATTCCTATAAAAGTAGGTACAACTATTGCCAAGTCTTGGATTATATACCATTATCTACTAAAAATTACCAGAGCACCTTAGAGAAATACTTTATTTCATGGCCCAGCAAAGGAAAAACAACAAAACAGATGATCTAGAATGTTGTCTTTATGGAAATTAAGTCTTCAGAAAATGACATCAAAAGGCAAAAGCCTGATTAAAATGGCTAACATTTGACATCTCTAGGATGTTTTGATTATTAAAATAAATAATGGCAGTAGCAGATTACAAGACATTAAATAAAATAAGAATCCATAAATTAATAAATAAATTGAAATACTCATTAGAAACAGGATAAACTAATAGGCCCAACTTACCTCTTAACAAAAGTGTTATTAATTGCAAGATGAATAATTAATTTTAAAACGGAGAAGCTTGGAAAACATATTATCCAAGTGATGAAAATTAATACACCCAAAGATGAGTCCTTTCAGGAGGATGGAGGAAGGACTGCTGAAAATGTGCTCCTACATAAAAACAGTGGGACACTGGAGGAAGTATCAAAATTAACTTTTTCAAAAGGTAAATAATTTACAATACACAAAAATAACCAGGGTAATATGGCCCATGTACAGAAAAAGCTATAAATTAACTAATTTGGAAAGAAAAATGGCTGAATCTCAATGAGGACAGTGAACTCTATGGAAGTTTAATCATCCTACTTCCATTGCTTCCCCATAGATCACCAGAAGCATAGAAAATGAACAGCCCCACAACCAATGTCATAATGCAAACCAGAAGCCTAGAAGCCACTGGAGATAGAAGAATGGATTTGCAGATCCCCCAAAAGCTTCATCCTCATCAACTGTAATTACTTGACCTGTGTGAAAACTTCCTAGAAAAGCCTCATTCAAAGACTTATTTCCCTCTATTTGATCAAATTCAGAGCTCACTCAATGGGAAAGCTTTATCCTCTTGTGTTTGCTTAAAAAAAAGGTAACAATTATTTAACATACAGCTACTGGAAATAGTAATATGGTATCATCTTGGAGTCAAGGATCTGGTCAACAAAATTTAAACAGAAAATCTGTGAAAATATATATTCTTGGAGGCTTAGAAAATCTGAAAAAAAATTCTTAGGAAACTATAGGTCATGCTCCTGTGTAAGACTGTGCTTATGACCAGAAAAGATCTGAGAATACCTAATCTCTCTTGTGTATCTGATCTTGAGGCTCTGAACAGACAGCACATAATGGCTAAAATAAATTTGTAAGCACTGTAAACTTGGCCTAACAGAGACAAGGATTCTCTCAATAAGAATAAAAGAGCTAGTATTCTGGAAACTTAAATAAGTCGCAGTTCAATCAATCTCTGACTACTAAGCTAAACAAGCAAAAGCCAGAGTGATTGTACATGACAAAAATAGTGACTTGACAGAATTCATCCAGGAAAATCACTAAGCAGTAAGGACAACAACAATAATAAGCAGTGACAACAATAAACCCTGGGGAGTTACCTCATTTATAATTTAAAATGTCCAGATTTCAAAAACTTTACACAAATAACCAGGAAAGTATGGCTCATACACAAGAAAAGGCATAAATAAAATTGTCCTTGCGGATGTGTTAATGTCAGACTTACTAAAAGGATTTGAATCAGCTATTTTATATATATATGTTAAAAAACAAAAAGAAAACATTTCTTTAGGACTAAAATAATATACTAAACAATGTTTTACCAAGCAAATACTATAAATTAGAGATTGAAGTTAGAACAAACAAAATAAATAGAAATTCTAAAGTTGAAAGGTATATCGGAAATAAAAATTTTACTAGAGAGACTCAACAGCACATTTATGGTAGCAGAAAAAAAGGGAATAAGAAAACATAAATATGTGTCATGTGAGATGATCTAATCTTAAGAACAAAAAGAAAAATTAATGAAGTAAATCAGCAGATAGAGACCCGAGGGATAACAACAAACACACCAACATATGCATACTGTGAATTCAGGAGTAGAGGAGTGAAACTTACAGAAAGATAAAAACAAAAACACACATGAAGAAGTGAGACTCATATATTCCCAAGTTTAATTAAGAAACATTAACCTACACATCCCAGTGTTACAATGACATCAAAGGAGTATATTCTCAAAAAGATCTCCATCTAGTATAAATAATTTTTTAAAAAAGACAAAGAGAATCTTTATATCGGAAAGAGAAATATGACTCATCACATACAAAGGGCCCTTGAAAGATTAATAGCTAAATTTTCATCAGAAACTGTGGCATCCAGGAGGCAACAAACAATGATGTATTGAAAGTACTGAATTAAAAAATACAAACTTATTAAAATACATTTCATTTTCAAAATGCAATAGAAATCAGCCTGGCTGGTGTTGCTCAGTGGTTGGGCATTGACCTATTAACTAGAGGATCATGGTTCAATTCCTGGTCAGAGCACATGTCAGGTTTGCAGGCTCAATCCCGAGTGTTGGGTATGCAGGAGGTAGCTGATCAGTGATTCTCTCTCATCATTGATGTTTCTATCACTCCCTCTCCCTTCTCTGAAATCAATAAAACATATGTATATATTTTTAAAATGTAATATAAATCAGCTGTCAATGTGTTTAAAAAATTTTGGGACACCTTTTATTTCCTTCATACTTTTCTTCTGATTATTCATTTCTATAATGTCATTCATGCATTCATACTTAAATTCATCCCATGATATAGATTCCTCTCTAGCAATATACTTTGATTACACAAATAAGTTTACTAGTAAATGACAAGTTGTGAAAGATATTTTTGAAAAATTGAATATTCAATCAATCATTCATTGCCAAAATACTTTTTGAGAAATACTTGTTTGGTTAAGGCATCGTGCTGGGTAATTATGAAAACGTCAGCAATGGTGTCTGACTATCTGACAATGTGGGAAACCAAAAGGAATATCCTTTCTATCCTTTCAAATAAGAAAATAAAAATTCCTTTGCAGTAAAGCACTCAAGCTGTCATGAGAAAAATGAAATTTAGGAGTACACAAAAATTAAGGCAGGAAGATAAGGAGACTTTCCCCTTACCCTGGCCTTGAATTGAGTAAAGCTATCTCTGAACCTAGGCTCCATTGCTTAAGAAAGTATCCAGGTCCGGGCGCCCACATCAGCGAAGATTCATTAGCAGTTTCACGTCCAGTAGGAAAGCATTCTTCTTCTTTATGGGGCTTCAATGGTCCCTCGGAAAGAACACCAAGAAAGCCCAGACATTGGAGAAGGAACAGAAACCATCAGCACACTGAACTCAGACTAGACTGATGGTTCACTGGAGCTTCCCGGGCCATCCAAAAGGAAGCAAAAGCACCTAAAGTGGGGTAATATTTGTGAATAACTTGCTTTTCAGTTATTTTCTACCCCGAATTTCCCTGCTTTGACTGTACGTTTTCAAACAACTAGGCCATTCTCAGTTTATTACAAGAGGGAGGGATATATGTCACTGTGGAGAATAGAAGCTAAGGAATCTTTTCCTGGCTTTGGTTTCTAAAAGTGCACAGTTCTTTAAGCAGAGGTCTCAAATTAGCAGCCTTCAGCATACATCTGTCCTGGAGAAATGCTTTATTGGTTACTGTGATGTTGGCCCACACATTGTTTTAAAATAGAAATAGTGGTTAACATTTGAAATTGGAAGATTTAATATTTATATCTATCCTTGAGGCTTCTCTAACATATTTATAAGAGTTTGCAACTAGGGCATATTCCCACAAGGCAACTGTGGAAAGGTATGATTATCATCTGTTTGCCTTTGCTAGACACATAACTCTGCCATGGGCCTCAGTCCCTGCTCATGTATTTGTATCCCCAGCACTGAGCCACAATATCAGTTACCTCTATCATCTTCCCTCTACCAGACTCGCTTATGTTATCTGCCTTGAGCCTGAAGATACCTAAGAGAACCTTGCCTTCATGGAAATGATATAATTCTGGTTACAGTCAGATTTTGGAGTAGAAATGATGTATTATAAAGCAGAGTATTAGAGGACCCTGCAAATTTACCAGGAAATTGTAGTAAATTCCAAGGACAAAAGTGATGAGAGTCTACAGTTAGTATAGGTCAACTGAGAGAGAGCCTTCATGCCTTGCATGCGCAGCAGAGAACAGGGAGACAGCAAAAATCCCAACTAGGTTTCTGAGTCTAAGAGCAGAGGTGACTTGTGGCACAGAGAGATGGCAACCCTTGAGAGTAGAAATTGTTCTGTGATGTGCTTGGCACATGTTGACTTCAGTTGTTTCTGAGAGTTTCCTTTGCCTTATCATGACCTGAAAGGGGCAGAACAATTCCTGTGTGCAAGTGCATGGCAATGAATTAATTGTGATACTGCCAGATCTGAAGTTATCTTCCCAAGAGCAGTGAGAACAAAAGATGTCTCAGCAGATGCCTACATAGATCAGTCAGGTGGAAACAAGGTTCTAGCACACCCATATCCATCCCATGCCCATAAGTACATTTGAGTTTAAAGAATTATTAGAAAATTGTTCCATTCACTTGACATATTGAATTTATATATATTCAATATATAAATGAAGTTGTATAGTATATACACCTGCATTGGGTAAATATACTCTCCAAAAAGCAGTGCTTTGATAAAGCTATTGGGAAATAACAACTGGTTATCTTTTTAAAAAAAATATATTTTATTGACTTTTTTACAGAGAAGTAGGGAGAGGGATAGTTAGAAACATTTATCAGCTGCCTCCTGCATCTCCCCTACTGGGGATGTGCCCGCAACCAAGTACATGCCCTTGACCAGAATCAAACCTGGGACCTTTCAGTCCACAAGCCAATGCTCTATCCACTGAGCCAAACTGGTTTCGGCTGGCTATCTTTTTTTTTTTAATATATTTTATTGATTTTTTTTTTTTACAGAGAGGAAGGGAGAGGGATAGAAAGTCAGAAACATCGATGAGAGAGAGACATCGATCTCGGCTGGTTATCTTAAGTAATATTTTTCCCCAGAACAGATGTGGCACCAAGATCCCCTGGACCTGGACAGCCTCTGTAGCCAAATTGGCTAAAGGTGGTCATAATGTCTTAGTAAAGAAAGAAACACATAATCTACTGACCTCAATCATATTACAGTCAAAGGTGTTCTCCTTTTAGAGTGTGCATTTAATTTTCTCCAAAAACTACTTGTTGTCCTGATACAGTGTCTATGAAGAATTCCTACAAACTCTGTCAGAAGTATCTAAAAATGTATCCTGACTTTGGCATTGATTCTGAAGCCCTGAGTGGGTAAAACCCAATAAGCAGATGCTGCCTGAATGAGGTTAATCCCTGCCTGGGTGCTCTGCTTAATACACTTGCCACCTGATTTTATTGGTGTTTCCTTATGAGTAAATAACTTTTTTTCCACTTTTACTTTTTGAGAATTTACATTAAATGGATTCACATATCATTAACTAGGTATCACTATGCCCATTACTTTTTCTGACCCTATCTTCAATAATCATGTTAACTTAAAAAAAGAGAAAGAAATAGATGAAGAAACAGAGGAGACAATGTTCAGTAAAAAAGTCTACATCATGAGTATCTATCTACACTACCAGCTCACCACTTACAGGTAGACATGTTAAAACAACTGCCCAGCAGTGCATTAGAGTCTCTGAGGCTAACTCATCATGGATTTTATAAAATTTTACAAATAAAACTGAAAGATTAATATATTCTTTATTACTTTCATTATTTTCTTTTATACTGTCATGTCCTTGTCCTGTTAATATTCTTCCTGGGAGAACTGTTTCTGTCCCCTGAGGACTATTTCTTGTGGTGGTCCATGCCCGGACCCCTACTTCTCATTGTTTTGTTTTCACAGTGGTATTTTTGGTGATACTGCAGGACTTCAAAGTGGCCCTCACTCCATATCATTTATCAACTTTTCCTATCAATTCAGTGTCACTTTGATGTCCCACTGAGCAGCTGGCAACTGAACAGCAGGCCTAAAACATGACAGAACTGGCAGGGCCCAGAAGTGAATAGTTAAAGGGGAAATGGTGTCCAGTATGAACAATACAGAAGCCGTCTAATAGAAGCTCTGTGATGTACACATTCATCTGTGGCTAGGAAAAGCAAAAATATAAAATATGTAAGTTCATGCGCATGTATTCTTCAGTAAGCATTTAGTATTAAATTACAGGAGTTTTGAACTTTAAATGAATTCAAAGATCAACAACCCACTATAAGAAAATTGAATGATAGACCAGTTGTTAGTTCGTTCCATGTTACACATCAGGTTAGGAGTGACAATGGATATACTGTAGTCTTGTTTTCCTCAGTCTCAGATAAGTTCCCATTCCACCCTCTAGTACATTGCTAGGATAAATAGGACATTGTGATTATCATAATTGTAAGCATTTACATATAAGTTGTTTTAAATTTGTCATTTTCCTCTTTTAATTAAGATAGTTTTAATATTTGATATAAATTTTTTAAATTGAGACCTGAAAGTTTTCACTGATGTATTTCCAAAATATAGAGATACTGGTAAAATCTAGGTTGAAATTCAGTCTCCAATCATCTATAAAATAAGTTCTTTATATTTTTATACTTTTACTTTATTTTTAGGAAATGAAAAGGTTATGTCACAATCTTTCCATGAAGTTTTTATTTTTTATTTTATTATTATTATTTTTTGCTACTCCACTTTATATTTCTAAGAGCTATATCTTGATCTCAGAAATTTTCTTTTTTGTGGTAATTGTATTTAATTTCTTTTATGAATGATATTTATATTTATCTTTCTTTGAGTATAGTAGTTTTCAATTATACCTTTTTCAAGTTATCTTTGTCTACTAAATATATTTCCCTCCTAATTTTATTGTTTCTCTCTCTCTCTCTCTCTCTCTCTCTCTCTCTCTCTCTTTCTTCTTCTTCTTCTTCTTCTTCTTCTTCTTCTTCTTCCTTTCTATCTTCCTTTATCCTGTATTCCTTTCTGTCTTCCTTCATTCAACTTTCAAGTTAGAGTTGTCAGATAACTTGTTATCCTTGACTGTTTGCTCATAGTTAAGAATGTAAGAATGAAAGATCAAAAAGCTGTTTGGATATTCCGAGTACAGGTGTAGCCACCAAATGTAAACATCACTTTTGGCTAATCTGACTGGACCATTTCACTTGGGAATACTAATGTAAATATCTTTTCTTGCAATGGTTAGATTTTGAGAAACTAAATTTATAATTTCATAGCTTAAATAGTAAACCAATCTGTTAACATTTTAGACATGATAGAGAGGAGTGCTTCAGAATTCAGCATGCAAATGCTTAGTTTATCACCCTCTTTTGAGTAAAATAGTCTGTCCTACGATGGGCCTAGTTTCCTTTAGTCCATTTATCTATTCCCTGTTGATCTCTTCAGTTATCTGCATTCATTGCAGAGGGGATCTGGATGTCTAAAGACTTCTGATATAAACTTGTAACCAAGTCTCCTGTTTTCAGCCCCACATTCAATCCCTCTTCCATGATACCTTTGGTTATCTATTAATACCCCCTAGGATGGCTGTGCTTTGCATTATGCTTTCCTTGCTGACAGTTTTCTCACTTCTATTAAGTTCGTTAATATTATTTCAATTATAAAAATTATATTATAATTTTCTCTATTCTTCATTTTTATGGATTTGTCTTAGCATAGTTCCCCATTCACAAGGGTTCTCAAGTGTTTTATGTGTTTAATCTTCCAACTTTAAATTAATGTCTAACCTCTTTTTTAGGTGCTTATATTGTTATTGGTGCTTATAAAATCAATAGGAAAGAACTTTACTTTGGCCTTTATGTCACTTAAAATAAGAGCCCAGTGGAACAAATACATAGAGTAATCCAACTCACACAAAAACAAGTCAAACAGTTCCAAAGATGTATTCTCTTTATTTAGAAGGTTATACAGGACATTTCTTACTTCTTTATCTTGTTTGATTAACTCTCATTGAAAAAAAAAATAGGATTGATTTTCCAATCGAAGGACTGTTTTATTTAGTTAAAAGTAGGTTAGCAAAGTTCCTTCTCTATTAGAAGACATTAGACACACACATATTTAAAAGTGACTATTGTTTTCACTGTAAAAAAATTATTAGTATTTCAAAGACAAAGTAGAGATGGAAGACAAGGCATATATTTTGTTTTACACTAAAAGAAAATCTTTATGGATGAGAACAAATTTCCTGAAGCCAGAGAAATTCAATATGAACTTGAGGGGTAAAGATTTGCAATAAGTATTGCCTAAGGAAGAGATAACAAGCAAGCAGGCTTATTGGAAGTACAGCGCCACCTAAGATGAACAGGTCTGCTGGCCTGATCAGATGATCAGAAGCAGGTCTGCTGGCCTGAAAATGTTTGTAGTCAGTTTATTCACAACCGGAGAGTTACTTTCTATAGCTGGAAGGGCATAACTCTTAACAGGAAATAGTTGGAAACAGTACTGGATTGGATAGTATTAACTCCAATATGTATAACCTTCAGAAACTCAGTTTTTTACCTTATTTGGCAACAAGGTCATTCTTAGTTCTTGTTGTTTTATTACAGGATGTTTATTTAAGAGATCTGTGATCTATCCTCCCTTCCCCCAACTGGTGGGCGGAGTATGACATAACTTGCATCTGGACTGGGACATCCCCTAGACATTGAACCACCAATCAGCGTGTGCCTAGTGCCCTGGGCCCAGCCCCTTCCTGTTCCTCCCCTCAAAAGGCAAATTCAGCCAAAACCGGTTTGGCTCAGTGGATAGGACGTTGGCCTGCAGACTGGAATTTCCCGGGTTCGATTCTGGTCAAGGGCATGTATCCTGGTTGCGGGCATGTCCCCAGTAGGGGGCATACAGGAGGCAGCTAATGGATGTCTTTCTTTCATCGATGTTTCCAACTCTCTATCCCTCTCTCTTCCTCTCTGTAAGAAATCAATAAAATATATTAAAAATAAAAAAGGCAAATTCACTGCTGTACCTGTTGCTGTTCTCCCAGTCTGCAAGTCAGCCCAGCTGGCTCCTCCTTCTCCTTTCTCTCCTGTAATCTGGTCTTTCTACCCTCCTCTGTAATGAATCTCGCTCCTTAATGTGAAATAAACCTGCTCTTTAACATGCCTTGGTCTCTGACTCCCGTTTCCTGGGCCTCAAACCTTACAATTTGTAAAATGATACGGTCATGCTTGTCATATTTTCTTTACCTTAAATATTACTGTTTTTTCAGCCTATTCCAGTTTTAATACAAGGAAGCTTTAGGGGTATTTTTAAAATGTGTTTTCAGATGTGGTGAGAAAAAAATATTTCTCCATGCCTTCTGATGCCTAATTTACATCTGGTTGCTAAGAAAGCCTTCTGTAGTGTGTGTATGTGTGTGTGTGTGGGTGTGTGTGTGTGTACATACACATACTCTTTCATGTTTATTCTCATTCTCAGAACTGACAGGCATAAAAACTGATAATGATTTTCAGATGATGAAGTGATAAAATAGATCTATTGCAAATATTTTTAAATACTTCCCAACCATTATCATTGTCATTTCTTGGGGCTAGGTGAAAAGGTGAAGTGACTAAGTAAAATAACAAAAAAAGCTATAGCCACAGACAACAATATGGTAATTACCAGAGGGGAAGTGGTGAGGGGTAGGTTGAAGAGGGTATAGAAGGATTAAATGCTGATGGAAGGGGATTTGAGTTGGGGTGGTGAACACACATATATAGATGATGCATTATTGAATTATAAACCTGGAACCTATATAATTTTATTCACCGATGTTGCCCCAATAAATTAAGTTAAAAAAAAAAAGAAAAAAAATTGCTTACTTGAGAGATGATTTCCATTTTAAGAAAAAACTTACATGGTTTTATTACTAAATACATATTAAAGTATTTTTGCTTATGTTTGGATGTAATAGCAACATCACAGCTGAAGAGCTAAATTTAAGGAACGTTTAAATCTTTTCTAACTTTCTACTGGAAGATATATGTAGATTAATTTAGGGACAGTCTGTAATTACAGACTATAATTTTCTGTAAAGCCTTTCAGTATGTGCTGTCTCTTAATGACTCCTATAATACAAGATGAAAAAAATCTACTTAATTCTATCTAATAAAAGAGTAATATACAAATTAACCATCACTCCATCACAATGATGTTGGTGCCCAGTCCTCTCAGTCGTGCCAGAGTTCCCTGGGAGGTGGGGGATGAGGGGGGCTGCATGAGTGGCATGGCGGAGTGCTTGCTTCATCACCACTGAGATGAGGTAAGCATTCTGTACCCAGCCTGGATGGGCCTCTGGCCAGGCCAGGGCGGGGAAGGGCCTCTGGACCACAGAAAGCCTCTGGGCAGCGGGCGCAGAGTGGCCAAGCCTCCCAGAGAGCTACTGGAGCACGGATTCATGCCCAGGGCTACCAGTGTGTATGTAAGTTTTATACTGTTGATGTTAGAAATTAATGCAATGTAAATTTATTTATAATTCTTGAGTTAACAAATCAGAAATCAGTTGTCATTTGGCTCAAATAAAGATGGTGTCAGGGCTACTGCGTTCCTTCTGGAGACTGGAAGGGAGATTTCATTTTCTGGCCTTTTCAAGCTTATGGAGACAGAAGCCCTCCTGGCTCCTGTCCCCACATCACTCCAACCTCTGCTTTCATTATCACATGCACTTTCCTCTTATGAGAACTCTTGTGCTCACATCAATATCAATTTGCTGAGAAGGTAATATTACCATTTCAACATCCTTAACTTACTCAAATCAGCAAAGTCCCTTTTGCCATGTGAAGTAACATATTCACAGATTCCATAATTATGGCATGGATATCTTTGGGGGTCATTATTTTACTGAATACAATAGTATCTGCATAAAATTTTAATTTGATTATGTGGATCACAGAATGCATTTTGAAACAGAACTCATGAGCAAGCAAAAATGAAATCAGAGATTATGGGGATAGCAGAATATATATGGTATGCTCTTGTCTCAGTCTGACACACATAGGTGCTCAGTATCATTTGATAGGACATGACATCACTTTCTTTCATGGAAAACATCAAAGTAAGTTTGACAAATACCTTGTTTAGTGCAAAGGATGAAGAGGCTATGAGGATCTATAGAGTTTTGATTGTGATGAGATGCCTTACTCCAGTACCCTAACCATTACCCACTGAATCAGCAGCATATGTGGCAGGTTGACAAATTTTCTCAATCACAAAGAGTATTTACTTGCTATAGCACCTGGGGTTACTGAGGTTGCGACATCCAAGTAACCTCAGAAATCTATTAAAGAAACTATTTTGTAACCTTATTTCCTTTTGCTTTAATATGAGATTACATAAACTTAAATTCACTTCAGAGTGTCAAACACAGTGAAAGCTGTCAGACTCCCATTACAGAACCACATTTTACATTTCAAAAGAAAGGTTTAAAAGTACAATCTGGACATGTACACTTCTGCATGGATATATAGCTTCAGCATTAAAATTTGCCATGAACAATTCTTCCCAATTCTACAAAGAATACTTTGCTATCCCTCTGATTTGTCAAATGAGACAAAAAATGTACAGTGTGGAAGCTAAGGAGTCAGAATGAGTATTAGCTACAGATCTTAGAAGGTTAGAGGCACAATAATTCTATCTAGGAGAAACAGTCTATCAGTCAGAATATTTTGTAGATAACCTTTTACAGAAATATTAATTCAGCAGTTGAAGTGATTTACAAAAGATGAAAAATGAAACTGGTTAAGCAAAATAGTATGAAATATAGTTTAAATTAATAACTAATTTAATGACAGAATATCTATAATTACATCAAAGTTTTAATAAGAAATTACATTTATTCAAACCAGTTTAGATATGGGGGTAGCCTTAGATATCTACTTGAAATGATATGATACTAATCATACAAACCAAATCTACAAATATTAATTGATTTTATATAATATATAACAGCATAGAAAAACAGAGCAGTCTATAATGAGTAAGGCAATTTAAAATCTTTTTTGATGATATTTTGATGACAGAATATGTGAGCATTTGAAAAGATAAGAGTTGGAAAGGAAAGTCAGGAGGCAACATATACTTTGGAGTTGGGTAATGAAATAGTATCAGTGATAAATTTTTCAAAGTTTCTGTTTGAAATACTTATCCTAAAATTGTTCATGTGTCATGAAGTTATTTAACTCTAGTTGAATCTATGGATCATATGTATGCCATTTCTTCTCTTTTCAAAAGTGTTTCAATGATAAGTAATATAATCAAAATTTTTAAAATTTGAGGGTTTTTTTAGGACAACTAATCAAGTTACTTTCAAACTTTATAAATTACTGAAAGCAAAGGAAAAATAGAGGTGGATTTGTTTGCTATTGTGTACAATAACTCACACAATATCAGTGCTTTCTAACAATAAGCATTTAATTAGTACCATCACATGTGGGTGGGCTGCAGATAAGCTGTAGGTCATCTTATCTAGGAGGGGCTTGCCACTACCTAATACTTCTCTTCATCTTGGAACCACTGAAGTAGGTTGGACACATGGATGGCACAGTGACTATAGACAGAGTAGGCAATTTCAACTATCATGTACATCTTCTGCTTGCATTGTATTTCTGAAAATAGTACTGTCCAATGCAAGTAAATTGTAGGTCATGTGGTAATTCTATGTGTACCTTTTTAACTACGTGCTTTTATTTATTTGAGAAAGAGATGAGAAAGAGAGAGAGAGAGAGAGAGAGAGAGAGAGAAACATTGATTGATTGGTTGCCTTCTAGTGCCACCAGGGGTTAAACCTACAACCTGGTATATCCCTTACTGGGAATTGAACTGGTGACCTCAACCACACCAGCTAAGGCTCTATGTTTAACATTTTGAAGAATTCCAAAATGTTTTCTAAATCATACACCCCCATGTATAATTTTTTTTCACACCCTTGCCATTTTTGGTAGAATTCAGCAATCAAATCATTTGGTGGTTGCATTGTGTGTGTGTATATGTAAGAGAGTGAGCGAGATTGAGATTTTTATAAATTACTAATTCAAATTCTTTAGTTACATGTCTATTTGGATATTCTACTTTTTTCTTATATCAGTTTCAGTAGTTTGGGTCTCTCTAGATTATTTTCCATTTCATCTTGGTTTTATAACATGATGGTATGCAATTGTTAATTGTAATCCATTTTAAACCTTATATTTCTTGTTAATCATTGCTTTTAGTCATTTGAGTCTTCATTCTATATCCCTTGATCTGTCTACCTAAAGGTTTAGTAATTTTAAAAATCTTTTCAGAGAACCAACTTTTGGTTTCGTTGATTTTCTCTATTGGTTTTCTGTTTTCTATTTTAGTTTTTACTATTTCCTCCATTCTGATTGCTTTGAATTTAGGTTATGTTTTTTGTTTTTTTTCTAAAGTCTTAAAGTGGTGACTAATATTACTGACTTGAAATTTTTCTTAGTTTATAATTTTAAAGTTCCCTCTTACACTGCTTTTGCTGCATCCCATTAAATTTGGTATATTTTTTTATTTGTGTCAAAGTATTTTGTAATTTCCTTTGTAATTTTTTTGTCCCAGTAGCTATTAAGAGATGTGCTGTTTATGTCAAAACATTTGTGAGTTTCTCAAAATTCCTTGTCTTTTATTCATAATTTTGTACTTTATAGATGGAAAATACACTTTTTATTGTTTTAATTGTGTTAAGTATACTGAGACCTTTTATGGGTTAAAATATGGTCTGTCCTGGAGAATGTATCCTTTGCACTTGAAATAATCTGTACTGTCATGTCATTTAACGACAGGGATATATTCTGAGAAATGGATCATTAGATTGTTTCTTTGGGTGTGAACATGATAGAATGTGCTTACACAAACCTAGATAGAAAAATCTACTACACAACTAGGCTATATGGTAGAGCCTTTTGTTTCTGGGCTACCAACCTGTACACCATGTTAGTGTGATGAATACTATCGGAAACTGTAACAGAATGGTAAGTATCTGTGTGTCTTAACATATCTACTCATAGGAAAGATACAGTGAAAATCTGATATATTAAAAGCCTAATATGCGAATAGACCAGTGGAAAAACTGGTCTCTATGATGCACACTGACCACCAGGGGGCAGAAGCTCAATGCAGGAGCTGGCCCCAGCCAGCAGGCTCCAAGCAAGCCATGGTGGGTGCCAGTGGGGGCCTCCTTATCACCCCAACAGTCATCCCATAGATCAGCTCTGATCACTGGCCATGCCTAGGGACCCTACCCATGCATGAATTTCATGCACCAGGCCTCTAGTATGGTATAAAAGATAAAAAGTGGTATACCATGAAAGAAGCTTAAAGGACTGAATCTTGCTTTGACTGAGTCAGTGAATGAATGTAAATATCTAGGACATTACCATATACTCCTGTAAACTTTATAAATAGTGTACAATTATTTTACATTAAATTTATATAAAATGTTTTCTTTCTTCCATAATAAATTAACCCTGTAACTTTTTTTTACTTTTTAAACTTTTAATTTTATAAAATCTTTTTAACTCTTTTATATTGAGATTTAGCTTGAAACACAAGCCCATTGTATAGCTCTATAAAAATAATTTCTGCCAAAACTGGTTTGGCTCTCACCAAAACCGGTTTGGCTCAGTGGATAGAGCGTCAGCTTGTGTACTGAGAGGTCCCGGGTTCGATTCTCACTAAAGGCATGTATCCTGGTTGCGGGCACATCTCCAGTGGGAAGTGTGCAGGAGGCAGCTGATTGATGTCTCTCTCTCATCGATGTTTCTAGCTCTCTATCCCTCTCCCTTCCTCTCTGTAAAAAAATCAATAAAATATATTTTAAAAAAATAATAATAATTTCTATTTCTCTTTACTCTACTAGAGGCACAGTGCACGTAATTTGTACATGGGGGAAGGGAAGGGTATCCTGATCCCTTTCCAATCTGGAACTCCTCCAGGGCTGTCCAACTGCCCATATAGGTCCATCCAGGACTTCTGGCTCCCAACTGCTTGCCTGCCTGCCTGCCTGCCTGATTGCTCCTAACTACTTCTGCCTACCACCCTGATCACCCCCTAACCACTCTTCTGCCAGCATGATTGACATCAAACTGCTCCCCTGCTAACCCGATTGCCCCTAACTGCTCTCCCTTGCCAGCCTGGTTGCCCCCAACTGCCCTCCCCTGCAGGCCTGGTCCCTCCAACTGCCTTTCCCTGCAGGCCTTGGCCCTCCCAACTGCCCTCCCTTGCAGCCCTGGTTCCCCCAAACTGTCCTCCACTGCAAGCAGGTCACACCTAACTGCTCTCTCCTACAGGCCTGATCACCCCAACTGCTCTCCTTTATAGGCCTAGTCCCACTCAACTGCCATCCCCTGGTGCCCTGATCACCCACAACTGCTCTTCCCTACTGTCTATCTTCTGTCCACATGGGGACAGACATCTTTGACCACATGGGGACAGCCATCTTGTGTGTTGGAGTGACAGCAATTTGCATATTACCTCTTTATTAGATAGGACAAGGTTTTTAATCTTAAATTTTATTTTTGAAAGTGTTTTTGTTAAAAAAAAACACACAACTAAATAGAAAGATGCACAATAGGTTGCCTATACATTATACTGACAATTTCCCTTTCTTTATACAAGCTTTTTAGTTTCTTATAATCCCATTTATTGATGTTTGCCTTTGTTGCCTTTGCCTGGGAATACTGGTCCAAAAAAATATTATTAAGACCAATGTCAAAGATCTTACTGCTTATGTTTTCTTCTAGGACTTTTATGGTTTCAGATCTTACAAACAGTTCTTTACCATTTGGATTTGTTTTTGTGTATAATGCAAAGTAGTGGTCCAATTTTATTCTTTTGGCATGCAGTTTTCCCCAGCACCATTTATTTAAGAAACTGGTTTTGCTTCACTATATATTCTTGCTTTCTTTGCATAAATTAATTGACCATATATTCATTGATTTATTTCTGGGTTCCCTTTTTTACTCCATTATTCTATGTTTATGTTTTCATGCCAGAACCATATGGTGTTTTCTTATTTATTTATTTATTTTAAGAAGTCTTTGCAGTACTGTTTGAAATAAGGGAAATATTTCCAGCCTTTGTTTTCTTTCTCAAAATTGCTTTTGCTATTTCAGGTCTTTGGCTGTTTCAAATTACTTTGCATAATATGAATATTTTAATAATATTAATTCTTCCAATCCATATGCACAATATACATATTTCCATTTATTTGTGTCATCTTCAAATTCTTTCATCAATTATCTTATAGTTTGCAAAGTACAGGTCTTTCAACTACTTGATTAAATTTATTCCTAAGTATTTTATTCTTTTTTATGTGATTATAAATGAAAATTTTTTCTTAATTTCTTTTGCTGGTAGCATGTTATTAGTGCAAAGAAATGTACCTGAATTTTTTATATTAATTTTGTATCCTGAGATGTTAATGAATTTATTAATTCTAATAGTAATTCTTTATCCTCACACAAGAATATAATTTTATTTGTGTTTTGTTTTGTTTGAGGGAGAGAGAGAGAGAGAGAGAAAGAAAGAAAGAGAGAGAGACAAGAAACATCAATCGGTTGCCTCCAGTTTTGTGCTACAACCAGAGATCAAACTCACAACCTAGTTATGTACTCTGGCTGGCATTGAACCCATAACCTTTTGGTGTATAGGGTGATGCTCAATAAACTTAGCCACCTGGCCAGGGAAATTTTAATAGTATTTTGATGGAGACTTTAAAGTTTTCTATATATCATTTTTTTTGTCATCTGCAAATAGTGACAATTTTACTTTTTCCTTATCCATTTGACACCTTTTGTTTCTTTTTCTTGCCTATTTGATATGGTTAAGACATTCAGTATTCTAATGAACAATAGTACTGAGAGCAGGCATCTGTTTTCTTTTTTCTTATTTCATAGGAAACATTTTCAGCTTTTCACCATTGACTATGATTTTAGTTGTGGGTTTGTCATCTATGACCTTTTTTATGTTGAGGTACATTCCCTTTATACCAGTGGTCAGCAAACTGTGGCTCACGAGTTGCTGCTCTGTTGACTGAGTTTGCTGCTCTGTTGACTAATGAATTTTCCAACCACTGCTTTATACCAACTTTGTTAGGAGTTTTGTCATAAATGGATATTCAGTTTTGACAAGTGCTTTTTTTGCATTTATTGAGATGATCACATTTTTTATTCTTTGCTTTGTTAATAAGTGTGTTTTATCATGTTGATTGATTTACAAATGTTGAATCATCTTTGCATCCTTAAAATAAACCCCACTTGATCATAACATATGGTACTCTTATTCTATTGTTGAATTCAGTTGGATAACATGTATATTTATCTTCATTGTGGAAATTATTGAAGTCCCCCCTTTTTATCCCCTATTTCCCTCCTCCATCCAGTTCCTGCCCTGACCCAAATCTTCATCATTCTATTGTCTATGTCCATGGGCAATGGATAGCCTAATACAGTATATATATTTGCTATTTCTGTATTTAATTATTTAATTCATGGACTTCACAATAAACAACCTCTTCCAGAAACAAATGTAATCTCTGCATTTCTACAAACAATATAAAAAGCATATATATATATAGAAATATATAGTCAATTTATGTTTCTAAGGACTAAGAATTCAACCACCAAAACAGGGGCTTTTTCTGGCAGGCAAATGGTAAAATATGAAACTTTTTTTTTTCCCTTCATCAAAACGATGTAGCTCCATTCCTATGTTTCAAATGTTAACATTCTTTGGTGGGAGAGTTGCCAAATAGAAGGGAAGATTAAATTTAAATAGAATAATTTCTCCTTACAACCTAGATTGTATATTGCTCCTTTAAGTGGTATACATTTTATAGCCCTTTTAGGCAACTATGAAATTGCAAAGACCCCATGAAGCTGTTGTCATCTCCCTGATGGGAAGTGAGTACAGGCACTACCAGAGCAAAAGGGAAACAAATTTTTACTTCTATTATTGATGCATCTCCTTCAATCATGTTTATCTCAGGGGAAAAAAAAGGACAATCTTTGTCAAGCCAAATAGCAGGCTGAATAGTGTCACTTTTAACTTACAGCTACAGAAGGAGGAAAGAATAGGCCCATGAGCGAGGAAAAAAAAGAAAAGAAAAGTTTACTATATATTCAGAATTAAATTAGGTAAGTAACATCCTGCCTTATTTCCCTGTGTGGAAGCTGCATGTCATGTCTGGACTATGGTAGACAATTAGATTATTGTAGCATAGCATTGTACATATACACTGTTATATTTTCTCTCATTGATTATTCAGCTCCATTTTAATAAATCAATTCTACTTTGATCATCTTTCAAATAATTTCTTAATTATTGTACTATTGTTATTCATTTTAAATCTCATTCTGAAAGCAGAAATATTATATTTTAATAGTAAGCTAAACATTATTTTGACGGCTATTTTAAATTTATGTTTACATATTACTAATTGCTTTCATTTGAAATCTGTGAAAATACCAAGTACTTCACTACACAAGCTATCTTTTAGTAGTGAAGTACATACCCAATGTACTTGGTAAATACACACACTATGACATGGTAAAATCATTAGAGGCCACTGAATGAGTATACAAGATTGTGTAAGTTGCTTAATAACATCTGTTGTAAAACAATAACATTTTGAAAAATACTAAGAAACCTTTCTTTGTTCAACCTAGTGGAATGCTCTTTTTCTGTTTATATTAAAATAAAGTGTGCCATATTGTTCAAATTTAAAATAGATTAAACCTATTTTGGAAAAATTCTAGTGATTAAAAAGAAATATTTTCTTCAAGAATTTCTCAACTTTGGCTTTCAGAGTTTCATTTCACTCTTATTTTCTTTCCACGTATATTTGATTGTCTTCATTTACTTTAATTTTGAAACAAACGAACAAACAAACAAAGCCAGATACTGGTGAAATACTCTTTATATACATTCAACTCACTTGGAAGAGTTAATATCTATTCACGAAGAACTCCAGGTAATACCGAACACTTATACAGAAAAGCTAGCTCCTGGTAGCATCAGAAAAAATGACTATGTTGCAAAAGACAATCCAGGCTACTTATTAGAGTAGCTATAGTTTTTATTTAGATAATAGAGCAGTGAAGCAGCATTGTTTACGTCCTTATCATTTCCTAATATTGTTTACATTAATGAAATGGGCTCTCAGAACATAAAACTAAATGTCACGTTTGAATTTTATAGTACAGCTGAAATTGCACACACCAAGACTCAGTCTAATCTAACATTTAGAGCTGTACTTTATGTATTTAGCCTGACATTTTGAAAACTTCTGTCTTAATGTGATTGTCTGCTTTTCTGCACACTATTATTCTGCAAAAAATAAAATTTTTCCAAAAATTGCAAAACAAACCTGAAAGCATTGTATTGTTGTATAGTATATAAGCATATCAGTAAAAATGTCTGACAAGGATTTTAGCTATTAGACCCATATACCCTATGTGTTCATGGAGTAATGAAAGTATGCAAGGGCTGCTTTTAACAAGTGAAAACATGCCTTGTGTGAAACATGTTTTAGTCTTTATGCAGTAAAAATTCTCTCTCATGATTTATGTTAAGGATAAGTAAAAAAATAGTTGTGAAAATTAATAGTAACTAGCATTTATTGATAACTTACCACATGCCAGGCAGCATTATTTCTTCTTGCTGTTGATTAACTCTTAAACCACACAGCTCTCTTATAGAGCAATTAAAACCCCCATTTTTTTTTCAGAGGAATTGGGACACAAACATTGAAATATTTTTCTTACATTGCATACCTTGTAATTGGAATTTCTGGAATTCTATCTGAGTACTCCCTCTTAGCCACTGTTTTGCTTTCTACAGTTTCAGTTACCCTCAGTCAGTTGTGGTCGGAAAATACTAAATGGAAAATTCCAGTAAATAATTCATAATATTTAAATTGCATGCCTTTCTGAATGATGAAATTTGAGTGGTCCCATTTCTTTCTGCCCAAGACATGAACCATCTCCTTGCAGAGCATATCCACCCGGTACATGCACCCCACCTCTGAGCCACTCAGTGGCTGTCTCAGTTATCAAGTCAGTTATCAAAACGAGAGAGACTACCATTCATGTAAGTTTTATTATAGTTTAATGCTATAATTATATTGTTACTTGATACTGTTGTTAATCTCTTACTTTGCCTAATTTATAAATTAAACTTTACTATATATATATATATATATATATTTGTATTGAATAAAACATAATACATATAAGGTTTGGTACTATTCGCAGTTGTAGGCATCCACTGGAGGGTCTTGGAAGGTATCCCACATCAGTAAAAGTGCACTACTGTAGTCTGATTTTAGTTTTCTTGCTTTTTCCATTATACTTTGCTATATGGTCCAACAGGAAGAAGGTAGTATATTGGCCTGTAGAAATAAGTAGGGCAACCTACTCAATATCTATGAAGATTATAAAATGTATATAAATGAAATTTGTGAAATATGATCATTGTCATTTAGAAAGCATTTTTACAAGCAACTCATCAAGTAGCTATTTTTAATCTACATATATAAAACCCTAAGCAACCATTCGAGCATTTGACTGTTAGACTGGTAGCTATGACGCACACTGACCAATAGGGGGAAGATGCTCAATGCACAGTCATGGGAACATGGAACAGACTGATAAATCTCAGAGGGAAGTGGGGAGAGGGAAGGGCAGGAAGAGATTAATAGATGCCCAGTGTATGGATTTGTGCACCAGTGGGGTCCCTCAGTCTGTCCTGTGGGGATCAAGCTGAAACTGGCTCTCTGACATTCTCCAAGTGGTCCCGGATTGTGAGAGGTGCAGGTCAGGCCAAGGGACCCCACCAGTGCATGAATCTGTGCACCGGGCCTCTAGTCTTCTATAATTGGATGCATCTCTGCATACTTGATAATAACTGAGGTAGAAATATTATCTAGTAAAATCCCATTGCAAGTTTTGTCTTTCAGTGACACCAAACATCCCAGTTTTCCTAATGTCAATTAAACCACATATTAAATTTATTAGGTTTATTTACAGCTCTATGAAGCCAAACAACATATTTTCTTCAATTCTCTTCCCTTTGAGTTTCTAATTAATATACTATTGACTGAGAACAGGACCACATTTCTTAAGATAACAAGTTAAAATGCACTATTCAACTCTGGAACAAACCACTGCTGCTGATTTAGCAATTAAAACAGGTTTATACCAAAACGAACAAACAAAAAACATGTTGACACCAAAACAAGCAAAAACATGTTTATACCAGCAGAAATTATTTCTGAATTGTTTACCTATGGAAAGCAAAGTCACAATTCTACCTGGAAAAATTGTATTGATAGTTAAAAGGGAGAAAATAACATCTCTTAAGGGTGGCATTTATAGATAGACTCAAAGGTATCAACAGACATCTTTTGTTTTAAAGTTTTTCCTTGATACATATTTTTGTGCCATAAATTTCACCAGAGTTAATGTTTCTAAATGAGTCAAATGAAGAAATTAAGTAGAGACACATGACTATCCTGCTATTTAAATACAGTATAATCTAAATCAATGAACTGTAGATACTGGCACTGTCTGATTTAATATCTTTAAATGAGGGCAGTGAGCACAGAGACTGTAGATATGATAAGCACACATTTTAGGAGACCAAACTGTAAAATAGTGCCATAATTGCATTAACCAAAAAACCAAGTTTCTGAAACATCCAAACTAAAAATGTTGGCACTCTGAAATACATTTTGCATATGTTATTGCTGCCTGGTAAATCTTCTGAATTTTTGCTACCCAATAATTCTGTCTAAACTTGGAGCTCATTTGGCTGGATTCCATAGAACCAAACATAAAACAAACAAACAAACCAAAAGTTCTTTTCTTTATTCACCCTATCAATCAAGAGATAATTTCAGATATTTATCAGAAACTTACAGGGCCATATATATGGATTTTATAGACTTGAATCTCTTGAACATACTGAAATACTTCCTGAATGTTTGGGGAACAAAATAGTAAACAAAAAGCAATAGAAAATGGTAAGGGCCAAGTGAATTAAATTACCATTTACTTACTATAATATTTGTTAAGTTACAACAAACATTCTCAGTCATTCTGATAATGATGGATATTTTTCCCACAACAGCATTTTATTTTTGCATTATGATTAGGACCAGATTGAATCTCTGCAACTATGAAACTATAAATATAAACCTGGCAAGGCAAACTTCACTTTGTTGCTTTATTAATGTGCTTCCATTCTAAATTTAAAGGTCTACATGACAGTTCTTTGTTTTTCTGCTGAGATTTTCAACAATTGCAGTGGTCATTGCCAATGGAATTATCTCATGCAATGCAAATATTTCAAATGACAATGACCTCCATCTTCACATTGCTTAATATATTGTTTAAATGGTGAACACTTTTTCACACCTATGGGATCTTTGCTATAACCCTGATTTGTAAAACTTAAGGTCCTGTACCTTATTACTAATTTACTCTCAACCTTCAACAAAGTACTTTTTGCAATTGCACATAATCCACATCCTTCACCTCACATTTTTCATGTCTTGTTTTAAGTTCCATAGTAAAATGTATTTGAACTTTGGATCTTTGATATAGTCAACTTCCTCTTGTTTTAATATCTAAAGCTCTGGTTGGATGCATTATTGATAAGAGCACTGGGAACTTCTGCTGAAGCTTGTGGAATAGTTGTTTGATGTCTGAGTCATGAAAAAAAGATTCTTATAGAAACTTCATTATGCCTATACACACACACACACACACACACACACACATACATGGCATGTGTTTGATTTCTTCTGCCACCTTTTTAATGCTGATTGTCACTTGATTTTCTTTCTCTCTAAAATTGCTAGGTATCATTTAATGCAGAGAATATACCCATCTGTAGTGTAAATTATGCATGTTTTTATTTTAGCTTACTTGCTCTCAAATCCAAGTTTTTTCTCTGAACAGAAAAAGTTAATTTTACATTTATGCATCTTTCCATGTGCTTTGTGCTTCGTTAGATAAAGTTTTAAAATCAATATTTATTTTTTTACTTGTCTTTTTAAAAATATATTTTTATTGATTTCAGAGAAGAAGGGAGATGGAGATATAGAAACATCAATGATGTGAGAGAATCATCTACTGGTTGTCTCCTGTACACCCGCCACTGCGGATTGAGCCCACAACCCAGGCATGTGCCCTTGACTAGAATCAAACCTGGGACTCTTCAGTCTGCAGGCCGTCCCTCTATCTACTGAGCAAAACCGGCTAGGGCTTTACTTGTCTTTTATAATTAAAAAATGAAAATGGTGAAATGTATCCTGCATTTATTTTCAAAAGGAAATCCAAGTTACCGCATCCCAAATGTACTTTGGACCAAATGTACAATTAAGCTTCTTAAAGCAACCAATATGAACATATTCAAAGCGAAACAATCATTTAATGAGTGCAGTTTTTATCTACTTTTATTTGCTTTTATTACAGTGATTCACTTTAAGTTCCTGAGGTTTCTTCCATCCATTTCTATGGGATTTGGCACAAATGTGTGTTCCACTGTTCTGCCTGAGAGGAGGAACTCTCAGTGGTCAGTTGCTTGCTTTTCTGAGGGAATGTATTTGTGGTAAAAAGAAATTATATTCTTCAAACAGAAGGAAGGAGTCTATAGGACATTGAAACCTTAACCAATACTGACTTTCTATGACATTATAGACCCTCTTAAAGAAACTAAAACTTCACACATTTTCTGCATCATTGAATATATGTATTCTTTTTTGGTTATTATTATAATGGAATGACTAGACATAAATATATTTTAATAAATTTGGGGTTCAAATTATTTTATTGATAATATACATAAGTAAAATACATTTATATATATATTTATAATCTCCTGATATAATATTACACTAAAAATGGCAGTTAAGAAAATGGTTTTGTGGTTTCCCCCTTACTTAGGTAATTTTCTGATTATGGTCAACCATTGTATCTCTGTATGCAATGACTACTTAGTAGCTTTTACTATTATCTGCCCATAAATGGAACAGACACTTAAATCATAGAAAGGAAGGCAGACATTTTATAAGTTCATTTCTTGTTTTCAGTGGCAGTTTATTTATACTCACTGACAAATGGCATTCCTAGATTTATTATTGGATTAATTATTTACTTGATATGGTAAGAGATTATTACTTTGTCCAAACTCTTTAGCTATAGTAAATTCTTCATTCCTTCATTCAGCAAATATTTATTGAACACCTACTATGTCTCACTTTTCAAGTCTTAGAATTCTGCATGAATGTTCAAAGCAAGGAAAAATCCCTGCTCTTGTAACCTTTTCATTCCAATTTGAAGGCACGCAATAAACATAATAAGCAAGTAATTTATAGAGACATTAGAGAAATTGATAAATACTGTAAAGTAAAGTGGACCAGAATTAAGAGGGCCATGTGTATTTGGTGGGAAGTGTTGCTTTACATATGGTGGTCTGGATACCCTTGTTGCAAAAGTGATTTGAAGGTCATAAAAAACTTAGACATGTGGATCCATATATGGCGGGGAAGTGTTCCCAGCAGAGTGAACAACTTGTGTGGAACACACTAATATGAAATCATGACAAGTGTGATGATGGGAAGCAAGACCAATGCGGTGGGAGAGGTGGGAGACAGGTGAATGAGAAAGAAAGGTTAGAGAGGTGAGTCTGGAATTCAAGGCACATAATGTAAGGATTTAGGCCAGTGTAAGCAATTTTGCTTTTACTTAGGGTTTTAAAAGGAGGAGTGGTCTGATGTCTTTTAAAAAGTCATTCTGGATTCTGTGTTGAGAGTATCTCATGAGCCTGAAAGGTAGTGGTAGGGAAATTAGCTAAGGGGGCCATTGCAATAACTCTGGCCAAAGACATTTAAAGATTAGGCCAGAATAGCAGAAAAAGTTTTTCAGATTTTTTAAAAAATTCTCTATTGATTAAGGTGTTACATATGTGTCCTTATTTCCCCCACTCATGCCCTCATGTCCATGTCTATGTCCATTGGTTAGGCTTATATGCATACAAGTCTTTTGGTTGATCTCTCCCTATTACCCCCACCCTCCCCTACCTTCCCTCTGAGATTTGATGGTCTGATCGATTTTTCTCTAGATCTGTTTTTGCTCATCAGTTTATGTTGTTCATTATATTCCATAAGTGAGTGAGATCATGTGATATTCTTGATATATATTTGGCATCACTGAAAGTTTTAAAAAGCAGACTTTAAGACATAATTAATGAGCCCAAGTTATTGATTATTCTAAGAACTAGAGGCCCGGTGCATGAATTGATGCACTGGTGGGGTCACTCAGCCTGGCCTGCACCTTCTTGCAATCCAGGACCCATCAGGGAATGTTGGACTGCTGATTTTGACCCAATCCCCACAGGCTAGACCCTGAGGTATGTAGTAGTGCTCAAAGCATCAGGCGGCTGGGGAGGAACCCAAGCCTGGGCCAGACACTGCTCCACTCATGGCAGCCTTGCTGGGCCTGCTGCTGTGGCTGCTCAATAGCACTGCAGTGGAGGCAAGAGAGGCTCATATTGCTTGCAGCTGTGCTTCCAGCTGTGAGCCTGACATCTGGCACTCGTTGTTCAGCTGATGACCACCAGAGGGCAGCTCCTGCATTCAGTGGCTGCCCCCTGGTGGTCACTGCATGTAATAGTGACTGGTCAACCAGTCATTCAGTTGTTCAGTCACTTAGGTTTATGTATATATATGTATATATGTGTATATATGCATATACATACATATATATGTGTTTATATATGCATATACATACATATATATAATATTTTTGCATAATTTAATTTTTAAATATATTTTATTGATTTTTCACAGAGAGGAAGGGAAAGGGATAAAAATCCAGAAACATCGATGAGAGAGAGACATTGATCAGTCGCCTCCTGCACACCTCCTAGTGGGGATGTGCCCACAACCAATGTACATGCCCTTAACCGGAATCGAACCTGGGACTTTTCAGTCCCCAGGCCGATGCTCTATCCACTGAGCCAAACCGGTTTCAGCTATCATTTAATTTTTATTAATTGTCAATATTACTTAATGATTACAGTAGATTAAATTTCTGAGTTTGGATCCATGTTGGAATATCATTCTTACATATACATAACTGTCTTCTGATGTACAATAAAAAGGCATGATATTCTTTGTTCATAAACCACATGATCAAATCCTACCTTGCTAATATAAAGGTATTTTCTTATACATTTATAAAACATTTAATAGCTGGACTCAATATATACAAAATACCCACATCCTTGAGAAACAAAGAAATAAAAACAAAAGTATCTTTTTAAACTTCTGAATTCTTCACAAAGATTCTCATGTGCCCATTCACTTTGACTCAGAACTTCTAATGTTACCTATATACTTTTCTTCTCATTTATCTGTCTTTTACAATATGATGCCAAATTATCTCATTTTATCTATATTGAAGCCTACTGTATCCTATAATTTTATGTCTTTTTGCCCCTTGGTAGTTTGGGCCATTTTTATTTTTTTATTTACTAGCTATATAATTCACCATTTTCTAAATATTCATTACTACCTCTACATTCTATTCCACTTTCAGTCACACCTGTCAGATTATCCTTCTACAAACATGCTTTCATTGTCTTACCCTACTACTAAATACTCCAGTTGCTGTCTATGAAATAAATTAATTATCTGACTTCAACTCATTTTCTTATTTATCTCTCAATAAACTTTATTTCTCACAATCAAGTATCCAGTCAAATTATAGTGCTCACTATTTCCTAAGCATAGCTTGCACCTTCTTCCACCTGAAATCAGACCAGAGGCATTTATGAGAACCTAGACTATGGCGGGTCCTGTGCTGCAAAAAAACCACAAGCAAACAAAACAAAATAAAACAAAACAAACAAAAACACAAACAAACAAACACACACAAAAAAAACAACAACAACAGTTTGATGTTATTCATTGTCTGCTTTGTTAAGAGTTCTCAAAACCTCATGGGAAAAAAGACACAAATTCATTCAAAGAAAATATGAGAAAATAAAAATAAGTTCAAAATAGCAAAGAGGTTATCTGCCTATCACCTATACCCACTTTCATCTGTGGACTTCTCCAAATGTCAAGATTCAGGATAAATGGTGCCACTTCAGTGAAGTACTGTACAGTTTACCAGATCACACACAAGTGCTCTCTTCTGCTCAGAACCACATTACTCGTTGACTTCACCTTCTGCCAGCCCTTATCACAGACTACTTTACATTACTGTGGCTTGTGAGCAGATGGGACATACCCTGCTGTATTGTAAATACCTTCAATATAATACCTTACCCACTAGAATGTAAACTTCAAGTAGTACACATCTACTTATAGCAGGCGCTGAATAACTATTTTCTTGATTGAATGAAAGGATCATGTAGAATATATTTGCAATTTTCACAGAACTTACCCAATATGTGACATAAATTTAGGTTAAATTAATATTTGTTGAAGAAATAAGCGTAGAGAGATATCTTAAGTTTATATTTTTTGTATTTGTGTGCAGGTAAATGCTAACAACTAGTGATTCTCACCACCCCACCTACACACAAACACAAACACGCAGATCACTTCACTGTGTAGAATTTGACAATTTACTTGGTGCAAACATTCCCAGAATGGCAGATTTCAAGCTAACAGTGTGATGAAGCTAAAGGCAGAGTTGAGAATAGATAACCACAACAGGCTTTCCAGAGTTTGTGCAAGGTAACTGTGGCTAAAATAATATGAAGTACCCACAGTAAACTTTCAGTGATTAATGGATAAATTAATGAAAGTTCCAGACATTGGCTGAACTCGAGACAAAGTTATTTACTACATAAATAAAAAAGTTAAAATATTTTAACATTAAAGGAAAAGTTCAGAAGATTCGATAATTAAGTCATAAAATATAGTCTTCGTTTCCTATCTAATAAAAGAGTAATATGCAAATTTGCCATCACTCCAACACACAAGATGGCTGCCCCCATGTGCTCAAAGATGACTTCCCCCATGTGAACATAGGATGGCCACCACAAGATGGCCAGCAGGGGAGGACAGTTGGGAGGGAACAGGCTTGCAAAGGAGGGCAGTTGGGGGTGATCAAACCTGTAGGGGAGGGAAATTAAGGGTGACCAGGCTGGCAGAGGAGGGAAGTTGGGGGTGACTGGCCTTGCAGGGAAAGGCAATTGGGAGGGACACAAGCCTACAGGAAAGAGTAGTTGGGGGGACCAGGCCTATAGGGGAGGGCAGTTAAGGGCAAACAGGTTGGCAGGGGAGCAGTTAGGCATCAATCAGACTGGCAGGGGAGTGGTTAGGGTGTGATCAGGCTGGCAGGCAGAAGCAGTTAGGGGCAATCAGGAAGGCAGGAAAGTCAGCAGTTGGGATCCAGCAGTCCTGGATTGTAAGAGGGATGTCCGACTGCCCTTTTAGGCCTGACCTGGACATCCCTTTCACAATGCAGGCTGGACTAAGGGAACTCCCTCCTCCTATGCACAAATTTTATGCACTGGGCCTCTAGTTACAAATATATGTAATGTTACCATATATTAGAAGTATTTTAATAATATGTATATGACTGCTATTTGCATTTGGAATTAATTTGTATTTTTTCTTGGTGAATGACCTGATAGTTATTTATCTTTTAAATCTCAAAATAACCCATTGTTCCAAAAGCAATTACCAAGCAAATGATGTTGCATCAATTATTCCAGAGATATCCTCACTTTTGATTTCAGATTTGGAAGATCGTAGCAAACAAGGGATCATAGGAAATTTATTAGAGTGTAATATTGGCTTTGACTTCGACCTTGGGCAGAATTTTTTGCTCTCCAGGGGAGAACACTTGTAAGAGACTTTAGCCCACAAATTATGGCCACCAATATCCCTAAGGATAGACAGTCTTCAAGTATAGATATACTTGTACTTACTTATCTTACCATATACTGGATTTGATTTGAAAAGAGTATGGGGCTGAAGTTATGTTGGAATGTAAATCAGAGAACCCAATTATCCAGCTTAAAACAAATTGGAGTCTCTTTGTTTTGTTTTGTTTTTGTTTTCACATGACACAATCTGGAAGGAAGCCAGTTAAGACAGTTCCATGTTACAGAAATGATTCAACCAAGTATCATTCTTTCTCCTACTCTCAAGTTGCTGCCTCACATCAGAGTCCAGAGAAAGGTGAGGTCACCAAGCTCATGCCAGCTGAGTTTGTCCATTCTTTAAAACAAACAAACAAACAAAAAACTTACATCATCCTTCCCATCACAATTCAATTTCTGATTACATTTCATTGGTTAGAGCTTTGTCACAGGGCAACACTTAGAGGTAAAAAAAGCCAAGAAAACAGAATGTTTTTCTACCCCTAACTAAATTAGGATTATAATAATAAGGTTAAAGAACAGAGATGATATTGGTTAAGAAACTACAGTGACATTATTCATAACTCAAACTTACATCTTTCCTATAGTTTGAAAAAGTAATTGTAATCTCATTAAGTATATAAATGATAAAGTAACTTAAATGAATTCTATTATCTGTGATGTCATTTATTGAGCAGGACTGATTATTTCTGACATGTTTATATACAATATTTCATCAACTATCAGTAATTCAGCTCATGCTCTGTTCATGACACTAAAATAGTTGCTACCGAGAGTGCTGGGACTTACAGCACTAGTTCTTGTGCTGGGGTGGCATTAACAAACATGACAATGGTCACATACATTTTGAAGTACCTAGATAGAGATCACAGCCTTACACTCTGGCAGGCTCATGCTCATAAAATAGTAACTACTTTGTCTCTATTTTACATATTCATATCATTTTTATGGGCAAGACATAACTAGAAGGATCAAAATAATAAACTATGACAAACATTTGTGATCTCCATTTAGCAGCCCAGAAGTTCTCAGGACCTGAGGTAAAAAAGAAAAAGAAAAACAAACAAAAACAAAACAAAACAAAAAACAAAACAAAACAGAAAAACAAGCCAGCATAATGCAATGAGTTTATTCTCTGGACAAATTTGAGAAAAAGTGATTTGGGGCAAATCTGTTAATCTTTTATCATACTAGAAGCTTGGTGCATGAAATTCATGCATTGGAAGGATATCCCCTCTATATTCAGCCTGCACTCTTTCCAATCTGGGACTCCTCAGGACCCCTGGCTCCTAACCACTCAGCTGTCTGCCAGTCTGATCCCCATAACTGCTCTCCCTGCTGGCCTAATCCCCCTAAGTGCTCTCCACTGACAGCCTGTTTGCCCTAACTGCTCTCCCCTGTCTGCCTGATTTCCTCTAGCCTCCTCTGCCTTGGCCCTGCCAACATGGCATTGTCGGGAATGATGTCCGGAAGGACATCTGGAAGATCATCAGGAAGATGTTCAGTCTAATTAGCATATTACCCTTTTATTAGTATAGATGCCACCTTGTCCTAAAAATGCAGGTCATTCCCAGTTTTTCCTATCGTGGAAGGGGAGCCCACAGTAGCAACCTGGGTTCTGATGAGAGTTTATGTGCTTGTACTTTGTATCAGCAGATGTTATTCCTAGAAAAAGACTCTTAGATGTATCTTGAACATTTCTATTGAATTTGCCAAATCATCCTCCAAAAATGTTGAATCACTTAAAATTCCCACCAGCAACCATGCCTGTGCCCTCCATCCCATTTTGATGCCAATATCATTGATTTCTCCCTAAAAGCTTCCCTTCTATCAGCCAGGTACTTGAGCCAACCTCATTGTCCAGCTGGGGCCTTGATTTCCTGAGATAGAATTATGGACGAGGAAAAAAAGTTTTCCTCTATCTTTCTGAGTTTTTGGTGGAGGCCCCTGTAATGAAAGACAAATCACCAAGAGAAAAACAAAAGTTCATTAACATGTGTACCTCACGTATATGTGGGAGATTCCAGGGAAAAACAAGTAACTCCTCAAGGTGGCTTAGAATACAATATTTAAATACCTTCTTCCTAGGGAAAAGGGACAGGAGATATAGCCTCTTAGAGGAGAGTAAATGATTTTTAGCAAAGATGAATGGGGTGGGAGGGAATAGTTTGTAACAAAGTTTGGGTGTGATGTCAATTCCTACTCTCCTGTCCTGTGACAGGTGTCAATCTTCTCTGCCTGCTGACACTTCTCCCATCAAGGGAATCTATGACATTTAAGCTCCTTTTGGAGGGGTCTGATTTTAGGAAGATCAGGAGACTTCAGTGAAAGCCTGTGCACGCATTTGCTGTTTTTCAAGCATCTGCAGGTCAAGGTCATCAATATAACAACACAGTATATGTTGGGGTGGCATGTTCTCTGATCTTCAGAATAAGCCCAACAAAAGCTTGTTTCCTCTCTTAAATGATTTGCCACAGTAGCATTTTTCCCTAAAGACAGTATTCTGACCAGACCTTCTTGGGAGTGGTCATAACATACCCTGTGCTTGTAGAAAGGTGTGGGCCACATAACTAAATAAACTAGGGATATTTTTCTCATCTTGTGGAAAGGAATGATAGTTTATCTCCCTTTCCACAGGTTTCTTGTGGGTTTGTGTCTCCAATTCCCTCCCCTAACCTCCCAGCAGCCCCAGGACCATGGTGGTGGGCTTTGGGGCTGCTAGGTGCCAGCTTTCCTGAGGGTTTGTGTCCAGATCTGGCCCCCAGCAGCCCCAGAACTGCCTTCATAGGGCTTGGGGCACCCGCTTTCCTGTGGGTTTGTGTCCCAATCCGGCCTCTGCATTCCAGCACCGCCATAGAGGGGCTCGGGGTTGCAGGGTGCTGGTCTCCCTGCAGGTCTGTGTCTCCAATCTGCTCCCCTTAAACACATGGCCGCCATGGTGGGGCTTGGGGCTGCAGGGTGCTGAACTCCCTGTGGGTTTGTGTCCCCAATCCGGGTTTTTTTTCCAATCCAGCCCTTCACACTCCCATTATTGCCATGACCGGGCTTGGGCCTGTGGGTTTTAGTCTCCTTGTGGGTCTGTGTACCCAACCCAGCCGCCCCCCCGCATATGCCCCCCACTCAGCCCAGTGCTGCCATATTGGGCTTGGGGCTGTGGGCCACCCCCTACCAGCCTTGGTGCTGTCATGGCAGGCTTGTGGCTGTGGGGTGCTGGACTCCCTAAGTGTATGTGTCCCCATCTGGCCCCCCACAGCCCCAGTGTTGCCAAGACAGGGCTTGGAGCTGCTGGGTGCTGCTGCCTGGCTACTATGGGCATGGCTATCTTTGTTGGGTAATTTGCATACTCACTCCTATTAGCTGTTAGCATAATGGAGTGATGATTAATTTGCATCTTACTTTTTTATTAAATAGGCTCAGTCTCTATGAAAGTCTTGACATTGGTAATCAATTTATATTATTATTATTATCTATTGTTCTGATTTATTGTCTGCCTGCAGTGGTGAGAAAGGCAACTACAGATGCAAGAGCACAAAATCTGTCCAGATCTTCCAGAAAGAGTGCAAAGGCTTAAAGAGAACAAGAGCATGAGGGAAGGGAGAGAGAGAGAGGTATACAGTTTTGTAAAGTTTCTAACATCTTGTTCTCAAACTAGTTATGGAGACAAAGCTATCTAAAGCTTGAAGAACTGAACAAAAAACAATATAGAATATCATGTAAGAAATAAATCCCAACTCAGAAATCAGGTTAACTTGTGTATCTAGTTGTAATCTTGTACTACCATTTTTTGTGATCTTAAGTAAGTCACTCAAATTCAGAGTCAATATCCATTATAATATAATACAGACAGATACCATAATAACAAAGGTCCACACCTTGTTCCATTTGCTTTTCAAATATTGCATGATTCCATAAGTCATGTCATTGGACAGAGCTTGGCATATTACTGAACAAAATAATGCTACTCAAATGTATTACTAAGAAGATTTAGAGAACATTGTGAAGTGGCATGGTTACAGAAGCTAAGGTGAAAGTGAAAATCTGCACGAAATTTAGAAAAATATCTAAGTTCAATGATGAGATTTCAGGCTGTGAAAATGGCACAGGTAGAGGTTCAGAGGAAGGGATAAACATGGTGTGGGATATTATAAGGGTAACTGCATTTTAGACCTTAGGTGTTCTTGTGTATTTATATATTTGGTAATGTGTTTAGATAACCTGAACATCACATTAGGAGTGGATGTGTAAGTAATGAGAAAGCCTTAAATACACTAGAGAAGGCTGATAACATGACCAGATTATCATAGTTTATTTTTTCTACTGTATTTTATTTACTCCAGTAATTTTCTTCCACACTGCCCACCACCGTAGAAGTAATTATGGTCCTTAGAGAACTTATTTTAGGAGAACTGAATTAAAACGCACAAACAAAAACCATGCAATTCTTGATTTTTAAGCACAAGTGGTTCATTTTTATTATTGTAATGGAAAGATCTCACTTAATATAAGACTAGATTATCAAACAGAATCAAATTTTCCTCTTTGTCAGATGGAAATAGGAGAATTGAAAGAAAGAAGAGTATTAGAGTAGTTCCCCCAACCTTGTGTCACCCCTCTCCCCTTGAAAGGTAAAAGGAAGGAATGTATTTTATTTGTTTATTTGTTGAGTAACAGGCAAAACAAGTAGTCCTCGATTTCTGATGGGACCCAGCGAGGTCTACAGCAGTAAGTAGAAATGTTTCCACAAACAATGTTGTTTTAGATGACTGACAATTTTGAGGAGTTTTGGTCAGTTATTTTGTAGACTATCAGTTTAATTTTCTAATGTTCATCATAAATTAGACTGAAGTTATGGGTTATTAAGGAGAAAATTACAGAATGAAATGCCATTCACATCATATCATAGCAAAGCACACATTAGTAACATGGCTTTTTATTTTGTTGTTACCCTAGATCACTTGGTTGAAGTAGTGTTTGTCAGATCTTTCCAATGTAAAGTCACGATTCCTATTTCTTATCACATGTATGGCCACACTTAAGGGATGAGGAGAAATGTTTTATTTTTTAAATGAAAAAAAGTAATTTAGTTGGAAATGTCAGAATGTATTTTAAAGTAATTACAGAATAAAAGTGATTCTTTTAAGAATAAATTTAGAATTGCAGCAAATATATGGAAAATGTATTATATTTTTCAGGGAAAAGTAATAATGCATAGAGCAATAAAATGTAAATTTTTTATATTTCATTATCTTCTAGTTTATGTTAGCTTTAGTTTATGACATGTGATGAGTGCATTAAAGAAGGCTGTGGCTAATCACTAATGAAATATCTATAAGAATATAAATGTATTTTAAATTGAGCTACATCCACAATTTAGAATTTTTAAGATATGTTTCTGGTTTTTATAGGATGATAAAGCAACCCAAAACAAGGCATTACACATGAACATAGATTTCACCAAATAGAGAATAATATGCTTCAATTCATTGCATGAACTGACATAGATGCTAAACAAAGTATCTGAAATATAGGACAATTCAAAGAAATCACAAAAAAAGATGATAAGGCTTTAGAAATTAGATATCCATTCAGCAGTCAATTATATTTCCTGTCATTCTCCCACAGGAAATTGGGTATAATGTGATTGTTGACCTACACCAAAAAGTTTGGGTAATAGATATTTATTTGTCTATTCATTGGTTACTTTTGTGTTTTCAGTTCTTAATACTAGACACAGAGAAGGCTGTGCCAATTTGAATATTGTCTTTTACAAAATAATGAACCATTCTTCCAGGACTGCTGATTTTATGAATCCTGTATTGTAGGACCACCAATTAATGGATTATTAGTTCATCTTAATATATCCATCATTTTCCTTTAGCACGTTAACCTCACATCCCACTTAATAAACCACTCTTTTCTATAACACTCATTCAATGTCCTTTATTGTTTCCACTTTTAATGAGGCATAATCGACAATTAAAATTGTAATATATTTAAAGTGTACATAGCAGTTATTTCATATAAGTATACATCGTGAAACAATTTATTCCATCTAACTAGTTAACATTTTCAAACAGATCCATCACCTCACATATTTGTCACTTTTTAAAAAAATTGGTGAGAACATTTAAGTTCTATTCTCCTATTCAATGTCAATTGTGCCATAATGTTGCCACCATGCTATCTATACATTAGGTCTTCAGACCTTGTTTATCTTGAACTGAAAGTTTATACCCTTTACCAACCTCTCTATATTTCTCTCTCCCATTCACCACCAGAAACCACATGCGTATACTTTGTTGCTATAATTTTTACTTTTTATTTAGATTTTGCATATAAATGACACCATACAATAGTAGTCTTTTTCCATCTGGCTTTTTCAACTAGTGTAGTGCACTAAAGATCCTTCCGTGCTATCACAAATGGCAGGAGCAGGACTGCTTTCTTTCTCGTGGCTTAGTAATGCTTCATCTTAGTAATATAACATAGCTTTTTCACTCATCTGTTGGCAGACACATAGATTGTTTACATATCTTGGCTAATGTGAATAATGCTGCAGTGAACATGGCAGTAGAGATATATCTTTGATTTCTTTATTTGTTGTCCTGCCTATTGAACTCTGCTAGATAAATATCTGCTTTCACCTATTTAGTTGCTGATTCTTTAGAACAACAGCTGAGAGAAGATAAAAATTAACACTGGAATTTAAAATTTCACAATTAGCCACATAGGAACATTAAAATTATATTTTATATCTATTTTTTCCTGCTACTACTACAAAATTTGGGCAAAAACAAACTAAACAAACATGCAAAACAAAGAAAATACTCCCTCAAACATGTAATTTCTCTCAATGATGACTATCTTAAAATGATTTGTGTTCTGCAAAGTAAATAAAGCAGAACTAGTTAATATTTATTGAGTACATTGTCAGCTCAATTACTTTCTTTTAGACCCTCTCTTGTACAAACACAGAAACATAGGACTGAAAGATGTCCATGTAGGATAAATGTAGTCTCCCCACTCCCCTTTATTTTAACTTCACTAAGATTTTGCTTAGCCCTCAGGCAACTTTCTTCTTTTAAATATAATCCAAATTTTTTTTTTAAGATTTCATGGGCTAGCTGACCTATAATAAATAGACTTTGAGTTTTATGAAATGAAATGAATAGTTAAGTGCTCAATTGCTTTTAATAAATTAGAATCAGTTTGAAATTTTATAATCTATTTCCTATATAATAGTTTTTTTGTAATAATCATGGTATTCATACAATAACTATAGCACTGGAAATATAGTTTTTGCTGTTTTTGTTACTATTACACAATTTAAAAGTAATACAATTGGTTGATATTTGAATATAATTTTAAACATTTAAAAATGAATAATTATACAGGGACATGTTTTCCTATCAGTTTAAATATAAAATTAAAACATCACAAATAATTATCTAAAATCATTATATATAAATCTGAAAATGAAGTATGATATCTTTATGTTAAAAAATTCATTTAGTAAACACTTTCATATGTTCTTTTTTTAAAAAAAAATAGCTATTAGTCATTGAAGTGAGATTGAGAGCCACATTTCTATAATAAATATTTTATTCTTTTTAGATCTGTCAGTATAATATAGAGTTATTTATTTCATAAGTTTTAAAAAGTACGTATCATTTTTGGACAATTATTGAAGTTTTTAGGTCAAAGGAGCTATGAACTGCTATTTATCATTAAATATTATAACTTCTTTAATATTAAGGTAATTACAAGAGAAGAGGGGACTGTTAAAATAAAAAGGATCTCAGATAAACATTCTAAGTGTCATATATGGCAGCTTAGAAAAATGGAAGCCAGAGAGAGTAGTTATTTTCTTAAAAATTCAGAGGCCTATAAATCAGATTCCATTAACCATATTTCCTAAAGCACAGATGGATATACACACACACTATAGACATAAAAACAACATAAAGAGAAAAATGTGTTGACAAGGTAATCCGTGGAATAGAAGAAGCAAGTTCTTAGAGAAGCTAAAGGAAAAGAACCAATGTGAACTGTAACTAAAAGGTTACAAAGGATGTGCAAATAAAATTATCTTCTGAAAATTAAACAAGACAAATAAGACATAATCAAACTAGATAGGAATAGACATTCTATCCTAGAAAGACAAAGCTACTCTTAGAAGAGCAAGTTTCAAATGAATCCTGATTGCATAAATTCACACGTTCCAACAAAATATCAATATCAATCAGAAAATGGATAGGTTAGACATGAGAAATAAAATAAGTAGAGTTCAGTGTCAAATATAATCACTGTCCAAGAACAGTAAAGAAAGTGGATGCCAAAGGCCAAAGAATACTTTGTGCCCAATTGCAACAATTCGCTTCATCTAATTCCACCAACTATTCAAATCCTATATAATAAAAGCCTAGGTGGCATTATACCCTTGTGTGACATTGTCACAAAATGGCTGCCCTCACATAATCACAAGATGGATGCTACAAGATGGCCGGCAAGGGAGGAGAGTTGTGGGCAATCAGGCTGGCAGGGGAGGGCAATTGGGGGTGATCAGACCAACAGGGAAGCAGTTAGGCATCAATCAGGCCAGTAGGGGAGCAGATAGGGGATGATCAGGTTGGCAGGCAGGTGAGTGATTAGGAGCCAGCATTTCCAGATTATGAGAGGGAAAGGGAAGTCCTACTGCTGGGGAACACCCCCTGGCAGTCAGACATCCCCCAAGGGGCCCCAGATTGGAGAGAGTGTAGGCCAGGTTGAGGGACACCCTCCATGCATGAATTTTATGCACTGGCCCTCTAGTCTTATAAATAATGCTCTGGGGTTGTGAGACCTTATTTACTAAACCATCTCCCGAGTAAGTTATATTGTATTTTCCCATTGAAGTATCTGTAGAACAGAATACATAGCCCAAGGACTTAGGTAATATATACACTCACCTGGCCTGTTACATATTTAATCGTAGCTGAATATCCTACTAGTTGGAATTGAACAATCCATATACATTGGATTAAATTAAATCTAAAGGTAAAATGTGTTATCCATAGGACTCAGATATCCAATACCTCAACAATTAAAGTTTATGCCACAAAATAGCACACATTTGAGTGTTAAATATTAGAATGATAGGCTTCATCAATATGAATTCCCACTGGTATGCTGACCAACCATGTTCAGAGTCTGCAGAAAACAGAAGGACAGGTTATGGGCCACCTCTCCAATCCATTGTCTAGCGAATTTGAAGTGAAACTGAAGTAAATACAGTTTCCCCAGTATCACCACATTAATGATGGGGATTGCCCATCTATCTGAAATATATGTAATTTACTTTAACTGGAATGATTTAATAAAGCTCTAACTATGAATCCCACTTGATGTATGAGAAAACTGAGGTGCAGTGAAGTTATATAACTTTTTTTCAAGCTGACACAATTGCCAAGTGGAATTGGAATTTGAACCAGATCTTTCTAGTCAGGGGTTGCAAATTCAAATTACTGTAAAGAAAAAGTAAGTGAGTAAAGAAGCTAAAATTAGGATGTTTAAACTCATATTGGCAACATAGGTTGTCAATCTCCCATACAAAAGCTGATATTCTGATTTAATGTGAAATATCTTGATCTTGAAATGTGGTTATCTAATTCAAAAATAAGTTTTGGACGCAGTGAGATTAATAAAACAATTATATGTGAGTATGTCTAAGCTGTGGGATACCTGTTTGTGTCCTCTGAGCCAAAGTAAATAGTTCTTCCATCTATGGTCAAATAAAAATTGTCTACCTTTGTAGTAAAAATAATCACTAGTCTAAAATATCATCCTCTGACAAGGACCTGGAGTGCTAATTCTCCATGCTTCTGATTGCTGGTTTCTGCCAATATTTAGAAGACAGAAGCACAAATGTGATTAGCTTTTTGTACAAAGTTTGTGAGTAGGTATACTACCTCTTTTGAATAAGAGATTTCCACTGTACCTGAGGCAGAACTAGATTTTCCTAAAGAAGTAGTTACCTGTTATTTCACCACAAAAGCAAGTGGTTGCAAATTTTTTCTGAAATTTTCTAAAAAGCCAAGTTTTGAGCATTTGGAATTAACCTTTAGCACAGAATTTCCAAGACAGAATTATTAAACAAAACATTAGAACATGGATAATTTATGATATAGATGATCCTATATAATAAAAGGCTAATATGCAGATGAACCAAATGGCAGAAAGACAGGTCGCTATGACCTGCACTGACTCCAGATGGAAGATGCTCAATGTAGAAGCTGGCCCTTGGTGGTCAATGTACGCTCCCACAGAGGGAGCACCACTCAGCCAGAAGCCAGGTTCATGGCTGGTGAGCACACTGGCAGCAGCACTAAGGATGTCCAACTGCAAGAGGGCACAGGCTGAGCTGAGGATGCCCCCCCTCCCCAACTGCATGCATTTCATGCACTGGGCCTCTAGTTATATATAAGTTGATTGCTTTGAAACTACAAATCATTCTCATTCTATAGTGTGTGCTCATTATCCTCAGTATGCTTTTCAAAATTTCAGTTACCGAACATCTGAACTTGGAGAATCCAACTGAAAACTTTGTACCAGATAAACAGTACACTATGGAAAATGACATCTTAGTAAGACATGGTTCTGTCTAGGTGTGAGACCCTTTACTCATGCATATCCTTCTTACTTTCTCTGAGACTTGGAAGAAGAAACGTTACCTCTCTTTGTAAGGTTGTATTAATATTCCACAATAAGTACTTTAAAGGATGTATCTCTTTACATTAAAAAGAGATAAAAGAATAAGGCCATTCTATTATAGTTCATACAAAAATCATAATTTTCCTTTTTATGCCATCATAAGTTAAAAGTTTAAAATAGTTGTTCTATATTTTATTTAAAACTAGAGGCCTGGTGCATGAAATTCATGCATGAGGTGAGGGTAGTGGGTCCCTCAGCCCAGCCTGCATCTTCTCACAATTCAGAACCCCTCAGGGGATGTTGGGCCTAAACCATAAGTCTGACATCCCTCTCACAATCCGGCATGCTACATGCAGCAGTAACCATACTTTTCATACAGGTAAAATGCATCTTGCTATTGTATGGGCAGCTACATTTTTTTTGCCCTGATTTTAAAAAGTAGTACACATCATGATCCTGCTGAGACAGTAGTACCATTTTTCCCAACCTATGGGCGGAAAAACTGAAGCAGAGAGAAGGTGAGTAATTGGCTTTGTCACACAGTTATAAGGGTCAGAACAGGGCTGACCATAAAATGTGCAAGCCAGAGTCCATGCATGTCATCACTGAATCATCCTGTTTTTTTCAGTTTTAGAGTAGCCTTGCCAGGTTTTAATTTTTAAATCTAAGAGACTGTTCCCAATATATAGGATAGGGTTCCTAGGCCTGGAAGGCCATCTGTGGGGTGACCGGTGGGGGGGATGATCAGGGGCCCCCATTGATGCCACCTGTTCACCGACCCAGCTCCCTGAGCACTCCGCTGATTGCCTCTATCTCAGGGACCTGACACTCAATGCTGGAGCTGCCCTCACTGTTGAGCGTCTGCCCCCTGATGGTCAGTGCATGTCATAGTGACAAGTTGTTCTGCTGGTGATTCCATTATTTGGTTGATTTGCATATTAGGGTTTTATCATATAGGATGATTTCCAATTAACAGGTTTGAAATAAAATGCTAAGCTATGAGAAGAACATGTCAGTCAATGAGCTCCTGTGCCAAAGAGTTATAAAAGTAAAAACTATAGGTTTTGTTTTCAGAGTGTTGAAGGTTAAACAAAGTAGACATAGATGTGATTTTCATATGTTGAAGGTAGATTTGTATCCTGACATGCAAAAAGAATCATCTAACTTCAATAAAAAACAAGCAGACAACTACTACTACTGTAGTAGTGTTCCCTGCTGCAACCCAAAAGGTAGGCCAGGGCAAGTGAATAATTCTCAGTTGAGAAAACAATTGCCCAGCAATTGAAGCCTGGCCAATTTTTCTTCATTTTTCATTCTTTAAGGTCCCCACCTAAGAGACTGTCTCAGTCTTACTGTGAACAAAAGAGATACACATCACTGGATCAACTCCTCTGAGGTTTCAAATAATATGAGACACTGACGCAATGGTGACCTAGATATTGCACTTCTAGAAACAAGTCTTGAGATGAAGTTCCTTTTATTTGATTGTTTAAAGAACAGAAACTTTCTGTGTTCAAAACAGGAACTAAAATCACAAAAGCTTCCATATGTGTAAAATTTATCTCTGAAATACAAATTAAGCAAATCTTACAGATAGGAGCTCTTTCTATTAGTAATTTTCCTAATGAGAACCCCAGTGATGTTAGTATTTTCTGATCCAATGATAATAATTAATGAAACTACTGATATATCTTTCTTTTTAAAATGTAGAGGATAGTATGTCATTAAGTTAATATTATTTATTCAGTACCTACTATAAGCCATTTACCTACAACTGAGCTAAGAACTGCTGTGTCCAAAATGAGCTTTATTTGATACATTCTACTTTATATAATGAGAGTGCTTATCACAGGACCTTATCATTAAGCATCAACTAAATCACTCCTGATTGATGGCTATCTTTGCTGTCATTAAAGATCTATAAGGGCAGAAGTGTTACAAACTCATGAACAAATTCTATCAACAAGACATAATCCTTATTAACCAATGAAATCATGGAGTCAAAATCTGTTTTTCTAATTAGGTGGCCATTAAAATAATAGCTAGTCTATTAATATAACATTTATAATGATAAAAGCATAATATGGTAATTAGACTGGACATCAGTCCAGACTTCCTTCCAGACAAAGCAGCAGTGGCAGGGGCTGAGGCAGAAGTGTTTAGGGCAGTCAGGCAGGCAGGCAAAGTGGTTAGGGGAGATCTGTCAGGCATGCAGAGTGGATAGGGGCAATCACACAGGCAGATGAGTGGTTAGGGGTGATCAGGTAGGCAGGCTGGCAAGTGAGCAGTTAGGAGTCAGGGATACCTGTGGGATCCAACCTAAACCAGCATTCAGACATCCCCTGAGGGATCCCAGATTGCAAGAAGATGCAGGCTGGGTTGAGGGACAACTCCCACACTCAAATTTTGTGCACAGGGCCTCTAATACTATTATAATTTGAAGCACCTAAAAACTTTTTTTCTTTCTTTTTCCAAAGAAAGATGTATCCCTTTTCATATCAAACATTTACTCATCATTTTTCAAGTATGTCTCTCACCTTAAAAATATTGCTCTATTGCTCAGCTGACAAGGCCCAGTGGTGGATCGTAAGTCATGGTTCGATTCCCAGTCAAGGCATATTCCCAGGTTGCAGGCTTAATCCCCACTGTGGGGGGGGGGGTGTGAGACAGCTAGCCAATCAGTAATTCTCTCCCATCACTTATGTTTCTCTCTCTCTCTCCCTCTCTTCTCTGAAATAAATAAAAATATATATTAAAAAAAAACACAAATATTGCTCCATTGTTTTTTTTTCTTTTTCTATAATATTAGTGGGTTATTTCCCCTAAGCTTGTACATATGTGCAAGTTTCTTCCATATTAAAAAAAAAAACCAATTTAGTCCTAGATCAAACTCTCTATTTGTTCATTTATCTTATTTTCACTGTAGCTAGGAAAGTGTACTTCTTCTTCCATTCTCTCCTTAACTCTTTGTGAGCTAAAATTTTTCTCACCATTACACAGAAATTGCTCTTATAAGCTCCTAATAGCCTAACTGCAAAATCTAATTATCACTTATCATTCTCACCTTCCTTGAATGTATAAGATATCTGACACTATGGGCCACTGCTTGTACTATTAAAGTGTCTTTAAGTTAAAACAGTTTAATATATTTTTTAACTCGAGCCTCTCTTAGATTTTATGACTACATTCTCTCCTGGTTTAACTTTTCCCACTCATTCCTTAGTTATTGGCATTGCCCAGAGTTCTGAGCTCTTATCTCTTCTCTTGTTGTATATTTTTTTGTGGGCAACCTTATGCATATTCACATATGGCAGTGCTACTTAGTTATTAAAACAAAACAAAAAAAAAACCCTCCAAATTCATTTCCTACCTAGATCCATTTCTATTGTTCAAGCTCCAGATGCCTCCTGATACCCTTAACCCACTGAATATATAAACTTCAACCCTAGTTCTGATTGATAGGACTACTATCCCCCTTGTTCATCTGCAAAGATATGGATAATGTTGTTTACTCTCTTTCCTTTTACTTTCCACATCTAGTTAAAACTGGTTTTCCCCAAGACTTATACATCATTTCCATTGTATAGTCCTCAAACTCATTTCATCTTTTGTAGTTTCATCTCCCCCAGTCTCTCTCCTTTTTATGCCATTGTTAAAAAGGTCTTCAGAATAATCCTTTTCCAACACAAATACAACCATATACACATTATAAGCTGTTTTCCAATGCTTATCCCAGGAGAATTCAGATCTCCTACTTTAGCACTTTCAATTGTCAATAATTTTATCTCTACCTGTTTTTGAATCCCAACTCCTGCCATTCACTGCCAATAGTCCCCTACTCCCTTCCATCCCAGAGCCAGACACACACACACACACACACACACACACACACACACACACACACGTGTGCTCACACACCTTATGCCTCAGCTATATCAAATTACTTTAAAGTTTCCTGTATGGATGCCTCTGGTGCCTGGGCCATATCTATGGCTGCCTTTTTCTGCAATGCTGTGGCAGAACGTTGTGTGCAGTCTCTGTCTCTTTGTTCTTCCTCAAACACGCCCAACATCATGCACTTTTGTTTCAGGGCCTTTTACCAGGCCTTTGGAGCTCCACTGAACCCTTCACAGTCATAGCCTGAGTATGGGAATGTTATTCCCTGTGGGTACTTTTAAATCAACAGGGGGAAGAAAAGGTGGATAAATGCTCTATTCTCCAAACTTCTGGGGAGCAATTTAGAGGCACTGACTGAAATGAGTCCATGTTACCTACAACAGAACTCAGAATGAAAACTTATATTGGCTTAAACTATTTTTTCTTCTTCACTGTGCCCTCCCCCTCTGTATTGTTTCCTAGGTTCACACACACACACACACACACACACACACACACACACACACATTCACCAAGTAAACTGCATGCATTCAATATACTATCTCAGGTTTCCTTTTGAGGAACCCAAACTAAGCCTCTGTCATACACATCATCTCTTGTACATATCATCAACATCTTCAAAAATCCCATCAACGCATGATTCACAGAAAAAGTCCCATATGCTTTGTTAGCATATATTTGGCAAATGTTTTCAAACTTTCCCCATCATTCATCATGATTATCTCTTCCACAATAGAACATAAGCAGCTTGAGAGTTCAGACCAGGCCTAGTTACTTGGGTTTCCCAAAGTCTGATAATTAACTAGTTCATAGTAGTACTAAATTATTTCTATTAAATAAATTACATTTATTTTTAATATGATGATATGTGCTTGAAGGAGATGAGGCATTTTCTGATATTATTTACTGATTTAATAAATCATTAAATTTAATTTTAAGAAAAAATAGTGATAAAATCCAGCTAAAACTGTTTTTAAAACTCTCTGGGCTAACATGTATAAAATAAAAGGAACACTATTTATTTTATTTTATTATTATTTTTTGTTTAAAGTATTACAAATAGTAGTACATATGTCTCCTTTTATTTTGTTCCCCACTGACCTCCCCACAACTCCTACCCCCAGTACATGCCCTCACCTGCCCCCCGCCCACAGTGTCTTGTATCCATTGGCTATCCTTATATACATGCACACAAGTCCTTCAGTTGATCTCTTAAAGCCCTCTCCCCCAACTCCCCTGCCAACCTCCCCTACCTTCCTGCTATAGTTCAACAGTCTGTTCAATGTTCCTTTGCCTCTGTATCTATTTTTCCCCCAATTCTTTTATTTAAAAACTATTGCCTCTGTAGACTAGAAATAAACCTATAAGAACAAAAAATGTTTGAGTCCCAGTTTCAATGTCAAACAGTTCCTTATGTGTACAAGTCAGCAATGGTATCTGGCTGGTGTACAAATGGTGGCAATGTAGGTCCGACCCTCTCTAGTTCCATCCTAGGCATCCTGTATCGATGTACAGCTGCTGACTGTTAGCATGGCAAGGCGTTGTCTGCGTCTTCCATCTTTGGACTGTTTCTCCTCTTGTCTTCTTGGTTAGTGCAGACCTGTCAATTTTTCTCTATTGCAGGAGTCCACATGGTCTTGAAATTGTTTTCTGAAAGTATTTATAAAGCTCCCCAAAACTCAGAGGTTAATAAATGTAGTACTAGCTGAAACCAAAAGGACAGAAGAGTGAGCAATTTGAAGTTACCCGAGACTGAAGATCCACGTAGATCTAGTTGCCCTTTAAGTAGAACTGCAAAGATTGTAAATAAGCCATAGAATGCAGACAGGTCAGTGATCCCTTGCAGTGGAATGGGAAATTATAAACATAAAGGAGATATACACAGGCAAAGTACAAAATCAATTACATATACTCATAGGAATGAAGATCAAGTTTGTTGGGTTTACTGAACACAGGAAGGCAGCCACATTACAGAAATCAAAGCACTTTTGAAAAAAATTAAAAAACCAAATCTGAGTAAAGTAATAAAAAATTAAGATAATTGCAATTTAAAGATATTTGAGTTTTTTAAACACAATTGTGTGAGTATATTTCAGTTTACGCTATTTCAAGAATATTCCTTGTTCCAAAATGAATAGCAAAATGGCATGAAGAAAAAGACATTTTTAAAAATTACAAACATACAAAAATATACAAATGTTAAAGATTAAAGTAAAACCAGCCCTGCCCAGGCACTTAGTTGCTAGAGCATCATCCTAATATGCCAAGCTTGCAAGTTTGATCCCCATCAGGGTACATACAAGAATCAACTAGTGAATGAATAAATAAGCGGAACAACAGATCTCTCCATCACTCTGTTTCTCTCTCACTTTCTCAAATTAATAAAAAAGATTAAAGTAAAACTAAAAAAATTATTTAACTGTAGAAATACATTACATATTGTTCACTCAATATGTTATTTAGTAACTTTCCCTGGGACAAGTTGTAGTGGGACAGTCTCAGTTGGATAGACAAGACACATATAAGATAATTTTTTAACAGATATAAAATAAAGTACCACTTTGTTTTAAAGTTAATTGCAAATCCTTATCAAAATATTAGTAAGGCAAATTCAGCTATATAAAAGTAAAACATTAATTGCCATGACCAAGTAAAAGGTATCTAAATAGTACAAAGTTAATTTAGCATCCAAACATACAAGTTAGCATAATATATCACATGTGTCAGCTTCCTATGCTATGTCAGGTAACATTTTCATTACAGGGTCCGGAGATAAGAACATGGACATCTTAGAGAGTTATTATTCAGCCATCACATATGCAAAATACATTCACATATTAAGGTCCAAACAATAGTATCATTTCAAGTCTACAATCTCACCTGATACATACTAGTTCACAAGTCACAAATGTCATCATCTACGTCATCTAACGTAGATATGGGTTAAGTTCTGGGCATAACTCATCTGGGGGAAAATTCATATCCATCTGTGTACCTGTAAAACTAGAAAACAGTTAACTATGCCCAAAATACAATGTTGGGTCTGATACAGGAACCAGTTATAGATATCCCCAATCAAAAAGGGAAAAATTAAAAAGATAAAAAGAGTCACCTGTCACTATTAAATTCTAAGTCCAACCAGGCAAACTCTATTTGATTTAAAGGGCTGTGAACAGTTATGTGTGGTTTGTTATAAACAGCAAGAAGGAACCAGGCCACACATTTATCACTCTACTTGGAAATATTCTCTGTTAAATATTCACATTATTTGCCTGAAAGTTCCACTTTCCACATGGCTTATAAGACACAATTCAGCTAAGCTTCTTGACATCATGTTACAAGGATTCCTTTCATCAAGTTTCCAAAAACATGTTCCTCATTTCCTTTGGAGCCCTCACTGGAATCACCTTTAACATTCATATTTCTGCCAACAGTCTGTTTATTACTATTAAAATATTCTGTAAGAGACCATAGATTTTTACTATGTTCCTCACTTTTTCCTCAGTTCTCAATAGGGGTGTCTTAACACCCAGCAATCTAGTATGTTCATCTAGTATGTTCCAATATGTTCATCATAATACTTCTAGGGTATGACCAACATTATATTTATAAAATATCCTGAAACTACTACAAAATTCCAAAACCACTTCAAATGTTTTAGGCACTTGTTGGAATAGCACCACATTTTTGGGTACCAAGATTTTTGGGTGCTAATACTGGTTTCTTAATATTACTTATGATAATGTATTCATTGATTCCAGGGATTAGGATGTGGTCATCTGGACATATTTATGGGTCATTAGTCGGTTTATCATATCATAGCAACAAAATAAAGAAAAAATATTACATTGCCAGCTCAGTAAATGAAAAACACATACACACAAATGAACAAAAACAATTCAACATCCATTTATAATAAAAATGGCAAACAAAACAACAACAAACAATTCACCAGACATAAAAGGAACTAATAAAAATTATTTGTGAAAAGCTCACAGCTAGTATCATCCTGAATGGTGAAAGCTTTCATGCTTTCTCCCTATGATTGGAAATGAGATAAGAATATCTGCTTTCACTACTTCTATTTGACAATTTTCTATAAGTTCTAGCCAGTGCAATAATGCAAAAAAAAAATAAATAAATAAAATAAAAACACACATAAAACTTAATATCAGCCCAACCAGCTTGAGCATCAACCCATGAACCAGGAGGTCAGGGTTTAATTCCTGATCAGGACACATGCCCGGGTTGCAGGCTGATCCCTAATAAAGGGCATGCAGGAGACAGCCCGTCAATGGTTTTTTCCTCATCATTGATATTTCTCTCTCTTCCTCTCTCTGAACTCAATGAAAATATATGTTTAACTCCCCCGCTTAAACTAAACATTACATAGATATTAGAAAAGAAGAAATAGCCCAACTAGTGTAGATTGCACCAGTCATCCAGTTTGATTCTCAATCAGGTCACATGCCTCAGTTTCAGGCTCAAGCTCCAGGAGTGTATATGCAGCAGGTGGCCTGTGTATGTATCTATGTATGTGTCTCTCCCTCTTCCAAATTAATAAAAACATATTTTTTAAAAGTAAGGAAAAAATCCTATCTAATAAAGAGGGAATATGCAAATTGATTGTCATGCCCTCACAAAGATGGTAGTGCCACAGCCAGTAAGGAAGGAATATGCTAATTGACTGTCACAGCCTCAAATATGGTGGTGCCCATAGCCAGAAGATGATGGCACCCAATCCCCTCAGCACTGCTGAGGCAGCTGCCTCTGGAGTCTCTCGGTCTCCTCAACCCCTCAGCTGCCCAGAGCCAGCCTGAGATGCAGGCAAGCCTCGGGTGGCGACTTCCTAGGCAGTCAGGGTTGCCCAAGGCTCAGGTAACCAGGGCCAGCTGAGGCTTGTGCTGCCGGCAGTGGCAGCAGCAGAGGTGTGATGAGGACATCGCCTTCCCCTAATTGCCAGGTCACCTCTCACCCTTGAAGGCTCCCGGACTGTGAGAGGAGGCAGGCCTGGTTGAGGTACCCATCTCCAGTGCATGAATTTTTATGCACTGGGCCTCTAGTAAAACTATAATAGCAGATGATATAATTCTGTATATAGGAAAACCAAAGGGTTACACACACACACACACACACACACACACACACACACTCATACACTCTATTAAAGCAAAAAAATAAAATTAGTAATATTAAATTAATAATATTGCAAAATTCAAGATAGATATATAAAATTAATTTCATTTCAATATACTAAAAATAAATAATAAAAATAATTTCATGAAAATTATTATATTCCCAATTGCATAAGAAATAGATATTAGAAATAATGTTAACAAGATAAATATAAGACTTACACAAAGAAAACTAAAATATTGCTGAAAGAATTAAAAGGATACCTAAATAAATGGAGAAAAATATATACTTTTGTGAGCTCTCTCACAGAAAACTTCCTCACCTCAACCTGGTTCCAACACCCATCTCAATATGAAAAGCCACTACTGCACTGTCATTACACAGCAATGCTCTACTCTACTCGCCTGTTCTGCCCTTCTTGTCTAGATGAAAAAAATCTATCTTGATCGGCCCGAATTAATTGATTGTTTACTAAATCATTCAGGAATAAAGAATGGCAAGGAAGAAGAGAAAGAGGCAAGAGGTAGAGAGGAAAGAGGGGACTGGATGGAGGTGGAAGAAGGCATAGAGGATATAAATGGTGCTTGAAAAAATAAACATTGATAGAATGTTATATTTAATACTAAGCACCAAAGTTAAAAAGCTTGAGGAAGAGGACACGGTGGATAAAGGCACATATTAATTAGCCAGAAAATGTATTAAATGAAGATATAATTGTATTCCAATACTTGAAATAATATGTGGGTAGGAGAATAATTTTAGATTTTTTTGTATGCTGCAGAAAGGAAAAGGGGTTTTGGAGATACTGCCTTAGAACTGAAAATGGGGATCACTAAGATTTTTCCTTCCTGAAATCTTTAGAGATCAGACAATCATCTTTCATATTGTTCAAATATTCCTTCTTTTCAGGTGGTTAAATCTAAAGTAAATATCATCTAATATTAATTCTATAGCTCATATGTTAAGAATATATCAATTGAATTATTCTAGAAAAACATTGGAATATTTAAATATTCTAGACGGAGCAAAACTTCCTTAGTAGATGTCAGATATTGGTTCTACCAATGTTGGGTATTCTGATGACATCCATGAGATGAGTCACTTCTGAAATAATTTCTTCTACAGTCAACAAAGTCATAGAATTGATAGTTACTCATATTAAGGTATAGGTCAATTTACATGATCTATATGTATTTCCAATCCCTGTTGGAATGAATAATGTCCTTTAGTTGGTGATACAATTTTAAATCACTTTCTTCATCATGGCAATGGAAGCAGAGAGATACAGAAATGTTTTCACAAGTTTTCCCTTTTCTTGACAAATGAAAACATGCACCCTATTAGAAAAATTCCAAACACTATAAAAATACTTGTATAATGTTGCAGCTTTAAAAACATATTTAAAATATATGAAAATTTCAAGCACCTGCATTTTCATTCATTAACTTACAGGATTAATTAATAACGAAAGCAAATAACATGATGAAGAATGAATGAATTCAATTTAGCGAGGCAGTCATAATTGAGAAGCCTGCATGTGCCATATTCACTAATATGTCCAGCCTTTATTAAAAAATCTTATTCTTGGAGCTGAGCCTTACTTTTACTTTATAACATAGTGAGGATAAATATAAAATATCAGTCAAGTGCACTTACATAAATCAGACAGACCTCATAGGTTTTCACCATATGCACGGAGAAAGAAACAGGTTTAGCAATTTATTCTGGCAAAGGAGTAGCACTTGAACTCCTCTAGAGGAAACAAGTAATATTAAAGGCACTATGTGACAAGCCACACTAAAATTTGAGATATTAAATTTTTTCTTAAGGTTCATAATTTAAATGAGTCGACAACCGGGTTAGGTAGCATTAAAAATTAGCTTTTCACTGTTAATAAGCCTCCACTTGGTTACATAACCTGTTGTTTTCCCGAGGCAAAAGAAGAGGTAGCTGCCTGAGCCACTGTTTGCAATGTGGGAAGAGGATGACAAATGGGAAGAGGGCGTGGATGTTGATGAAGAAGGTTTGATTAGCAATTGGCAGCATGGAAACTTCTGAATTATTTTGCAAATTTAAATAAAGGTTGCACATGCAGTTGGTGAGCAGAATTATAAAACCAAAAATAGAATTATCTGAAGAAGCAGACATTTTGTTTTCATGCATGTGATTTGGGTAATTTTGCATCTCTTTATCTTTAATAAAAACTCAAACTAGAATCTTGATACAAGGCAAATGGAATGTACTTGTAGGGTGCTTGGCCCCAAGCAAATGTCACTAGTGTTTCCCCAGGCCACAGCAGTGTGAGGTAAAAACAAGTAACAGAATGGAAATAATAAGTGCAAAGCTTCAACAGGCTATGAGAGCACACGAAGTCATATTGACATTAATCCCCAAATCTCTACACTGGGCTCTTCCACCTGTTCTTCTTCCCCAAATATTTGCAATGCCCCAAATATTGCAAAGCAGTCTGGAATGTCTCACTGATAAATTACAACAGTAAACTAGAACTGGCTAAAACAGGAAGATATTCTTTAATAATAAGATCAGAGGTAGTGTAGTTTCATTCTGGGCTCACTAGCATCAGCAAGGACCCAGTTTCTTCCCATTTCTCACCTTGCCTTTATCAGGGGCTGCTTTGGTGTTCTAGTTTCCTAGGTCTGCCATAAAATAGTACTGCAAACTAGGTGGCTTTTAAAACTAAAAGTGTATCCTCTCACCGATTTGAAGGTTAAAAGTCCAAATCAAGGTGTGGACACCTTCTCAGGAGGAATTCTTCCTTGCCTCTTTCTTTTTCATGCAGGAAATCTTTCATGTTCCTTGGCTCCCTGCTTCATCACTTCAATCCCTGCTTCTGTCATTATATGGCACTCATCCTCTGTGTCTGTGTGTCTGCATTTCCCTCTTCTTTTTTTTTTTAATTGTGATTTCTTTTTTTATTCTAAATAAATATACACTTTGTACTTAATTTTGTAAATGTTTGTATTTTTCTTCTTTTTTAATTTCCTTATTGATTAAGGTATTACATATGTGCCCTTATCCTCCCATTACTCCCATTCACTCCCACTCATGCTCTCACCCCCCTGTTGTCTGTGCATTTCTCTCTTCTTATAAAGATAGCAGTCTTTGGATTAGGTCCTGCTATCATCAAATATGACCTCAGTTAAATGTGGTTACATCTCAAACATCTTGTTTCCAAATAAGTTCCCACTCACAAGTGAAGTTGAGTGGTTTCAGGTTTTTTTTTTCCAGGAATGGGCAGTTGTTCAACCCAGTACACTGGTTCTTCCTCCAGCTCCCTTATATTTTCAAAATGGCTTCTGCTATAGATGTTACCTTCTCAGCATAACTAGATATAGAGTCATGCACCTAACTATCTCTGTTTTCTCATTTTCAGAATAAAGAACCCTGCCCCAACAATTATACCAAGCAGGCACGTCTCATTGATAAATGGTTGCCCTTTCGACACCATTAATTATCTAGGGAGGGGGGCAGTTTCCATGACTAATATACACTATGCATGTTTCTGTCCCAGATCATAAAGGGATCAATCTTCACTGAAGCATATGACTACCCATTTCTGAACAGAATTATTGTCTTTTTTTTTGGGGGGGGGGGAAGGTGTTCTACCAAAAGAGGAGTATGATAACCATTAAGTCTGCCAGATTCAGGCTTTTTTACACACATGAGAGACTCAATCCTGGTGATTCTTGTACTAAAATAAGCTGTATATTTCAACTTTATATACTACAATACCAATTATTTATTAGTCCCAGGAATTTCTAATGTATATAAAATCCTTGCATTTATTGTCTCAATTGTTTCCAGCAGGGGAACCACCAGAGGGTAGTCACCATGGGTGCATCTTTGGTAGTCACCCAAGGTACTCCCACCTTTGCCACCGATGAAAAACAGAAATACGAAACACCACTAGTTTTTGCCTGTATTCTATAAATATCTCATAGTCTAGACTTCCTTTCTAGTTAATGATTCCCATAGTCCATAGTATAGCTTAATACATTCATAGAAAGGATAGTATTACACACTAAATGCCCTCCATCCCACCCCCAAATTCACATGTTGGAGTCCTAAACCCAGCATCTCATAATTAAATTATTTTTAAATACAGGTAATAAGAAGTAATATGAGGTCATATGGGTAAACACTAATCGAATTACTGATATCTTTTCAGAAGAGATGGGACAAGACATGCACTATGAGAAGGCAGCCATGGCCAGCCAAGGAGAGAAGCCTCTGTGAAACCAAAATGCATTGACACCTTAATCTTGGGCTTCTAGTCTCCTGAATTGAGATACATTAAATTTCTGTTGTTTAATCTACCCAGGCTATCATATTGTTAAGGCAATTCTAGAAGACTAATACCAAGTGTCAGGCTGAGTGGCTGAGGACTAATACCTTTCATGGGTAGGTAGTGGATCACTCACAGGAGGGTCACCTACGTTCTATAGTTTTCAGATTATGGTGAAACTTCTCTTAAACACACACACACAAAAACATACACATTCAGAAATGAGCCCTGGCACCAGATAGGGTGACTGAGAATGGGTTTTCAATATCTGCCTCACATTACTTATGTAAATGGAAGCCCCCTTTTGGATTCCCTCCCAGGTTATTTATGGCTCCTCTGTCAGGCCCCTTTCCCTCTTGAAACTCTCTGGCTGTGCTCAGGGATCAATGGCTGTGCTGGCAGCATGCATCCTTATGGCAGGGTTGGAGTTGTGAAGTACACAAGCTCTGGAGTCAGATTTCCTGGGTTTGAATCTCTGCTGTGTCACTCTGGGTGGTTACTAAAGCCTTCTCTGTCTCCACCATAGTGTGTACAATATGAAGATAATCAAGGGGACTACTTCATGAGCTTGTTAAAATTAAACTAAGTAAACACATAGAATGTGTTTTGTAAATGGTTATTATAAATGAACAAATGCTCAGTGGATGAAATTCCCCTGCACCATCTCCAATGTGAAACCCCACTGGGATAGGGCCTAAACGGGCAGTCAGACATCCCTCTCACAATCCAGGACTGCTGGCTCCCAACCACTTGCCTGCCTACCTGCCTGCCTGCCTGCCTGATTGTCCCTAACCACACCCCTGATAGCCTGATGGCCACCTAACTACTCTCCTGCTGGCCTAGTTGTCACTAAATGGCCTCCCTTTCAGCCTGGTCACCCCTAACTGCCCTCCCTTGCCAGACTGATCACCCCTAAGTGTCCTCCCCTATAGGCCTGATTGCCCCTAACTGCCCTCCCCTGCTGGCCTGATCTCCTACAACTGCCCTCCCCTGAAGGCCATCTTGTGGAAGCCATCTTCTGTCCCCATTGGGGTAACCATCTTTGACCACATGGAGGTAGCCATCTTGTGTGTTGGAGTGATGGTCAATTTGCATATTGCTCTTTTATTACATAGGATAGTCATATGTCCTCACTGGGGTTGAAGCTGCAGTGCACTATGAAAGCAATATGATGGAATGGAGGAATGGCATTGCTTGTCCTATCTGTCCCTTGATCTTAAAACAACGCTGTCCATCTGTCCATGCCCCAGCTTTCACAATTTTATCTCATATTCTCTCTCTCTCTCTCTTTCTTCCTACCTCTCTCTCCCTCTTTTTCCAAATCTTCATTTCTCTATTTTTATCTCATAGTCTATTTTTAGCACCTTGGGGCTAAAGGAGGCAGATTATAAATGCCTATTTAATTAAACTTTCACTAGATTCACCAGAGAATAAACTGAACACCCACAAAGAACAATGGGCACTACACTGTCCTGGATTTACAGTGAGAAAAGACATACACCCTGCCATCATGGAACTTGATGATAGAGACAATTCCAGTTTTTTCAAATGTGATGACACTCAAAGAACTACAAAGCATTGTGGGTATACAAGGAAAGGAATAACCTACCCCTGCCCTGAGAGTTGACTGTCAGCTATGTTATCAGAGGAGAGAGAGTCTTATAGGCAGTGTCAAAGTATGAGTGAAGGTCTTGAGGCAATACAAACGATACATTTGAGAGATGAAGCATGACCAGTATGACTGAAGCATAAACAGTGAATACCTGATGAAGTACAATAAGGCAGCAGAAATCAGTAAGGACTCTATAGTGATGATAAGTATTTTCATCTCCATCTAAAGGACAATTAATGGCAACATAATCACATATGAGTTTTAAAAATCACTTTGGCTTCAATGTAGGTAATGAATTATGGGACTGATAGGAGGAAGGCAACCTTAGCAGGAAGGCCACTTCTGAGACTGTAAGAATAGTTGAGGTGTCAGATAATTAGGACAGTTGCAGGGGGTGAATGAATGGATCTGAGGTAAATCAACATATTTTGGTGATTGAAAAACTTCTAAATTTATGGCATGAACATGTTTGGATGGTGGTGCCTTTTATCAAGTAAAATTGGATGAAAATAATTGAATAGTATTAAAAATAATTAGTACAGTTGTGTTATGTAGTTATCAAGGTATTCAGCATATGGCCAGAAGTAACAATGCTAAAAACAGATATATAGATTTGGAGTTCAGAAGACTGTTTTATGTAATCTAAAAATCAGATTTTGTTAATGTTTGGCATCATAGAGACACCTACCACATATGAAAATGGAGTCTAGATAGAGAAGTTTGTACATTCTCAAATGGTTGCTGTGAAGATTAAATTAAGTCACAAAATGTGCTTGGCTTAGTGTTTGATGTACAATTAAATACCATTCAATTAATAGGTTGTTATTTATATTCATACAAACTTAGGAGGTTAATACTAATATTATTCCCATTTTAAAGATTAGGAAGTGAAACATGGAGAGGTTAACTTATTTGTAACAGTCATATAAGTATGAAGATTTAAAGCTAGAATTTAGTCCCATATTTTTGTCTGTCTAAATGAAGGGCCCACATACAAAATTCCTTTCCTTACTTTCTTTAAATCATATATGATTTTTATAGAGAGGATGGGAATGGGATAGAGAGTTAGAAACATCAATGAGAGAGATACATCAATCAGCTGCCTCCTGCACACCCCTTACTGGAATCAAACCAGAATTAACCAGAATCAAACCTGGGACCTTTCAGTCCACAGGCCGATGCTCTATCCACTGAGCTAAACCAGTTAGGGTCCTTTACTTATTTTTTGCTTACAAATAATTCTATTTATCATTGGAGTATTGTTTTGAATATCAGGTTTTGCTTGAAAAGAGCCAGATGACTACATACGTATGCAAGTCTTCAGAAAATATCATACTCTTTGATGTTGCCATTAGAAAATTATACTAATTAGGTAGGTATGTTTTTCTGTTTTTTTTAAGTGTGTTTCCCATTAACCTGGTTTCCAATATGTAAAATCCCATGTACTAGTATTTTTAGCAGAATGTGACTACTTCTATTACCCTAAAAGTAAGCGACAGTGTCAGATTTCATTGGTTTTAAAGTACTAGTGTGTTATACTTGAGGTAGAAACATCAGCTCTTGAAACAGATAAAAATGAGTTACATCTTCAGAATATTCATTTCCAGGCTCACCAAGGGAACTCATGAAGGGCTCCTGTGCCTTGTGCATTTTTATTCCACTGAGTGGAGCTCAGTCTTGCATTGTCATTTGCAAGGTGCTTGTTTGAGTTATTTGAAGCCGAAATATGAGAACGACTTCATCCTTTAAGTGTTATTACTCTTTCTCTCTAGCTCCTTACTTATCTTTCCAGTCTCTGCTAAGGTACCTGAGTGGCTATAATGAAGTGAATTCAAATTACTAGTGTGAGACTACCGACAGACCTGACATGCACACAAAATATTCTTTAAACATTTCCCTGAACCAGTCATCCTAAAGGATTTACTCTGTCTTCCATACATTCTTACTTGGCTTTGATTTCTCTTTTTCTTAATGTACCTTTGTAGTTTAGCTCAAGGGATTTTTCAATGTTAACCTGAATCTTTCAGTAGAGTTGTCAAAATTTTTATTTTGATTAATTAATATACACATTTGATCATTTCACACTTATAAGTTATAATAATGAGGCTGATCAGATAAATCTTTACAGATATATATATATATATACAAAAGTACTGTATATATAATAAATGCACAAAAAACATACATAGTGTGTTTGCTGTGACTAAAGTTAAACTCTCACTAATGGTTATAGCAGGGGAAATAAAGCATTCAGTTTCAATGTAGTATTTTCTATGGTAAGGAATTTCACCTTAGTTCACATGAAATTTTCTTAAGATATTAAATTACAGAAATTATATTACATTTTTACAAAGAGCTTTAATGATTATGGAAGAGGGACAAACTAAGGAGAAGTGTTCATATTTTATGGAACTAAAGATTTGTCAATGTCATCCTTAATTTCTCAGTTGATTTGAAACCTTTGAAATATTGAAAGCAGTCAGTCAAGGGAATTGGCTCATTGCCTTTATAGTGATAAAGGCTAAATCATATGACATGATTAGGTCTGTTAAGCAAATGGATTTGCCCAAAATGTGGTCCTGGAGGAATATTCATATACAGTTTGGATAAATGTGGAAAAATCAATGGCCTTCCTTAAGAACACTAAGCAGTAGGAAATGTGTTTTTTTCATCACACAGGCATATTCCAAAGACCAAAACAAGACAAGGGCCTGAATTAAACCAACATAATTCCTTTTTTTTTTTTTGTAATCAAACAGCCCCTGAAGAGGAAAGAAGAAGAAAACAAAGTGGTGACAGCAGAGTTACTCAGGTGGTTGTTTCTCCAACTGAAAACATAAGGAAAAGCAAATTAATGAACTCCTTCACAAGAAATCTGGCTAAGAATTGGCAGAACAGATTGTCTCGATCTGTGTCTGTTAGTAAATAAGTATTTGTCCTCAGTTAAAATGAAGAATATGGTGAAAATGGACTTTTTCAACTTCGAGTCCTATTGAAAAATGACTCAGCTGTTGGGAAAACCTAAAGTCATTGTTAAATGTCACATTCCTGTAAGAATGGCCAGTTCCTGTGCTCAACATGCCATTTTTTGTTCATTGACAGGTGTCCATCCTGCTATACCAATAGAATTTGATTTCTAGCTGTCTCCATGCAGACCCTAGGAAATCTTTTCCTGAAACAAAAATTGTCATCGAAATTTGCTGAGCACTGACTCCACATTCTTTAACTACAAATGTTTGCTTTTTCTAGGAATATTACTACTAGTAAAATTGAGATAATATGACATGTTTTTCACAAATTTTAGAAAAAAACTTTTGCTAGAAAAACGATGAATACATGGGTTAGCTTCCACATATATATTCTGCCCAGAGTGAATATCATAACAAAAATATTCAAACACAAATGAGAGAATCAGTAATTCCATTTGTAATTTTTAGAACATTCATATTGTAATCACCTTGAAGCTTTATATTTTCCAGTATGTAAGTGACTTTTAGTCCCAAATTAACCACTTCCTGGTTGAAAAAAATTAGCTAAAGTGGTAAATGTTAAATATGTGGCCATATGAACAGGAATTCAATATGAGTAAAGTGATATACATATCTGTAGTTATAATAGTGCTATATATCAATAGTAATCCCAAAGAAATTTTGTCCACCAATAAGAAGAAACAAACCATGTCACTATTTTGATTTTCTAGTATTTAAACCACCTCCCAATCAGAAAGATAATCACACAAATTTGGTGTGTATGTCTCTCTGTGTGTATATGTAATATTATATTTATTAATACTATACTTTATGTATTAACTCCTAACTGAAGGACATGTATTTCCAACCTTTCCATCCTCTATGCATTATGCCCAATGCTACCTACCTCTTCCACACCCCAGCACCCAGTATATATATATATATATATATATATATATATATATATATGTATATCACTGGAGACTATAAAGATCCTTATCTAAACATTTTACTGAGCCCTAATAAGTGGCAACTGGTTCTTTCCACTGGGAAGTCATATAAATAAATGGTAACAAATAAGAGATAGATGACTTTAAAATATACTTTGATTCATTTTAGTTTCCTCTAATTTTTCATTCAATGTAAATATTGCCAAACAACGTGTTGTGGTATTGTGATGGAAAACAAAAATGAGCTGTAAAAAGTAAATGAGCCATATTCCGATATCACCACCATCATCCACTGAAGTCCTGACAAGGTGGCACAGTATCATTAAGATGAAGTTGGAATACTTTGGTTCTCCATAAATGTAAAGAGAATCTCATGGTGGTGGGAGAGGAACATATAATTTAGAAAAGAGCCCTTCAAGTGAAAAATGCAAAATTCAATTAATGTAGGATAGCTCCCCTTTCACATATAAACTAGAAAAAAATAACACTTTAGAAATTAGGAAAAACCAGAACTGCCCCCCAGGGATTGGGCGGAAACTGGCTCTCCAACATTCCCCAAGGGGTCCCAGATTGTAAGAGGGTGCAGGCCAGGCCAAGGGACACCACTGGTGCATGATCAGGGCTGGGGAGGGATCGCAGGAGGGCTCCAGGGCATGTCCAATCTGTCTTACTCAGTCTAAATTGGCCGAATACCAACAGCAAGCTAACCTACCAGTCAGAGTCTCTGTCCCCTTGTGGTCATTGTGGTCAGTGCATGTCATAGCTACCAGGCCAACGGCTTTTATATG
>JAAGEH010000018.1:40050517-40084449 GCA_011751065.1 Lasiurus cinereus
ACTAAACAAAAGAGATATTTTACTACCATCTTTCTTGAATACTAGGATTTCAAAATGCACAAATACAAAGGAAAGAATCTCTAAATGTGTGCTCTTGGTTTTCATCATGTAAATAATATTTCAATTTTCCACTGATGAAACAGAATCAACCTTCCTGCTAGAGACCATTTTATTAGAAAATGCTTTGAATATGTACTTGGTGAATGCTTGTTATCCACAGATAATAAACAAAACTTGGCTTTCACAGAAGCATGTGGGAATCTGGAAACCCTTTAAGAGAATATCTTCCTAATATGCCCATTATCGATAGCATGTTTGACTTCACATGCATCAGCATATTCACTTTACAAGTCCTCTTTGTAAACACACAAACTCCACTCTGCAAACTTTCAACTCACATTTTTATTTGTGCATCAAACACATCAAAAAACAAAAGATCTGTGGGTGGGAAAATTATGCACCACCACATAACTCCTTTGTCAGTGTATAGAGGCTGAAGAAGTCTCCTTAGAGTCTTTTATCTCAAGTTTTGCATCTGATATGTGTTATACCTCCCACCTCCTCTTCATCTGATATTGTCACCTACTTTGAGGTTCATATCCTTGTTTGTTCTTTTCTAAATACTAACAAAGCAAAGGTAAAAATAAATCTATTAGAAATTGTAGAAAGACAATAATGGAATAATTATATCTAATAAAAGAGTAATATGCAAATTAGCCATCAATCTGCTACACATAAACCACGCCCACAAGCCATGCTCATGAGCCAATCAGGAGCAGGTATGCAAATTAACCTAAACCAAGATGGCTATGGCCACAGAGCGAGCAGGAGGAATGCTTGGGTTTCCCTGGCAATGGAGGAAGCCAAGCTTTCCACAAACCCAGGCAGGCATAGGTCTCCACTCAAGGCTACAAAGTTTCAATTATAGAAGATAAATAAATCCCAACAGAAATGGCTGAACAGGAGGCTTGGCTCTGCTCAAGGCTACAAAGTTTCAATTATATTAGATAAGTAAATCCCAGATAACAGAGCCTCTGCTTGGATCCCTGGGGGGAGAGCTGGCCTGTAAACCACCACAGGCCCCTTGTCCAGGCTGCCCTACACTTCAAAGGAAACCCCCCCCTTGATCTGGGAAAACCTTCAGGGCAAACCAGCTGGCCCCCACTCATGCACCAGACTTCTATCTGATAAAAGAGTAATAGGCAGATTGAACATCATTCCAATACACAAGATGGCTGCCCCATGTCAAAGATCCTACCCCCACAAGAAGGCCACCACAAGAAGTCCAGCAAGGGAGGGCACTTGGGAGGGACCATGCCTGCATGGGAGAGCAGTTGGGTGGACCAGGTCTTCAGGGGAGAACAGTAAGAAGTGACCAGGCCTGAAGGGGAGAGCAGTTAGGTGTGACTAGGCCTGCAGGAGAGAGCAGTTGGGGGGACCAGGCCTACAGGGGAGGGCAGTTAGGCATGACAAGGCCTGTAGGGGAGGGCAGTTAGGGGCAAACAGACTGGCAGGGAAGCAGTTAGGCATCAATCAGGCTGGCAGGGAGTGGTTAGGGTGTGATCAGGCTGGCAGGCAGAAGCAGTTAGAGGCAACCAGGAAGGCAGACAGGTGAGCAGTTGCAAGCCAACAATCCTAGATTTTGAGAGGGATGTCCGACTGCTCATTTAGGCCTAAACGGGCAGTCGGACAACCCTGGAGAGGTCCCGGATTAGAGATGGTGAAGGCTGGACTGAGGGACATCACCCCCTGGGAATGAATTTTGTGTACAAGGTCTCTAGTATAATTAATATTAAAGGCATTAATGGAAAAAAATTGCACTATCACTGATTTATAGTTAGTCTCTCAATGTTAATACACTCTTGAAGTATAGTCAATTTGTCTATACATGAGGTAAGAACAAAATTTGGCTAGGAAACAAAGTAATATAAAAATATAGACTTAAAGCAATTAGAACTGATAGTAAAGGCTAATGAGAAAATTAATCTGCATGGTAGGGAAAGTGGAAATAATTTCTTGCATATTATGCAAATAAAGCCTTCATAATTAGACTTGACACAAATACAAGCATAACATCATTGCACGGGACATTAAGTTGTACTACAAATATAAATTCTGTTAAAAAAGAAGATCAATCTAATAAGACAAAATTTTACGAAAAAATATAAAATTATTAATACTTTTTCTAATTTAAATATTCAGGTTATCCTGCAAGAATAAAATGGAGAAATAATACTGAAATCTAATTGAGTAAAATGTGACTAGTAAATGAACAGAATACAAATTAAAAATTAAGTACTATGTTTTACTTTTACCCAAAATTAGTTGTTATTGTACATTCACTGAGTACTAATTTACTATAGACTGTGGAACAAAAAGGAGACTAGTGACTTCCAAACAATTTTGGAATTTAAATTACATATATGTTTATTATTCTGCAGTGGTTTTATTGCCATTTAAAAATATATGAACAAGTATAAGGCATACTATGTTTTGGAAAATAATAAGGATTTCAAAAATATTATTAAAGGTGGGCCAAAGATAACATTTTAATATATTTTATTTTGTACTTATATGCAAGGAGTAGAAATAATGTGCTGTTTGGTTTGACTTACATCAAGTTTAGAATGCTCAAAAGAAAGTTTGTTTACTGTTATCTTACATGCTTTCTCTGAATGTATCAGCCAGTTTACAATTTATTGCTTCTCAGATGCACATACATATTTCATTATCTGATTTAAGATAATTAACTGGGCTTTACAGTGTGATTTTGTTCTAGTGAACATGATGTTAAACTTTGTCAGTAGAGGGCGCTAGAGGGGCATTGCAGGAAGAAGAAGTGGAGGTTCCAAGTGTTACTTCTGTTTTCTTGCTCCTGAGGTACAGAACTCAGTCTGTGGTGTGGGTTGGAGGACAGGAAGAGGTGTACATTCTCTTCAATGAAAAGACCAGACTGAGCAGTTACTCAATGACTCTGCACATTGGGCTTCCTGATTTGGACACTGCACAAACCAGGACACGTGCCTGTATCACCTAGACCCCAATTGCATCCCCACACACTAGCCTCAGCTTCATTAAATCTCAGAGGGTTGTTTCCCTGGATCTACTTAGTGCAAAATTTGAACTCCAAATTTCCTACAAGACCCGCTATGTGTCTGCCCACCAACTCTATCTTGTCTGAGCTCTGGAATGTTGTTTCTTATTTGTCTAGCTTCTATGGACTAGATCTTGGCACAGCCATCCAGTAAAATTCTGAGCCTCCTATGGGGCTGCAACTATATCTTCATCAATGAGATGGGAACCCCAGCCTTGAGGACAGTGCCTTCCTTCCAAAATTTTTTCTGAGGTACTTTTTCTCTGTCCTAGGTATACTTCAGAGTTCTCTTTATGTTTTTACAATAACCTAGTATTCAGGAATCCCCCAAACCACCCACAGTTTCCATGAGTTACCAGAAGAATTCACCATAACCAACATATAGTTGTACTCACAATTATAATTTATTTCAAGAAACGGATGCATGGAAAAATTAGTCAAGGGAAAGGATACATGGAACCAGGCATGGGAATAAAGAGTCTTCAAGAAGTTGAATCACAGTGCCGCATTTAATTCTTTCAGCACCAAATAGAGGAAATACACATGAAGTATTTTCTACCAGGGAGCTCACTAGAAACTCAGTGGCCAGGGATTTTCCTAGAGTCTTGTCACATAGGCACCTCTGATTGGTACATGCCAAAATTCCAGAAGGAAAGCAGTTTTCTACATGAAAACGTATTGTTAGCATAGTGGTTTAGGTAGGCACAGTGAGTCATTCTTATCAGGGAATGGTGAAGACTCTTCAGAAATCAAAGTTCCCAGATTTTAATAAAAGACTAATCCTGAAAGCAGATCTTTCTAAGGATAATAGTTAACTTTTTCTGCATACTTAGCATAGTTTAATATTTTTATGTTAAACTTTTGTTGAAATTAGTGTGTGATTCATGTCTCTCAATTAGACTTAAGATGATCATGGCATATAAATTTTTCTTTGTATCATATTTGACTTTTTCAATATTATACCAATTTCTAATCTCTCCAGAAAATATTTAGAAAATTATTGCTGAATACTACTTTCAGAAGTTAGTCTCATGACATCATACAACAATTCAATTTCAACAACTTAAAAAAAAAATCTAGACAGCTGGTATCTAGGTTTATTGCTATTCCCAAAAGTCATTTTAGACTAGAGCAAGTAAAAAAAAAAAAGGAACAAGTGTGAAGTCTATAAAACATGTTCTTGTTTTTATGTGATAAACTTTTCTTTCAACTATTTTTTATATTTTGAATATTCAAATTATTTTAAAATATTCATTAAGGAAAAGGATTGGCTACTTTAAAATTCTATGAGCTAAAAAATGGGAAATGGGAAAATGCTAAAGCTGAAGATAGCAAAAGCAAAATATATTTTACACATGTCCTAAGAAGCAGGTGGGGAATTGAAACGCAAAGCGATCATGCAGGAAACTCATTCTGGGTGCTTTCTGGGAAGGCAAAACTGCCATCAAAATGGGTCAGAAACCAGACTCCCATGCTTGCTTTTGAGGGTTACTTATTTGGCTCCAGCAAAGACTAAAAAGCAAAACTGAGTTGCAAAGGGCCATTTTTTAATTTTTTTTTAATTTTTTTTTGCCTGTGGAGTTCATATTTATTGAATTCTTGGAAAGCAAAATAGAAGGATCCCTGACAAAAGGCTTTCTGGTAAGTAAAAGCTATAGTTCCTATCACAACAGGATGAAGAGCAACTAATATGAGCCTCTCTGGTGTTGCAGTGGAGATAAAAGGTAGAGGGCCTCAGTCATCAGAATTAACTGATAAGGTAGGTTCTGTTTGGACTTTGCAGGCAGAAGAATCAAATAATTTTAGAGAGTAAATATATTATACTTAAAAATCTGACTCTCTACTTTTGCAGTTAGGAAACTGACATAGGAGAGTAAATTATATGCCAGAGAAGCAACTAGTTAGAGGCACTTGCTGATTGGTAGCAAGCTAGCTGGAACAGAGATCATAGCTATAGTTCACGTCACTCAAAACTCTTGTCACAGAGCACTGATCGCATCAGAGAGAAGAGGCAATTCACAGATATGACTCCTTCCCCAGGAGAGCTGAGTAAGAGTGCACAGTGGTTGGCATCAAGAGAACTTATGCTACGGGAAAGGAGCATTATTTTGGATTTTAGACTTTATAATCTCTCTTGAGCCGCTATATATTCTATAAAAGTTTTTAAAGATCATTTGAATTAATACCCTCACTAATGGTTTAAGTAAAACAGCACAATGGTTTTGAAAGGTTTTTCCTTGACTTTTTATTTTTCCTTAAGTATTTATTTTTATTAAGGTACTAGAGGCCTGGTGCATGAAACTTCATGCACTTGGGGGTGGGAGGGTCTCTCAGCCCAGCCTGCACCCTCTCATAGTCCAGAAGCCCTTGAGGCGATGTCTGCCTGAGGGCTTAGGCCCGTTCCCCAGGGTATAGGGCCTAAGCTGGCAGTCAGACATCCCTCTGGCAGTCCGGGAGCCCTCGGGGAGAGGACCTAACCTGCAGTCGGACATCCTTAGCACTGCCAAGGCTCCCGCCACCACTGCTATGTTCACAGCCGTCAACCTGGCTTGTCGCTAAGCAGAGCTACCACTATGGGAGTGCAATGAGCACTCCTGCATTGAACATCTGCCCCCTAGTGGTCAGTGCATGTCATAGTGACCTGTCATTCCAGGTTGTTCCAAAGTTAGGGTCATTTTACATATTATCCTTTTATTATATACAATACTGATGTATACCTTAAATGCTCACACCAGTACTTCAGACTAACAATCAGCAACTGTTAGTACTCGTGTCTTAGCTCACAATATTTTACATCATCTGACAATCTATATCATGGACATTATTGTTACCTTATAGTAATTTATTTATGTTTTAAGGGTTTAACATAGCTGCAGAATTACAGATTTGATGCACATGGTCTTGAGGTATTATAGTTTTCTTTTCCGGGTTGTTCTATATCCTTGTTTAACATTTAGTGACACATGTCATCCAATGAAGATTATTTTCTCCAAAATCCTTTACTTACTTTGAATGTCTTAGTGAATGGGGAACTGGGAGATTATTCAAATCTGGGGCCAATTCTGAATATAAGAATGTGATTCTTATAATTAGGTATATATATTTTCATGTACCCTTCTCATCTTTGATCTCTATGGAATGGGGAGGAACACCTGATTAACTAAATAACTGATTCTTTAAATTCTTAAACATTTGAGCATAAGGAAAGAGTAATAAATCACAAAAAATGTTTAATAATACATTTATAGTGAATGAACAATATAGGAGTTTATTTTTTAAAAAATGAAAAGAAAATCTTAAGTCAAAAACTGCTAATTAAAAAAGTATAAGGACTAAGGATAAGCCAATTGATGTTCTTTTTGCAATGATGCTCCGAATTACATTTCACAAAACATTAAAATGAATACCATAGATAAAAACACTGATAAGCCAAAACCAGTTTGGCTCAGTGGATAGAACATCGACCTGTGGACTGAAAGGTCCTAGGTTCGATTCTGGTTAAGGTCATGTACCTTGGTTGTGGGTACATCCCCAGTAGGAGGCGTGCAGGAGGCAGCTGATCGATGTCTCTCATTGATGTTTCTAATTCTCTATCCCTCTCCCTTCCTCTCTGTAAAAAATTAATAATATATATATATAAAAAAACACTGATAAAGAGAAAAGGTGAGAATTGCATACGCAGAGGAAAGAGTATATAAAAGTTATAATTATTAAGTGGGTAAATTATCTACTTTAAAAATCAACGTCTTCTGATCTATATATAAAACTGTAATATGCAAATAGACTGAACGGCAGAACAACCAAACAACAGCTATGACATGAGCTGACGAACAGGGGTCTGCATGGCACATGGTGGGCATTGGCAGCAGGCAACAGAGTATGGAACATGGTGGGCATTGGCTGTGGCGGGATGTGGAGCAGGTAAGCCGGGGTGCAAGACCAAGGCGGGTGCCAGTTGCTATCATCAGGGCTAGTCTCTTGTGGTTATTGAAAATTCTTTGCTCCCATGCATTGTGCTCCTGTTTGGCACTCACACCAGCTTCCAGCGCCTGGCACTGGTCCTGATTACTCAGCGCCCTCAGTGGGCGCGAACAGCAGCTGTCGGCCCCACTCGCCCAAGTACTTCTCTACCTCCCCCTGCTCCTGAGGGATGATGAGGGCAGCAGCCGTTGCTCGCACCCACTGATGGTGCCGGCTCCAATTCCTCCATGCCATCAGCAGGTGCGAGTGGGGTCAGCACTGGCTGTGCATGGGAGTGGTGGCAGGGGAGCGGAGCTGCCAGCAGTGAGGGGAACTGAGGGCCGAGGCAGGAGGGGCCAGGCAGGGTCACATAGGATGGGCCAAGACCCACCATGGTTCCCACCACAACCTCATGGCCCACAGTTCTTTTCAAGGTGCATGAATTTGTACACTGGGCCCCTAGTTCTTATATAATAACCATACTTAGGATGTTCTTTTTTCAAATATTGTTGTATTAATATTGACAATTGTCTATATATTTTCCTGCAACTAGACATAAATATGTGTGCTACAAACTGTAGGGAACGCAAAGAGTATTACTGCTTGATCTTCATTGGTGTCTAGCTGATTTATTTGTGAACACTGCTATGTCTATCCTGATGGCATGTGCTATAATGATCAATGTGAATGAAATGTATTTCCTGACCGAGCTAGTATAAAAAGCATGAAAGTGAAACATTGCAGAAGGGTAAAGTCATTTTTATTCTTTTCAGAAAAAAAGCATACTTCACTGGCTTTGACCTTTTAGAGTTTTCTTGTGGTTAGCAATCACATCATCCAGTTCTATGAAACAAAATACAAAAACAAATCATTCCAAAGTGGTATAAAATAAACTAAAGATATTAGGTAGAGGATGAAAACACTCAGTAATATCCAACATATAACAGAAAGGACAAATTTGAAAATAATCAACTACAATGTATTTTTTACTAAAGCTTTCATTATATTAAAATTAATATATTTGAAAGTGCTTTTTAATAATTTCATCATAAGATTTTTGCATTCTTTTTAAAAAATATTTTTTATTAAGAGTATTACAAATGTCCCCCTTCTTCCCCCATTGCACCCTCCACCCCCCAGGCTTGTCTGTGTCAATAGGTAATGCATATAAGAACTTTGGTTAATCTTTTTGCACCCACACCATCTATCCCATCCCTCTGAGATTCCTCAGTCAGTTCCATGTATCCATGCCTCTGATTCTGTTTTATTGGTCAGTTAGTTTATTTTGTTCATTAGATTTTTTTAAATTTATTGATTAAGGTGTTTCATATGTGTCCTTATCCACCAATTGCCCCCCCCCCGCCCCACATCCTCCCACTCATGCCCTCACTTCCCTGGTGTCTGTGTCCATTGGTTATGTTTATATGAATGCATACAAGTTCTTTGGTTGATCTCTCTCCCTTACCCCAACCTCCTCTGCCTTCCCTCTGAAGTTTGACAGTGTCTGGATCTGTTTTTGTTCATCAGTTTATGTTGTTCATTATAATCCACAAATGAGTGAGATCATGTGATATTTATCTTTCTCCGACTGACTTATTTTGCTTAGTATAATGCTCTCCAGTTACATCCATGCTATTGCAAATGGTCAGAGTTCCTACCTTTTTACAGCAGCATAGTAGTCCATTGTGTAGATGCACCACTGTTTTTTAATCCACTCACCTGCTGATGAGCACTTAGACTGTTCCCAAATCTTAGCTATGGTAAATTGTGCTGCTATAATCATTAGATTTCTTATTCATTTATTTTGATTTTTAGATTCAATTGTAGATAGATATGTATTTATTGTCATTTATTGTTCACATTTCTTCTTCTCCTCCCCCTCCTTCTTCCTTCCTTCTTTCCTTCCTTCCTTCCTTCCTTCCTTCCTTCCTTCCTTCCTTCCTTCTTTCCTTCCTTCCTTCCTTTCCCCTCCTCTCCCTCCTCCTCTCCTCTCCCTCCTCCTCCTCCTCCTCCTCCTCCTCTTCCTCCTCCTCCTCCTCCTCCTCATCCTCCTCCTAAATCTAAGTCTGTCTAAGTCTAATCTAATTCTTCTAATTCTTCTAATTCTTCTAATTCTTCTCTTCCTCTTCTTAAATAATACCCTTCAACATTTCATGCAATACTTTTTGTATTTTTATTCAGTACTAAATATTCAATTAGAAGTAAAGTTATTAAGTACAGCATGAGGTCCAGTTTAATTAAGATTATGAAATTGTGGATTTCAAAAAAACACATGTTTATTTTGTTCATAATTATTATTTTAAATCCTTACCCAAGCATATTTTTTTCACTGATTTTTAGAGAGAATGGAAGAGAGAGAGAAATATTGATGTGAGAGAAACACATCAATTGGTTGCCTCCTGCACAGGCCCTGGCCAGGCCCCAGGGCCTGGAAGGAGCCTGCAACCTAGGTGAGTACCCTTGTCTGAAATCAAATCTGGAACCCCTCTGTCTGTAGGCTGATGCTCTATTCACTGAGCCAAACAAGCTAGAGCCTTAATTATTTTTATTTATTTTAACTGTATTATTGTCTAATATAAACCTTGTTTGTAAAGGGAATACTGAATCCACTAAGTTGTTTGCTCAAGGTCAAATACTAATAAATGGTTTTGTAAGGTTTTTCTGATTCCTGAATCCTACCTATCCTATATATAATATTTATTTATATCTAGTTATATATACACATTTGTGTATATGTACACACACACAAATACACATAAATTTCTCCCAAAGCCAGAAATACGGGGAATGAGAAAGCTCTTATCTCAATAAATAAATGCAGACAGACATTTGTAATCTAAACTCTTAGAATAATAGATGAAGAATATAAAATTTGGAGGATTCCTTAAAAATAAAATTTAACTGTATACTTCAATAAAAATATTGAAGAAGTTGTGTTCCAATTTTGGATTAGAATGTTTTTGATAGTTTATGGCATATTGAAAAATAATAGAATCTGTGAGAAAAACCTATATTTTATTAATACTCATTTTATTGCTAGTAATGTAGTCCTAGATAGGTTTTTGTTATTTTTCAAAAAACCATTTCTCTATCAGAGATATAGAAATAATAATTACATCACAGGGTTATATGAAGATTACATAAGAAAAATATTAGTTCAATTTCTTCATCACATTGACCATTATTTTTTTACAATATAATGGAAATTCTTTGAAATCCATACCATTAGTAAACATATATAGAGATAAATTATTCTATTCATGACCTTTCAAAGTGGGCTTGACCACTACACCTGTATAATATACCACACCAAAGAAAAGACCTTTATCACAGGTCCTGCTTCTGCTTCCCATTTTGTTGTTGTTGTTTTATCCTATTTATTAATCTCCTTTGTTCAATCTTATATCTCTGGAAGGCAAGGGGAAACTATGAGGCTAAGTTAGATAATTGTCTACCATAACATACATTTTTTCCCTTTCCTAGTCATTAATAGAGTCATAATTTTACTCATTGAAATAATGAGCCCTGCCAGACACCTGTAAAGTGTAGACCTTTTAAAGCCACTACACCATGTGACTAAATTCTGAAAAGTGTTGTGTAAAACTGCTGAAAAAGTGTCTAAAAAGGACACTTTTTCTCTTTTGGCCTTCCTACCCCTTAGACCAAGGACATAATAGCTGAAGTTTCAGCAGCCTTCTTGGTTCATGAGGTCACCTAGACAATGAAAATCACATGAAACAGGGAAGAGAGACAGAATGAACCAGAAAATGTGATGCTTTGCTACAGCTTCAGTATCAGCACTGTAATGCCTTCCTCTGGACTCATATGTTAGAGAATAAACATTTGTGTCTTTCAAACTCTATAAATCAAGTCTCCAGACTCCATATGTAACTGAACCATACTGTTGCCCATTTAAATTTGTATTTCCAGTACTTATCACAATGCCTGACACAGTAAATATTTAATAAAGGATGGATTGATTTATCTATGGATTTAAGACAAATATAAATTATATTTTATTTTTATTACTTTATTTGAATCATTTTAATAAGAGAAAATTTCTTATCTAAAGTGATAGTAAGAAGAATAATCATTTGAAGATGAAAAATATGGGATATTTATTTACCTTTTCTAAATATGGTTGTATTCAAATAAAAAAATAAGTGAATTAAAACTGACTTGTCACCGAGACTGTTTTGGCTCAGTGGATAGAGCGATTCCTGTTGGGGAGATGTACCTTGCTTGCAGGCACATCTCCATAGTGGGGCGTGCAGGAGGTGGCTAATCGATGTCTCTCTCTCATCGATGTTTCTGACTTTCTATCTCTCTCCCTTCCTCTCTGTAAAAAATCAATAAAATATATTAAAAAAACTGACTTGTCTATATCAAATTATTTTCCTATAGCTTTTTTTGAGAACATATGAAGTATTTGTTTTAGACAACTTTTGCTAGTGTGCAATAGACTAAAAAGAAATTTCGAAAGAAAAGTGTGCTCAATTATGCATATTCAGCATTTGGGGTAGGAAATTTAGTTCCAGCATTAATATCGTTTCAGAAAAGAAGCTGTAGAGGAATATGAGAAGCACCTATAAAAATTAATACATAAATACATATAATGCACTTGCTGCTTTTATTCTCTCTTTAAAAAGAAACCTTTGTTTGATCTTTTAAAGAGGTTGTTTTTTTATTTTTATTTATTTATTTATTTTTGAATTATTAACAAAAAGATGGGAAGAGAATGGGGTATAGCGTGTAGTTGGAGAATTGATTTTAGATGCAAAGGAGAGACATCTGATATCAAAAAGAGACAACAGACTTTGACTGCCAATGGTGGTAGACATGGGGCTGGATGGTAGAAGGAAGGCAAGGGACTTCTGATGTACATCTGTTTGCTATGGAAATGCTAGTATATGTCCAACAGATCAAGTATGTGGTTTTGTGATGTTCAAATCTTACATGTCTTTCCTGAAACGTTTGTGTCCTTGATCTTTCTTAGTGATAGGAGTTTGCTAAAATATCAACATATTATGATAGAATCGTGTGTTTTTTTCATACTCTGTCATGTAGGTTTACAGTTGTAATACAAATAAATAATACACATAGTAATAAATAATAATACAAGAATAAACTGTGTATCATGTACTCACAACAGTAAACCTACTTTTGCCCACCTCTGTATATTGAAACTACTTTGTAGTACTAGAGTTCTGTCTTCCTTTTAGCACCATAAATTAGACATTTTATCATATATATTACATAGTCCATCTATGTTTTGATACCCAATGTTCATTCCTGCTTGGTAGATTTTCATTGTGAAATCATGTGCTGGATCCAGACTACCTGCTGTTCCAAATTTACTTGGTACATTTGCCTTCTGAGCCTTGGCCTTTTGTTAAATTGAAAAACCATGTCACACACTGGCTGGTTTCACCCTAATCTCTTCAGACCTTAGCTTAGTGTATCTGAACTTTCCTGAGGTATGCTCAGACCAGCTGCAACACAGTCTTCTGATAAACTTGCTTCTGTAGAGAATTCAAGAGGCTAGTGCCTACATCTGACACAATATGACCAATGAGTCATGGGTGTTTCTTCTACTCTGGGGTCACTTGCATGCTTTCTTCTTGTTTGATTCTGGAAATTTTTCTTACTTTATCTCTCTGTGTGTCTCTCTTTCTCTCTCTGTATGTCTCTATTTCTCTCTCTCTCTCTCTCCCTCTCTCTCTCTCTCTCTCAATATATACTTGGTATGTGTGTACATACATGCACATATACAAATACATATAAATGTACACATTTATGTGTATATATATATATACATACACATATAGCATATAAATTTATATATAAATTGTCTACAAAAACTGTCTTTCATTATAGCAAATGTGGATGATATGGCTTTAAAGGTAAATTATTTTTCTTATACTTTTCAATTTTAACAATAAACACATATTAGCTCAATAATAATAAATACCAATTAAGTTATTTCTAAAAAGAGAAATTATCAAATCGTATCCAACATAACAATATCTAATTTCTAACATATGTTGAATTTGAAATAGTTATTTTCGGCTTAAGGAAATATTACCTCATTTTATATAATAAATAAGGTTTTTTTGGTGATGCAACATTAATCTACGAACACATTTTATTTTTCATGTTTCAATTTTATAATATTTTAATACATTAAAATTGATTGGTTACATAGATGAGTACACTTTTGAATATTAAGTAAATGTCTTCTGATTTTATTGTTTATATATAGTCCATTGGAAGTTATCTATATTTTATGTTTCAATAAAATAATTTGTGACTGTTCTTCCATAATCATTCAAATAAATGATACATATAATTTAGTATAACTAAATGAGGTCAGAGATTATGAAGAGAAAATTAATAACATGTGCAGATGATATTTCATAATAATTCATCTAGGGAATATCTTAGATTAGAAGTTTTTATTGCTCTAGAGCTTTGTAACAGCATTAGAATACATTTCTTAATTATAAAGTAATTACATTTTTAAGCACCATAGAAACACTTTATTTAAAAAAATGTAGAAATGAGAGGGAATGGAAATGCTTATAACATGTACCCAACTACATTTGAAGTATCAAAAGGCAATCATTAACTCCAAATAATCAACTGAAAATACCCCAGAAAATTTATGAATAACAAGTAAATGTAATTATTGGGATGATGGCTTTTATAAAGTAATTGTGCAAGAATACATATTTTATAAAACTAAAAAGGTAATATGTACTGAACTATTTTAAAGTCATGTTTCACTAATAAATGTGAAAGCTCTAGAGTGGGGGCATCCACACATTCCAAAGAAACTTGACTTTTGCTTTCCAGGTGAACCAGTGCACTGGCTTAGACTTTGTAAGGTATGCAGAGCTTTATGCCTTGGTTTAAAACTTAAAATCTTATCTTTCTATCAATGGGAAGCCATTGGAAGGTTTTAAACAGAGGACAAATGGACAGATGTTCACTTTAAAGTGATCTCTGTGTCTATAGTATGGAAGAAAGGAGCAGAGAGATCATGGAGATGAGTAGATATACAATTACTAATTAAAACTTATTGAAAGCCCTCTCCTGCAGAAGCATTTCAAATAATTTATATGGATACTCTGCATCCACAGAGGTAGAACTTAACTGGCTACCAATTAAGTTTGGTCTGTGCATAGTGACTTTCTGGAGACAACATATAGAAAAGGAGAAAGTGAATACCTTTGCAGTGGAGAAACTCAACACTACCTAAATCAAATGACCAAGGTTAACATCGTGATAGTACCAATCTTTTGATATGCTGTGATGAGTATGCATTTTACTTCTGTGATCTTCCTAAAAGGAAAACAACAAACAAACTCCCACATAATATCTATTAAATCATGAAAAAAATGCCTTAAAATCATCAAAATTATCAAAAACAAAGAAAACACTTAGAAATGGTCATAGACATTGATTAAGAAGAGTGAAGGAAGTTTAGAAGAGGTGACTAAAGAATGCCAGGGGGAGTGAAGGAACATCTGGCTGCTAAATGGAAACTAGAACTTTCATGTATCAATAATTTGAGTGTCTCCTGGGTCCTTTACAATGCTCAGCAGCTTTGGGAGCTAGGAATTGCAAGGAATCAGTAGATGCGCTCAGTTTAAAGATGATGGGACAAGGCATTTTAAAATTAAGAACTCATTTGCCAAGGAATACGCATAAGAAATGCATAAATTGGCAACATAAATACTAAATGAACATTGAGGTGAAAAGTGGGTGAATGAAGTCAATTAATGGAGCAAGCCGATAAAAAGCCAGTATTGAAAACCTCTAATGAATTTTAATGGCAAAACAAATTGGAGAAAGGGAAGAATCATTTTACCAAAATGATAACAAATATTCAAAATAGCATAGAAATCAATAAAATAGGGAAGGAGACAGACATAGCCAAAGTAATTCTTTGTTCTAACAAGCAAATAGCTTGATAAATGATAACAACATATTGACAGTGTCTTTCACTTTTAAAGTGATAATTGTAGATTCATCTATATAGCCAGTCTTTCATGAGCCTCTTGGTAAATAGTCTCTGATTGGCCCAGAGGATACCATTCTGATTTTGGTTTTGGACTCCGTTTATGCCCACCACTGAATCCTAAATTGCTAAAATTCTAATCTCAAGAGTAAGTCATTCTTGGGTTCCTCCCAGCTTCTCAAATCTTACCACATCCTCTCATTTTTTATCTTTCCTGTGTACAACAAGAGAAGAATCCTCTTCATTTTCTCCCCAAATTTATCAACAGGGAGAATTCTGGGGAAGTTTCTATGTGCCCAATAACATTTGCATATCAATGCTACAGATCTTCCCTCTCAGGTTATCTCATTAAAACCCCTATATTAAGGCTACAAAGATTTCTGGTATATGTATATGTGGGCAAAAACTTGTAGTTTAGTTCTTTATTCAAATTAAGAAAACTCTCAGCATTGCAATGTGCTCTTTCAAGTTCATTCAGTATTGTTCAGTCTTAGTTGCATATCAAAAAGATGTGAGGAACTTTTAAAAATTCATTCAGCATACCCTTGATTTAGATTTCATGAAGTTGGGATGGAGCAAGTATTGATTTTTTTAAATGTGAAGATCAACCAAGAGTTTATAACATACAGATGAAACTGAGAGGTTCCAGTGGAGAGAGAGAGAGATGTTAAGGCTTCTCTACTCTTATTTCATCCCTTTTGTTTCTAAGCTTTCAGGTTTTCTTTAACCCTGCCTCCTCACTCTTGATTAACTTCAGTAACATTTCAGCAACATTTCTACTTAAGACTCAAGTATTTTTTAAGTTATTTTGCGGGGATGGGGTTAATCTTCAGTGACATTTTTTCCATTGCTTTTTCAGAGAGGGTGAAAAGGAGGAGTCAGGGAGAGAGAGACAGAGGAAAGAGAAAGAGACATCTATGTGTGAGAGACACATCAATTGGGTGCCTCCTGCACACATGGAAACCCGGGCCAGTGCTGGAATCTGCAACCCAGGTACCCTTGAAAGGGTATTGAACCCATGAGCCTTAGGGGTCTGGGCCGAAGCTCTACCCACTGAGCAACACTGGTCAGGGCAAGACTCACGTATTCACTTTCTATTCTTGGTCTGTACTCTAATAAATGTTTTCTCCTCTGGGACAATGTAGTAATCCTGGTGTCCATTAGCATGAGCTCCAACTTCTGAAGACTAGGACCAGACTGAGAAGCCTAGCAAGAATCTTGAAAGCATCAAGATACTTTCCATATCTCTTTCTCCATTGAAGAAATATCTCATTCCCTTAAGAATATATATGATGCCGGCTGGTATCACTTAGTGGATGAGTGTTCATCAATGAACCAGGAGATTATGGCTTGACTCCCAGTCAGGGCACATGCCTGGTTGTGGCCTCAATTCTCAGAGTGGGGTGTGCAGGAGGTAGCTGATTGAAGATTCTCTTTTTTCATTGATCTCTCTCTCTCTCTCTCTCTCTCTCTCTCTCTCTCTTTCTCTCTCTCCTTCTCTCCCTTCCCTCCCTTTTCCTTTATCTCTGAAATCAATAAAAATATATTTAAGAAAAAAAAAGAATGTATATGTCAATATTGGGGTGTTTTTTCTTAAAATTTCTCAAACTATTGAAAATATATAATATCGTATATACCCAGATTCGTATTGTAAACATTTCATTTAGAATATCTCATCTCTTCAATTTTGATCTTAAGAACAGTGGACATGTTTGCCTTTGTGGAGTTTTAGATATAGTTTCTTGGGATGAAGGAAAGAGAGACCACAAGTTGAATATATGTGTGGGGATTGGCGGGGGCGGGGAGGTAGAGGGAATGGAAAGTGTAATACCTATTATATCTTGTAATGAAACTTCCTAAATGAAGCTAAACTTCTCTAATAGTGGTAATGTATCCAGGGATACCTCAGCTCCTAGATAAATACCCAACTGGTTATGTCCTGTGCCACCTTGCTTAGGGCTGTGTCTTCCATTCATGGCATTCACCTACCATCAGGTCTTCGACTTCCCACCCTTCCTTTAGAGTTCTTTGGAAAACAGGTTTTCCACAGGTGAAAGATGAGTCAGATGGCAGAAGGTGAGAGGAGAATACAGTGACATGGCCTAGAGCTCTGGATGGTTAATGGGCATTCCCTTCTAAGATTATTTAGCTCCTTTTTGCTTCTTCAATCTGTATCAATTACTGCAGGGATAAACTAGGGGGTGGAGGGAATTGAAAGATTTTCTTCTGGACTAATCTTTCCCAAAGTGGGGAGATTATGAGTTGTAAACATGCATAATATTTATCTTTCTCATGATTAGATATGCCATACAACACTTTTGCAATTTCTTAAATTGGAAAATGATGTGAAGATAATAATGTTTGGGAAAAAAAAAAGATCTTTATAGTTTTACTAGAGGCCCAGTGCATGAAATTCATGCACAGGGGGGCAGTGTCTTTCAGCCCATCTGCTCCCTCTCCAATCTGGGACCCTTTGAGGGATGTTTGACTGCCCATTTAGGCTAGATCGGGCCTAAATGGGTAGTCGGATATCCCTCTCACAATCCAGGACTGCTAGCTCCACATTGTTCTCCTGCCTGCTTTTCTGATTGCCCCTAACCACTTCTAACTGCCAGCCTGATCACCCCTAACCACTCCCCTCCCAGCCTGTTTGCCCCTAACTGCTTTCCCCTGTCGGCATGGTCACCCTAACTGCTCTCTCCTGTGGACCAAGTCACCCTTAACTGTCCTCTTCTGCAGGCTTTATCACCCCCAATTGCCCTCCCTTGCATGCCTGGTCCCTGCCAACTGCTCTCCCCTGCTGGCCTACTTGTGGTGGCCATCTTGTGTCTACCTGGAGGCAGTATCTTTTGACCACATGGGGGCAGTCATCTTGTGTGTTGGTGTGATGGTCAATCTGCATATTACTCTTTTCTTAGATAGAATAAAGGCCTGGTGCATGGGTGGGGGCCAGTTGGTTTGCCCTGAAGGGTGTCCTGGATCAGGGTGGATGTCCCCTTGAAGTTTGGGGTGGCCTGGGTGAGCGGTCTGTGGTAGTTTGCAGGCTGGCCACACTCCCCAGCTACCCAAGTGGAGGCCCTGGTATCTGGGATTTATCTTCTACAATTGAAACTTTGTAGCCTGGAGCGGAGCCAAGCCTTCTGCTGGCATAGCCATTGAAACTATGTTGTCTAAGTGCAGTCCAGGGTTTATGAAAAGCTTGGCTTCTTCCATTGCCAGGGGCAACCCAAGCCTCCTCCTGCTCTCTCTGTTGCCATAGCCATCTTGGTTGGGTTAATTTGCGTACTTGCTCTGATTGACTGATGGCTGTATTTGGTGGGCATGAATGGTTGGTGTGGCCTGTTGGTGTAGTGGAGGTATGGTGAATTTGCATATTACTCTTTTATTAGACAGGATGATGGTGTCATTGATTGCTTACAATGCAGGGAGGATAAGTTGTTAGAAAACTATAGCTGCAGTTTAATGAGTTCATTTTTGAGTACATGTTATACGTATATAGAGAATTTGATAGAGAAAAGTTCCTAAAAAAAAAAAGAATTTCCAGATATAAAACCATATCTATAATGAGACAAAGAAGAGAGAATTCAAAGTATCTTCAGTGCTTCTGGAGTTTACAGTGTTACCATGTGGTGAATTTGATTATCCCCAGGCAGTCCTAGCCACTGAGTAGTTTGACAGCTCTGTCCCTTAGTTGGTGCTCAGCTTCTGTGTCTACATTACCCATAAGCCTTTTCTCTACATCTAGGTATATTCCATCTGGTACACTGAAAGTGGATGTCATACAATATTCGAACTTCAAAATGATCCAAAGATATCTCACCAAGACAAGATTGTGGGACTATTTTCCTCTCCTTTCTTACTTTAAACTCAATTAAGAAGCACATACTGGTATTATCCTTTGGGAGTCATTGCCTTTTATCTTCCCTTCTTAGGTTCTCTGTTGTATTTTTCTCCTTCAATCTAAAATGGTGGTACAGAATACTGATAAGATAATGCTTATTTCAAAGCTGCTCATTTCTTTGAGCACAGCAATTCTAATTTGCATTTTACAGATGTTTTTCTGGTCTTACCTAGGTTGTCCCACAGCAAAAGAAAAAAAAATAACAGAAATTGTGCACTTCAGGTTCTTTTGGATTGGCAAAGAGGAGTAAGGGAACAAATTGTTCTATATCAAAAGCAATTGCGGGATGAGGATTTTTATATTGTCCCTAAATTCCTTTTTTTATAAAAACATAGGTTGAATTTTTAAGACCATCACATTTAATGAATAGATTTTTAAATTTTATTTAAAAAATATGTTTTTATTAATTCCAGAGAGGAAAGGAGAGGGAGAAAGAGATAGAAACATCAATGGTGAGAGAGAATCATCCATCCACTGTCTCCTATACACCCCCTACTGGAGATAGAGCCCACAACTCGGGCATGTGCCCTCACTGAAAATCTGGCCGTTACTTCCTGGTTGATGGTCAACCACTGAATAGATTTGTGAGGGCAGGAGAGGAAGGGAATGTGTATTGTGTATATGAGCAGGGTTAGTCCCTATGTTGCTTTTAGAAATGTGCAGACGACTAGTAGGAGAATGCCTATATTAAATAAGTAGTGGTTTGCTTGGGTATAAGACATTCTGCATCTATTTTTTTAAATTGAAATTATAGGCATGGTTGAAATTCATTCTTTGTTGGAGCTCTATTATTTTTCAGAACCTGAAACAAATTAATTCATAAGGAGAGTTTTATAGTACTCTCACATTAAAATTTTTATAGAGATCACTTCATTGATTTGACAAGCTTTTCAAATATCTATCACTTTTTTTCTAATTTAAAATAAATTTATTATTGAAAAGAGAATGGATAATTTTCCAAAGAAATTAGCATTGCCTAAGCTGTTATGATTCAAACATTTTGATAGTTAGCAATGGCCATTTTACTGTCTGGAATATTTCTGGTGTCTGTAAGAACTGACAGAAGCAGCAGAACTAGTAGGCTTGTGTTGACTGTTGTGAGGAGCCTGAACTCTTCCAAGGAGGTAGAAATTAGAGAACAAAATGCAATCCAGTTATAGGTAAAAGCTAAGTAGAGGAACACTCATGTGATGGGAATTAACATCATTACCCCAATCACACACACACACACACACACACACACACACACACACACACATGCATATCTGTATGTTAACACTTTAGGAGCTCTCCTCTCCTATTAAAGTGTGAGTCTGGATCTAAGTAACAGTGGATCATTTAAAAAAATTCTTTACAGTACTTAACATTATTATTTTTAGACGCAGCTTGAAACATTCAGATATCAAATATAAGTAATTGAATGAAATGTCTCAACACATTATTTGTTGGATGTATTCATATCTACCTATCACCCTCAACATACTACACACACACACAATTTTGTGTGAAGGTTACCATGGATGTGTGCAGGAAGCTTTGATGGAACATATAGCACTGGTATCTGGGCATCTAGCCAATTAATTTGAGACAAAATATCCTGGAGTTGATAAAAACAATTTTGGCCTACTTCACTACTGTTCCCAGAGTCTCTTATTCATTGTTACTCATATATGGAATTTTGTAATAATGTAAGTTGCTTATATATTTCCAAGTAATAGCAAGAACAAATGTGATATGTATGTGAAGTATGTAAATTTTACTTTTATTTATTCCTTATTCATTCAACATGTATTATATTCCTACTACTTATGAGGCACTGAAGAAACAAAATGAACAATATATGCACTCATATCTCAAAGTGTTTTAATTTTTGTGAGAGATACAGGAAAGTAGGCAGACGTTTGCAATGCAGACTTAATTCAGTCTTGGAGGATTTTTTTTCAAATGTGTCTACATATAGCCTTATAATTTTATCTAATGTGCCTCTAATCATATTTAATTGAGCTTTGAGCTTGCAGGTGTCAATTTAAATGATGAATGTTGCTAGAGAGGGGAGTATCTATCAAGGGGGAAATTACCCTGGAAATATTTTGCTATGTTGTTCTGGACATTTTATAATAACTCTGAAGTCATGTGTATCCCTGATAGCATTCCATTACTGATAGTACAATAGACTCTCATCCCTGGAAGGAAATTGAGAGATTAATTAATTCAGTTCACTTATTTCACAGAAGAGGAAGCTTAGGTTACATCACCTGGCTAGGATTACTGAACTTCTTTGTGGTACCAGGTAGAAGTATAGTGACATCTTTCACGCAAAAAGTAAACTAGAATTTATACCTTGCAATCATTTTTTTAAAAGAGTGAATGATTAGAAATAGACATAAAATGAATGGATTCACAGAATCAAATTAAAGGCATGCCATCATAGTTGCTTTATATGAATTAATTCTACTTTTATTGAATGCCTAAAATCAATATTGTTCTTTTTATGAGGCTATAAGCTAATCAATCAGAAATGATTAAAGGGGCTAAAAAGTATTATAAAAGAGTAATTCAGAACATGTTGATGTTTTCTTTTAAAATATTTATATTTATATTTCTGGTAACATAATGTTGCAATGAAACAGATTTAATGGTTATTAAGAGTGACTCTGATCTGAGGAAAAATTAACATGTATTGATAATACATTAGATGAAGAATCACCTGAAAATGAATATGACTACATTTCACTTATTTAGCAATATGTAGTGTTCATTAATTGTCAGATATGATATTATGCGCTCTAAAAATATCATTGCATTAAATCTACCATAAAATTGAATGCCAACCTATGTTTAAAATATAAATATGTATATAAGAAAGGCCTGCAAATAGCACCTGAAAATACAAGTTGTGAGTAGAGAGGTAGGTGAGAGGAAGGTAAAATTATTAAAATCTAGAAAAAAGTTGACCCCTACGCCAAAAATAGGTTCTATTGGTCTTTCTGAGTCCTATTTCATGCAAAGGGGTGGAGCAGCAGAGTGTTTCTGTCTGGTGGTTGGGGTTTGTATATAATTATTTATTGGGCTATTCCATTATCCATTTGTTCATCTTATGCATCAAAATAACCAAGTCACTTTCCTAAAGTTTGATTCCCTAATGGCCATCCAAATAGCTACAGAGAGAAGGATCTGCTCAGTAAATGCAAATATTATTAAATCATTTGTATATTTGCATATAACTTTAATAAGATTTACTCTCATCTTTTTTATTTTTCATGTTCTTTCTTTTATTCCTTTAAATATTTTTGCTTATCAATTCTTCAGGAATTAGGTCAGATTACAGGGAAACAGAAGTGAAGGATCACAGTTAGATGTCTCCCATCTACATAGCAAGATTACATTATCGAAGAGGCAGGCAAGCTAACAAACAAACAAATAACAACATGAGTTTTTTATTATAGGGGAGTTTTATCTAGAATGCAGTTTGGCACACAGAAAGAACTTCAGAGCCAGGGAATCATTTACAGTTCAGCTAGTATTTGAGCTGAGCCTGGAAGATTTTAACAGTTTGTCAGGAGAGCACTTAGGAGAGGGTATTCTAGTTGGAGAAAAGAGTTTGTGGAAAGGAGTGAACGTCTGAGTTAGCAGATATTACAAATGTTTGAGGTTTCCCAGAGGATTACTTATGATTTAATAAGCATGTTAGGTCCTGAGTAACTCATTACATTTGGCTATAGCAACCAAACCATGTTTCTGAACTTAAAAGCAAACCATCATGGCCACCAGCAGAACAACACCCTGTGTGGCCTTGCTTGAGTATCAGCTGGTGTCTATAGATAACTCTCCTTTGGGGTTCTTGCCAACTGCTGCAAACACCCTCATTTTAAAACCGCTGATGTAGAAATAGGGACACTCTCTTAAAATAAAAGAAATATGCCCTTGTATCAAAATTCTCTGCTAAAATCATATTGATTAAATAAATCAAACTTTTTTTTGTATCTGTTACATATTTTAGGCAAGGAGGACAATAATATATCAGACTTTTATTTGGATTGTTTAGTCTCTCTCTCTCTTTTCTCTCCTTCACACACTCTCATTTTCTCTCTCCCTCTTTCTCTTTCCCAACACACACACACACACCCCAACACACACACACACACACACACACACACACACACACACACTTTTACACTTTCCAGGTCATATAAAAATACTTTTTTTTTAATGTCAGATGGTGCTTTGTTCATTTATTCAAAAAAAATAGAAATGACTATGAACAATGTTATGTAGTGAAGGAAGGAAACACAGTAAAAAGAAATATTGGCTCTGCTTTCAAGACATTTGGCTGGGATTCATATGTATGCAGTTTCATATTTTACCCCAGTGATTCTCACATAGGACCAGGTAGTAGACTGCGTAAGTCATGAATGTCAGATTGTCCCATTCTTTTCTTCCTTCCTTCTTTCCTTCCTTCCTTCCTTCCTTCCTTCCTTCCTTCCTTCCTTCCTTCCTTCCTTCCCTCCCTCCCTCCCTCCCTCTCTCTCTCCCTCCTTCTTTCCTTCCTTCTTTCTTTCTTTCCTTCCTTCCTTCCCTCCTTCCTTGAGCATTATCATATAATATTGTCATAATAGCTTCATAATATAGATTTAAAACAAATGTGCTGGTAGAAAATAAATATTGCTATGACACTTTTGGATGCAAACTAAAGCATTCTATGAGGCAAAAGAAAAGAAAATTTCAAACTTACCATGATCAAATTACTTCTGAATTCTTCCATTACTGTCCTCCATTTGCTACATGGCTGTTCATTTTGACATTTGCTCTTTCTAGCAGGTACCAAAGTTAAAAGAAAAACTAATGTGAGAAACTTTTAATCAAATTAAGAAAACTCTCAATATTATTTTATTTTTAAAAAATTGGGAAGGTCCTTCTATAATTTAATTTGCCTTGGTCAACCTAGTAGAAAACCAGTTCCTATAGTTTCTCCATTTGAAACTTTTTCTTAGTCATTTTTTATCTGTAATATTATATTAGAAAATTATTTAACGAAATTTTCAATTAAAACTTTTAATCATATTAGCCAAAGAACATGGTATATTGTGTTTAACTAAAGTTTTAAATGAATGTTCAGGAAAAAAAGGTTTATACTCTTTTTCTTGGAGTAGATCAGAGAAATTATGCTATGTTCTCTAGAGAACAAGACTACTGCAAGCCTTATTCAGGCAATATGCTGTGAGGAGTACTATGTAGCTAGTTGAATTTCTCAGAATATCTAGGGGGAAATAGGTTTAATCATCAATCTAGCTTTACTCAAGATATGTGACTGCCTTTAACATGGTCATGGAAAGTATATATGGCTTCATGCACACATACATGAGAATTAAATATGTTATTTCAGATACCAAATTCTTCTTATTCTTCTCAAAAGAACCAATTGGAACAGAGAATTATTTCCAGATGCATAGGTCTAAATATTCTTTTGAATTCATTCTTTTATTCATTCAAACACAATATATTATGGATATTAGCAATGCATAAAAGAGACAAAATGCTTGCTTTCAGGGAACTTACAAACTGAGAGGAAAATGGACCTCAAACAATTAAGAATTTATTGTTTCATTTTAGAGCGCAAACATATTGAGGGATTACAACCAAGTAAAAGTATGTATATAGATTGTAGTAAAAGAGGTCACAATGAGGGTTAATCAATTTAAATAAGAAATAGATTACAGAAATTCTCTTCATTACTTATTTCCTTATATCTTTATTATCAAGGTAATTTAGAGCAAATACATGTTTCCTGCAAAAATTATTTAGTAAAATTTAATTCATATTGAGAGGTAAAAGCATATATTATTCTTTTAGATTCATAAGAAAATATTTCCATAATGGCATAACAAGATAATGCCTCTTTTGCGTTTTTCTTTATCCCTTTTCCCTTATTTCCAATAAATTTTGAGGGCACAGGTATATTAGAAGAAATTTGGATTCCATTTAGTTTTTTAAGAAGGATTAAACAACATTAAAATCATTGGAGCCATTTAAGAAGAAGATGCATTTGTGTATATTTCTGACTAAAGGACAGAGAATCAACTAGATCATCTTATAACACATTATTTTTATGCAGCAAGTCTCAAGTTGACTGTGCTACAGAAAAAAAATTGGTGTAAGTTTGTCATTTGAATTTTACTCTCTCATAAAAATAGTATTTTAAATGAATTATAACCAGATCCTCCTAAAAAGTATAGTGAAGGCTTAATGTGAGTGAATTATAAAAAAATAATATGACTGCTAATATTATTTATCACTTTTGTCATTGTGCTAAGTGTTTGAATGTATTATTATATTCTCTTTACTACTCTGTGAGGTTAGTTTAGCATTATTTTTTTCACAGATGAGGAATTTGTAGTTTAAATAATTCAAATGACTTGGAAGTCAATGTCAGAATTGGGAATTTGTCTCTATCATATGACCCCAAGTCTATGTTTAGCCATTTTATTATACTATATTGTGGTACAATGGTTATATTAAAAGCATCAGAAAAAATACATTATATATTTATTTTATTTCAACAACAAGAAAGCTGGCACTACAGGCACAGATACACTGCTGATAAAGTGCTAGGGACATCATTTACCTTAGGTTTTGCAAGACATATTTAATAGACTGCATTGAAAAAGCAGGGACCCACTGGAGGGTTATATTAAGGAAATGAGATGTTACTTCTGGGAACAGTTAGGATAAGGAAAATAAATTATTAAAAGTGATAAAGTAAAACATAGTCTCGGTGAAGTAAATCAGAAGTCTGAATACAGATTGCTTGTGAAAAACAAAATAAAATAAAAGATTAAAAGACCTTTGGTGGGCTAAGATTGGAAGAGGAGATGCACAGGAATGCCGCATGAATGAAATTAGAATGGTTACTGCCAGGGACCATGTGGGGAGAATTTTTTAAAAAATAACTCTTGGGAATCGGCATAAGTACATAAATATATTTGAGTAATGGAGAATATGAAGAAAATGTGAGTGTAAAATAAGAATGCAAAACCAGTATATGATCTTCTCTCTAATTATCCCCAGTTAGGCTTCTGAAAGAAACTATAATGGAGGATTATTGAGCTAAAGATGGAACTAGCTAGCCTCCATTGCTATAGTCCTATATTTCATTAAAAGAATTTTGGTTGTTTCATAGGATGCACTTAAAGCTATATTGCATTGTATTTACCATGTTAACAAGAGTTGGAAACATTGGCAATCTAGACTTATGAGTTACACAATATTTTATTCTAATCTGACAATTATTTTTCCATTTCTCTATCTAAAAATGAAAGACCAATCAAAATAGAGTAGCTTGCCTAGGGCTGGGAATGGGAGGATGAGAGAATGGAGAGCAGTAGCTGTTTGGTAAATGGCTTCTTTTTGAAGTGATAAAAACCTTCTTAGAGTACGGTTATAATCACAAAACTCAGTAGACAAACTAAAAACCATTGAATTATAACTTTATTTGGGCAAATTTTGTGGTACATAAATTTTATCTCAATAAAGCTTATTTTTAAAAAAGAAAAATTAGCAATTCTAAATGTTTTAGGTCAAAGAGTAATGAACTGCAAAGTTAAAACATTCATCTGATGGTGAATGAATCTGCCTTTTCAAAAGGCTTCTAAGCTCATGAATCTAGGAAGAACATAATTAACATTAATGGAGAAACATTCTAAAAAATACAACTGTAATAATTCAAAGAGCTCTTCAATACTTCTCTGCTCTCAAATGATCTTGAAATAATTGTCTTCAAGTATAACTATAACCTGCTTTCATGTAATTTTTTTCTCTTAGCATAACAGAGAAAGGAAGAGCAAAGGACTCACAGGGAAATTTTCCAACATGATTACAGTTGACCATGTATTACAGATATGGGTTTTCCCATTCACTTTTCAACAAATTCATTGTTTTCATAAATTTTTCATATAGGATTTCTATAACCTTTCCAACTCATTCATTATCTACTAAGCTGTCAGCCTTGTGTATAAAGTCCTATTACTGTCTACCTTAGAGTTTTTAAAATAGGAAAGAAGGGCATGGAGGTACCTGAAATCTGATCTTTAAACATGAATAATTTTATTTCTCAATTTTTTCTATTTTATCGTAAATATTAATTTGTGATTCACTTACCTGTTAATACATATTTTCATTGCAAATCTGCTTTATATCTTGAAATATTTGTATAAAGTAAAACTTAATTGAATAATTCAATGATCAGCCAAAACTGGTTTGTCTCAGTGGATAGAACTGAACGGCCCCAGGTTCAATTCCAGTCAAGGGCATGTATTTTGGTTGCAGGCACATCCCCAGGAGGGGGCGTGCAGGAAGCAGCTGATCGATGTCTTTTTCTCATCCATTTTTCTAACTCACTATCCGTCTCTTCCTCTCTGTAAAAAAATCAATAAAATATATTAAAAAAATAAGTTATTGTTCAGGTTTGGGGAGAGGTGTGGGGGAATAGAAACTATGTTACCAGACTTTCAAACCTCCTTATCCTATCTAATAAAGAGGAGATATGCTAAAGGAATGACACACACTCACAAAGATTGTGGTGCTCACAGCCAATAAAGAAGGAATATGCTAATTGACCACCATGCCCTCAAAGATGATAGCGCCTTCAGCCACAAGATGGTGGTGCCCAGTCACCTCAGCCACACTAGGGCAGCAGTCATGCTGCACAGCCAGGCCGGCCCTCAGGCATGTCTGGCCACTCCACATGCCTGCCTCCAGAGTCCCCCAGTCTCCTGAGTCCCTCAGCTACCCAGGTGGGTTCGAGGTGCAGGTAAGCCTCAGTTGGTGGCTACCCAGCTGCACAGGGCAGCCCGAGGCTCAGGTAACCAGGGCCCGCCTAGGCTTGTGCTGCAGGCTGTGTCAGCAGCAGAGGAATGATGGGGGCACCATTGTCCCTGATTGCCTGGTTGACTCCCACCCCTAGGCTCCTGGACTGTGAGAGGGAGCAGGCCAGGCTGAGGGAGCCCATGTCCAGTGCATGAATTTTCATGCACCAGGCTTCTAGTAGTAAATAATAATCAGTTTTATTTGTAAGTGGGCACCAACTATATCAGAAGGTAGGTAGATGAAAACACATTTTTTTAAAGTTTATATTCAACTTGTACTTAGGCATTACCATATAGAACTATGAATTTAGAGAAAGGCAGTCTGGGCTTGAATCCAAAATACCCTACATATTAGCAACACAACCTCAGATAAACTGTTCATTTCCTTTAGCCTTACTTTTTTATAAGGATAATAATTTTACTTAGATGTTTTGTTGTTGCAATTGAATAAATATTGTATAAAATATTTATCACATTATGGTGCATAGTAAATATTTTCTCCATATTTACTATATTCATAGAATTTGATTTTAAATGCCAATTTGTCTAAATGTATTTATGATTTAAACATAATTTTCTATTGATTAGCACAAACCTTTTCAGGAAATGTAATTTTAAACCCTGTTTTTCAGATATTCCATTGGAATAAAGAATTAATTTTCTTGGTACCATTGTATTAAAATGGAGTTTTACATACATTACTCCAAATTTTAAGAGAAGCAAGCCTTGACATTACTCCCTACATACTTTCCAGAATTATATTTGCTTGATAAATTTTATACCAACAAGTTAATTAAGAAGGCCAAAAATAGAACTCTAAGAAGTACAATCTAATTTTTTAGTTCACTGAATCTGGACTTGACCTCTATCTTCTTGCACAGAGTATGGTGGAAGTGATACTATACCAATTATTGGCCTAAACTATAAAAAGACTGACAGTTTGCAATTTTTTTCTTTTGTAATTTAACTACCATTCTGTGAGGAAACCCAAACGGCCATACAGAAGCCTATGTAGAAGATAATTGAGGTCCTCAACTGACCATCCTGCCTAAATTACCAGGTGAAACCAGACCAATGTTTAATCCAGGTAAGGGATCTTCATACTGATCCTCTGTCCCTCCACTAAATACTTCCTAAGCTGAGCTATTGTGTATAAGCCCTGACTAAATTACAAGATCATTAGCAAATAAATGATAGTTGAATGCCTATTAACTGATGAACAAATGAATGAAGGAATAAATAGCTGGTATCATAAGAATTATTTCCTTTCTTGTTCTTTTAAGAGAGAAAAAAAATAACTGTTCTATAACTTGAAAGTGTATATGAATAAGTAAATAAATAATTTTAAGTTTGAAAAAAATGATATAGTTTGAACAAAGGATCATATGATGAGAATAAGGAAGTAGGGCCTTAAATAAATTTTTGATGCAGATGTGAGAAGAAATTAACTAAAAATAAAGGAACAATAGATCATTTAGAAAAACAAAAGTTAAGTAGAGTTCTCTTTTCCTATTAACAATCTATAAAATATTTTAAGCAATGAACTCTAAATTTCTTGGGATTTCCATGGTCTTAAAACAACAACAGAAACTAGCACCTTATAATTAGCAAAAAGTCTGTGTACTGAGTTATTATAATGTATAGTCATTCCACTAGGTGCATACCATGGTGTGGTATGAGGCAGGAATAATTAGACACCAGATGGTGATATCAACTCCAATAGAGAATGCCTATGCATTATGCATGAGAAGTGACTTTATTGTTGTTTTTATCCATTTGGTGCCATTATGTTGCTCTTGGACCTCAATCAGTGTCTGAAAAAAAATATCATTGGATCTGGAATTTTTCTGTTCTGAACAATTTGTAACATCACTTTGTCATATTCTGATCAGTTATCTCCCTATTCAACTTGCAGAATTTCTAAGAGCATATTATTTTCTGGCAGTACCATAGAATTGAGCTTTTTCATTATCCAGAGCATCTGAGCTAACTGGATATAATTCTATGTTTCTGCCAGCAATATGAAGTTTAAGATTAGTATCTTTGAAAATTAAATTTGATTTTTAATGATTGTAGTGTCACATTTCTGGGCTGAGGTACTTTTAAAATGTCATTAGTAGATATGCAATTAATCATCTCATGTCTTTTGACCACTAAAAATATCTTTTATTTTCATTATAGATGTTACAAATTTGAAAGGAAAAAGAGATAGAATTTATAGTGATTAGATAGTAGATCTCATTAATTTTATTAATTATTCAATGAAGAGTTCAACAAAATGGTTGTTTATCTTGATTCCTTTTGTAAAATTGCAGTGTTTAAAGAGGTTCCAAAATACTGGCATGGGAACAGATTAATCAAAGAACTTACTAGTATGTATATACGCATAACTCGTGGACAAGTCAGTGCAGTAAAGGCCTTGGGAAGGGACCAGGTGGAGGGGACCAATAAGGGGAAATGAGACATCTGTAATATTTTGAACAATAAAGATAAAAAAAACACTATGGAGATTAATTTTAATAGGTGGTTAAATGGTCCTATAATGTTTAAAAATAAAAGAAAATTTAATATAATACTGTAGCAGATTCCAAGGCCATGTTATCTTCTGAATATTATCTTCATAGTGATTGGTGATGCTTAGCTTTGAAATAAGGAAGTTAGTGCTCAATTATCATTATATAGCATTTAAAATGACAATACTCTATTCTGCTGAAACCGGTTTGGCTCAGTGGATAGAGCGTCCGTCTGTGGACTGAAAGGTCCCAGGTTCCATTCCGGTCAAGGGCATGTGCCTTGGTTGCGGGCACATCCCTAGTAGGAGGTGTGCAGGAGGTGGCTGATCAATGTCTCTCTCTCATCGATGTTTCTAACTCTCTATCCCTCTCCCTTCCTCTCTGTAAAAAATCAATAAAATATATTTTTAAAATAAAATAAAAAAATAAAATGACAATACTCCATTTTATATTTTCATCCATTTAAACTGAAACACATGCTTTCTATTTACAAAAAGAAGGAGAAAGAGGGGGAGGAAGAGGAAGTGGAGAAGGAGGAGGAGGTCTGCTTTTCTTGGTTATAGCAAAATGTGAACCTTACATAATATAATTTAATCAAATGCTTTTTTTCAAAACATTTAATTTTTAAAATTAATGAGCTTTTACAGTAGTAAAGAAGAAAACAATGTCCCTAGAAAATAAAGCATCAAAATGTGCTCCTCTGAAAAACTGTTTACTATTATATTTACCTGGCAGGGGAGATACCATGATCACGGAGGTGGTTTTCCCAGGGCGAGGCTTATCCATAGCACTCTGGATGTGCTGACCCCTGCGATTTCCCCAATTGTGGGAAACTCAATTGCATAATTTGTGGAAGTGGGGGACTGCGTTCATGTTTTCCCCTGAAAAAAAAGCAACAAAAAACTGTTTACTGCTCATTTACTTATGCACCTGTGAGCTTAAATTTATCATGTTGGAATAATTTTCATCTTTAAACCCAGTATAGACCCAAAGAAGAAACCATGACCTAGCAAATTCTTAGGGATTTTCATATCCTATTTAATAAAAGACTAATATACAAATTGGCTGTATCTCCAATATACCCATAAGCCATGCCCATCAGCCAATCAGGTGTGAATATGCAAATTAACCCAACCAAAATGGCTCCAGCCACAGAGAGAGCAAGAGGTTTGGGTTTCCCCAGCAATGGAGGAATCCAAGCTTTCCACCTGCCCTGGCCTGCCTTGGACTCCGTTTAAGGCTACAAAGTTTCAATTATAGAAGATAAATAAATCCCAGATACCAGGGCCTCCACTTGGGTCACCTGCGGCTGTGGCCAGCCTGCAAACCACCACAGGCCCCTCGCCCACGCCACCTCATGCCCCAAGAGAACCCCCACCTGATACAGGACATGCTTCAGAGCAAACTAGCTGGTCCCCATCTGTGCACCAGGCCTCTATCCTATCTGGTCCTATATAATAAAATAATAATATGGAAATTGATCATCACTTCAACACACAAGATGGCTGCCCCTATGTGGTCAAAGATGACTGCCCCCATGTGGACTCAAGATGGCTGACACAAGCCATCTTGGCCCAGCAAAGGAGGGCAGTTGGGAGAGACCAGGTCTGCAAGGGTGGGCAGTTGTGGGCCATCAAGCCAGCAGGGGAGAGCAGTTAAGATGGACCAGGCCTGCAAGAGAGAGCAGTTAGGGGTGACCAGGCCTGCAGGGGAGGGTATTTAGGGGAAAACAGGCTGTCAGGGGAGCAGTTAGGCATCAAGCAAGATTGCAGGGAAGTGGTTAGGCGTTATCAGGCTGGCAGGATGAAGTTGTTAGGAGCAATCAGGAAGGAAGGCAGGTGAGCAGTTGGGAGCCAGCATTCCTGGATTGTGAGAGGGATTTCCTTCTGCCTATTTAGGCCTGATCCTACCGGGCAGTTGGACGTCCTTCCAGGGGTCCCATATTGGAGAGGGTGCAGGCTGGGCTGAGAGACATATACCCCCCCACCCCCATGCACAAATTGCATGCACCAGACCTCTAGTGTTTTATAAGTGTTAAGTTGATTTCATTGGAGTTGAAATATGGAGAGAACATAGTACTGTCTTAATTTTGAATGGTTAAATATTTTTACTTTTTAAAAAATATATATTTTATTGATTTTTTACAGAGAGGAATGGAGAGGAGGGATAGAAAGTCAGAAACATCGATGAGAAAGAGACATCGATCAGCCACCTCCTGCATGCCACATGCTGGAGATTTGCCCACAACCAAGGAACATACCCTGACCAAAATTGAACCTGGACCTTTCAGTCCGCAGGCCAATGCTCTATCCACTGAGCCAAACTGGTCTCGGCTAAATATTTTTATTTTTGATCTATTTATTTTTATTATTACAAAGAGATCTGTCTCTATTTATAATTTTTCTACTTTTTCCTGAAAATGTCTTTCTGTCCATCTTCCAGTCATAGCTTTCATGGTACCCATAAGCTGCAGGCAGGAAGCAGTCGCTTGCAAAATTTTACAAATCACACAATAATCACACAAGTTTTGGTCCATGGAACATCAACGTATTATATGTGAATATGTCTAACAGAGAATATTTACTAAACTTGATTGAGCTCTATTATTCCTTAAATTTATATTATTTACATTATTAAAATTTAAATAATGTGTAAATAATTGGACTGATTAATGTAAACAAAGGCTTGCTGAACAAATATATATGCTGCCATATGGTAATAGAAGTAGATTAAAACATAAAGAGCACATAAAAAATATAAAATATTCATTCTAGTCAGATTATTTGAAAAGAACTTGATGGGTAATGTATTTAAGGTCAAAGAGTCATATAAGGCAATCTAAACCAGAAACACAGGGCATGTTTGAATGGAGCCATGAATAGAAAGGTTTATTTTGCTGAAGTAAACTGGAGCCTAGAAGAGCCATGTGGATTTAGATATATATACACTTTTTAAAATTCTCAGCCAAGGAGATGTTTTTATTGATTTAGAAAGAGGAAGGAAGATGGGAAGAGAGAGAGAGAGAGAGAGAGAGAGAGAGAGAGAGAGAGAGAGAGGGGGATGGTTTTTATTCCTACTATTACCTTTTTAATAACATCATGTAAAATGTAAAATTAGTGAGGGTTTTTGCAATTGTTACTTAGTAAATCTAACTTTTTAAAGACAATTTTGTTTTATTTAATTTTATTTTAACCTCTGGCCATGAAGCACGGATAACTGATATTGCTGCTGTGATTGATACATGTTATGAGGCTCCTTCCCTGTAGCATAAAATCTATATTAGTTGGTATTAGATCCAAACCTTTCCAAAGACCCCATTCTGTCAGACTTTTCTTGTACTATGCCTAATGGATCTTAAGGAGGAACCAGGGACTCCATACTTTTATGGGGGCATGGTATCTAGACAAGGGCTTGTCCAAACATTTAATTATGGAAGAAACCTGGACTAAAACTCAGTATTTTTGAAATAAGACTAGCTATTTCAGAGAAGAAGGGAGAGGGAATGAGGAGGAAGGGAGAGAGAGAGAGAGAAAAGAGAGAGAGAGAGAGAGAGAGAGAGAGAGAGAGAGAGAGAGAGAGA
>JAAGEH010000018.1:40084459-40107394 GCA_011751065.1 Lasiurus cinereus
AGAGAGAGAGAGAGAGAGAGAGAGAGAGAGAGAGAGAGAGAGAGAGAGAGATGAGAGAGAATCATTGATTGGCTGCCTCCTACATGCTGTCTCCTACTGGGGATTAAGCACACAATCTGGACATGTGCTCTTGACTGAAACTGCATCCAGGACCCTTCAGTCCGCAGGCCCACGCTCTATCTACTGAACCAAACCAGCTAGGCTCTTTATCAATGCAAAACTCTGACTCATTTAAGTAAGAAAAAAATGGTGGCAAACAATACTCTTTTATTGCTGTCCTTAAAATTAAGTATTTAGAAGAAATTGACAAAATGACATCTTAATTAGTTATCAGAAAATTTAATTGCAAAGAGTTAGCACATTCTGGCTGACCATTTTCTTTAGAAGGTGATAATATCTACAAAGTGTGACTTTCTGTGACTCATAATCAACACTTTGGTAGACACTCAGCTTACATAATGAGGGCTTAGTATAAAAAAGTAGCCTATCTATGAATCATGTTTCTATGGCAATCATTATTTTGTGTCTGTTTTCTGACTTACTGTAATTTTTAGAATTTTTATTAAAACATTTCTTCTTCAGGAGTGGCTAAGTCACTTTTCCCCTAAAAATGATATCTTTATCTAAAAATACCAATGTATTTCATTGAGTTGCTAAGAATTTGGAATGTGTTTGGAATGTAAACATGTATATTGAAACTTTAAATTTACAATTTATTGAGCCACTTGATAGCCTCTTATTGAGACCTGGTTGCAATACTTTTTCTTATTTTTAGCTACCTGGAAAAATGCATTTTTTAAAACTTAAAAAATAAAGGGATGCAATACAATTATAAATTGACCATAGCAGACAGAGATGCAGACTATGTAGACAGATGTCATATAGCAGTGACACTGAGTTGCAGCATACTGTTCACAGAGAGTTAGAAGATAATTCAGATTTTTATATAGATGCTTAACTCAGTGGTGTGCATTATACTTTTAAAGATGCCATCTGATTTGCACTGTCATACTGATAGATACAAGATGCAGGGGATTGAAAGTCAAAATTGGTTTCGTTTTTCTTTTCTTTACTGCCTGACAGCCTTGCTCTAAGACTCATTCATTATGGCAAACATATTTCTAGCAATATGGACCTTGGAATTTCACTTGGGTAGAAAAAAAGCTGAGTATCTATAAGGCTAATTTGAATAGCATAAATATTTGGATGTTTAGTAATTTTTACAAATTAGAAAATAGTATTATAGTTTAACACTCAAATTGTACTTGACTATACAGCCAAAGAATAACTAGCCTTTGCACACATTGTAGTAGACCCTGCTAGGTTGCATCCTGCAAGTCTATCTCCACACAGGTCTTGGAAACACTCTATAGCAGTACAAATTCTGAAACAAAGTTGGAAAGAATATCTGCTGAAGGGTTTATGTAATTTTCCAGTCAATTTGTTCTGTCAGGAAGATAAAGCATTTCATTCATTTGAAAAAACTGTAGCATTGGATAGAATGGGGGTGGAGCTTAAAAGACTACAAATTGAAGACACCATCACTATATTTAAAGCAATTCTATCACACAGAGGGATACAAATGCAGCTGTAGTCTCTTACTAAATTTCTTCTATGTATGATTATTTCTGATACATAAGTATATTATTATGCAAGAATATGTATTGTTTTATGGCACTTGAAAACTGCTTGGTAATGCAGTTTGAAAATATTAGATGTTTTTTGCAATAATGTTATTGTAGATAGTGTCAGACACCAAAAGTGTTCTGACTTTTGAATAACTCATAAGCACTATGTTAGTGTAAATACTTTTCATTTTTCTTTACTAAAAATAACTATTAGGAAAATTATTAAATTTACAGAATTAAAAGGTAATTTTGTTTTGATATATTTTACTTACAAACAGCATGAAAATATTTTATAATTATCATAAATAATACTAAGGAACAGAAGCTGTTTCAAAAGCCATAACTTTTATTTGATCTTTTAACAAGCATGTGCTTTCTATAGTGTAGAGGAAAAGGAAAGACAATTAAGTATAGTTGCTACTGGAATACATAGTCCCTCTTATGAACATGAAGAATTTATATAAAATACTAAGAGAAGAGCAATTTCTATCTGTGGCAAAACTTTAGAGCAATCGGTCTCCCTGTATAAGCTAATATTATTTTTTTATTTTAATATGTGTTTATTGTTTTCAGAGAGAGAGAGAAGGAAAGGAAAAAAGAGATAGAAACATTAATGATGACAGAGAATCATTGAATATCTGCCCTCTGCATGCCCCATGCTGGGGATGAAGCTTGCAACCCAGGCATGTGCCCATAACTGGAATCCAACTATAATTTCCTGGTTCATAGGTTGGTACTCGACCACTGAGGCACAAAAACCTGCCTAGAAACAAACAATTAATAATAAATATATGAGGAATCATAGTGTGCATTGCTATTTTTTAGGCATAAACTCTAAGCTAAAGTTGCCCCATTATCTTGAAATTTTCATAATTATTTTAAATAATTATGAGTTACTTCTCCAATTATCTTGAAAATCTCATGGATTCCTTTTAAATAGATGTTAAGGCCACTTGTTTAGTAATGCAATTTGAAGTTTCAAGAACTATTAAAACTATTAGAAATGTCTAATATTGTGACTTTATAATGTCACAAAATTGTTCTTTAGAATGTTGATCATTTCTGATTTTTAAACATGGCCACAAATACTGTATTAACTTATTTCAGTTTCACTATTCCCTTTACTTATTAAAAAAACATGACTTTGTACTCATAAAATAATTTCATGTTTCAAAAAATATGTTTTTTATTATTATCAAGAATAACAGAACAAATGTTTACTGAAACTGACTAGGCTTGGGGAGGACTTTGATTTTCCCTAAGTGAGTCTAGTTCTGCAATGGTAGATATTATAGATACTGAGTGCTGTCCTTCCTATGACAATTAAATATTCAGGTTGGAAAATGTACTTCATGGGAAGGGAACCTATTTATCAGTGTATGGAATGTTCATCAGATGAGTGGCAGGAATGTGTGCCCTCTTGGGTGACTGGTGCACGCTGTGGTGGAAACCCTGGTGCCCTTGCCAGTCATTTGGAAAAGATCACTAATCAAGAAATGGCCTTTACTTTGACACATTCACAATACCATGTGTCAAAGTCAAGGAACAATCAGTATTTTCAGTAAATTAAGGAAGCAAAGTTACAGGGAGGACAAACTATTTTACCCCTTTATCAAATATAAGACTTAGTCATATTCCTCACTTTTATGGTTCCATTCCAGTGATTAATTTGTCCAATCCACTCTCTTAATTGAATATTCTCAAATTTCAGTTAGTTTGTATATCAGCTTCATTATTTGTCATACTTAGGCATTGCATATAGTTGTAAAGTGTTATATTTTAGTTAAATCAATTATTTAAAAATTATATCATTATTAGTTGAAATTTCAGTATCACTTTGCATTAAAGTTAATCAAAGTTTATTATTTTTAATATATTAATACATCATGAATTTAAAATATATATATGTTTCACAGAGTTTCCAAATTTTCTGTTTATGGGGCACTTAAAGCCTTAGTATTTTCTTTTTATAAGAGCTCTAGGGAAAAAGATGGTTCTATGGTTCTATTTTAGGAGCAAACAATTTCATAAACGTTTATATCTCAATAATATTATATTTAATAAGCATTTATAACCTTATTATTCTTTTTTTAAATACATTTTAATGACTTTTTACAGAGAGGAAGGGAGAGGGATAGAAAGTCAGAAACATCGATGAGAGAGAGACATCGATCAGCCGCCTCCTGCACGCCCCCAACTGGAGATGTGCCTGCAAGCAAGGTAAATGCCCCTGACCGGAATCGAACCTGGGACCTTTCAGTCTGCAAGCCGACGCTCTATCCACTGAGCCAAACCGGTCTTGGCAAGCATTATTATTCTTAAGATGCATTTTATCTTGATACTATTTGAAAAATAATGTACATAAGATATAGGAAAAAATACCCCAGTTCATTAATACATAACCACAATCACTTGAAAATGGGAAGTCTGCACCTATTGGGCATTGCCCATTCCTCAAACTTTGGATTATATGGAACACCACCATTCTCATTTCCTTTTTTGCATTGATTTTAGTACTTGACTTTCTACTTGTCTCTGTAAAAAATCCAGCTTTGTGAATACATGATGCCGTTGAAAAAACAGTAGTCTGTCCTAATGTTGAAACTGTGAACTATATGAAACCAGCCAATCGTACAGTATCTTATAGGTGCCAGGTATTTTGTTGTTCCCTAAAGTTTAAAATGCCCCATGATGCCCTGGGGTGTCTTAATGTACAGTGTGGAGACCATGGGTTTATGTTGAAATAGCCATCCCTAAAATGCTCAGGGGAAAGTTTGTCCTTGTTCTCTGTTATCTCAATGGAGGATGTTCAAGAAAAACTGCAGTGGCAACTTTCTGAGGACTCAGTTTCATGGAAATTAAGTTGGTTGTTGGCTTTAGCTTGGGGACTGGGAAGGAGGATCAGATGGGGATGCTAGTAGTCTGCCAAATGGACCTTTCCAAGTGTCTCTGAGCTTCCTCACAGCATGGCAGCTATATTCCAAAAGATAGGAGGAGAAGCTGCTTATAGAGTAGGCCCAGAACTGGAACAGATAGTTTCCATCATACTCTATTGTTCATAGAAAGTACAGGTGCAGTTCAGATGAAGAATTAGACAGCACTTTTCAGGAGGGAGTGACAAATGCTTGGCTATCTTTAATCCACCATAGTTGGTATGAAATTTATAAGGTAAACATAATCCTGGCAATACCTTAGGGAGGAAAATAAAACGTACTTAATTTAAAATGCATAGTATTGCCCCACTGTTGTGGCTTAGCAGTTGAGCATCAATCCAGAATCCAAGAGGTCACTGGTTTAATTCTCCCTCAGGGCACATGGCCAGGGTACAGGAGGAAGATGACAGATGATGATGTTTTTCTCTTATTAATGTTTCTGTCTCTCCAGTCCTTCCTCTTTCTTTATTTCTAACAATCAACAAAAATATTTAAAAAAATAAAATGTAGAGGATTGAATGTAAAAATTCAATGTTATAGTATGGTTCTGAAAAAAATAACAACACTAAACATAGTGTATTTAAATACAGCGTTTAATTCTAAGTTTCCTGAGTCTGTGCTGACCAATATAAAGTTTTAATATATTTTCTGTTTTTTGAATAATTAGATGGAATCATTTTACTAGTTAGAGTTCTCCAGAGAAATGGAACCAATAAGAGATATAAGAATAATTATCTATAGAAATAAAAGCGTAAAATGCCAATTAGACTAGATAGCCAAATGTCATTCTGAATGTCATTGCAGACATTCTTCCAGACTAAGTTGTGGTGGTGGGGGCCAAGGCAAAGGTGGTTAAGGGTGGTCAAGCAGACAGGCAAAAAGTTAGGGGCAATCAGACAGGTAGAGTGGTTAGGAGTGATCAGGCAGGCAGACACAAGCAGTTAGGGACAATCAGGCAAGCAAGAGAATGGTTAGAGGTGATCAAGCAAGCAGGCAGAGAGGTTAGGGGCAATCAGGCAGGGAAGCAGAGGCAGTTAGGGGCAATCAGGAAAATAGAGTGGATAGGGGCAATCAGGCAGGGAGGAGAGTAGTAAGGGGTGATCAGGCAGGCAGGTGAGCGGTTAGGAGCCAGCAGTCCCAGATTGAAAGAGGGAATATCTGACTGCCAGTTATGATCTGATCCCTGTGGGATGAGGCTTAAACAGGCAGTCAGACATCCCCTAAGGAGTCCCAGATTGTGAGAGGATGCAGGCTGAGCTGAGCGACACCCCACCTCCATGCATGAATTTTGAGTATCTAGCCTCTAATCCTATATTATAAAAGCCTAATATGCTAAGTGTCTGGTCATCCAGTTGTCAGTTCAACCAATCAAAGCATAATATGCTAATTGATATGCTAAGGCTGCTCAACTGCTCGCCATGCCAAAAACTGACCACCAGGGGGCTGATGTTCCAACTGGTAGATTAGCTTACTGCTGGAGTCCAAGGGATCAGGACTGAATGAGACATGCTGGACATGCCCTGGAGCACTCCAGTGGTCCTTCCCCAGCTGGCTGGCCAACCTCTCAATCCCTCCTTGGCCTGATTGTGCACTGGTAGGTTCACTCAGCCTGGCCTGTGCCCTCTTGAAATCTGGGACCCTTCAGGAGATGTTGGAGAGCTGTTTTGGTCTAATCTCGCAGGCCAGGCTGAGCGACTCCACTGGTGCACAAATTCGTTGGGGCCTCTAATCTATACTAATAAAAGGGTAGTATGCTAAGGGTAGACCAGATGGTCCATACATCTTCTGGACATCATTCTGGACAAAGTCTCAGTGGCTGCAAGGGCTGAGGAGGGCCAGCAGCTGCAGCAGGCAGCAGTGGCAGCAGCAGTGAGGTTATGGGGCTGGTACCTTCCCCAGATTGGCCTGGTCACCCCGCAAAGGAGGAACAGGCCCAAGCCATCAGTAGGACATCCCCTGAGGAGGAGGAGAAAGAGGAGGAGGAGGAGGAAGGAGAGGAGGAGGAGGAGGAGGAGGAGAAAAATTTCTCCTTATTCAGTTTTTTTGTGTTGTGCACATTTTCAATTGACTGGATAAGTCCTGCCCACAAGGGGGAGAGTAATATGCTTAACTCAACTATACCAATGTAAATGTTAATCTCATTAAAAAACACTCTCTTGACAACCTTAATATAATATGAACCAAATATACGGGCACCCCAAGGCCCATGTCAACCTGATTAAGCTATCACATCCATTTTTAATTTTTAAAAAAAATTTACCTTCATTGTTGAAAGTATTACACATGTCCCCCCTGACCCCCACTCCCAACCCATCTCCAGTCCTTTCTCTTAATTGTAATCACAATGATATCTTAATATATAAATATTTGTCCTTATCTTTTTTATTTTTTAAGATCAATTCCAGAACTGAAATTTCTATCTCACAGGATTTAAAAACCTAATTTGTTTCTAATACTATCAAATCATCTCTAGCAGTGTGCATGCCCTTTGCCTAAAATCATCCCTTTTACTTTTTACTTTTCATTCCCCTTGTTCAATGATCTGCAGATAATAATATTTGGAAATAATAGATTGGTGACTTTGAGCATGTTTTCATATGTCTCTGGGCCTTCTGTACATCCTCTTGTGATAAGTGTCTATTTAGATCCTTTGCCCATTTTTGATTGGATCTTTTATCTTCCTTTTGTTAAGTTGTATGAGTTCTCTGTAACTTTTGGAGATTAAAAAATAAAATTGGCAAATATGTTCTCCCACACAGTAGGCTTTTTTGTTGTTTTCTTGATTGTTTCTTTTACTGTGCAGAAGCTTTTTATTTTGATGTAGTCCTATTTGTTTATTCTTTCATTAGTCTCTGTTGCCCTAGGAGTTATGTCTGTAAAGATATTGATTGCTATGACATATGTCTGCTATTTTGCTGCCTATGGAGTCTTGTAGGATTTTTATGGTTTACCATCATACATTCAACTCATTTAGTCATTTTGAATTTGTTTTCATGTCTGGTATAAGTTGGTGATCTAGTTTCTTTCTTTCTTTCTTTCTTTCTTTCTTTCTTTCTTTCTTTCTTTCTTTCTTTCTTTCTGTCTTTCTTTTTTTTTTTTTTGGCATTTATCTGACTAAATTTCCCAGCACAATTTATTAAAGAGACTGTTTTGACTCCACTGTATGCTCTTGCCTCCTTTGTCAAATATTAATTGAGCATAATGCCTTGGGTAGATTTCTGGGTTCTCTGTTCTGTTCCATTGGTTTGTTTATATGTCTGTTCTTGTTCCAGTACCAGGCAGTTTAGAGAACTATGGCTTGGTAATATAGCTTGATATCTGGTATTGATCCTTCCAACTTTGTTCTTCTTTCTCAGGCTAGGTGTGGCTATTCAGGGTCATTACATAAGTCCCACAGACATATATGAAAACATGCTTAAAGGCACTAATCATTTGAGAGATCCAAATCAAAGCAACAATGATATATCATATCACACCTGTCAAAATGGCTATCATCAACAAATCAACAAACGATAAGTGCTGGCAAATATGTGAAGAAAAAGGAACCTCCTGCACTCCTGCTGGGGATGCAGACTGGTGCAGCCACTGTGGAAAAAAGTATGGAATTTCCTCAAAAAACTAAAAATGGATCTCCCATTTGACCCAGTGATCCCATTTCTAGGAATAAATTCCACGAAACTAGAAACACCAATCAGAAAGGATATATGTACCCCTGTGTTCATAGCAACACAATTTACAATACCTAAGATTTGGGAACAGCCTAAGTACCCAAAAGCAGATGAGTGGATTAAAATACTGTGGTACATCTACACAATTGAATACTCTGCTATAATGAAAAAAAAAGAAGAATTTTTTTTACCATTTGCAAACGGCATGGATGGAACTGGAAAGCATTATGCTAAGTGAAATAAGCCAGTCAGAGAAATATAAATATCACATGATCTCACTCATATGTGGGATATAATGATCTATATAATATGATGAACAAAAATAGATCCAGAGAAAAATGATATGGAAGGGAAGGGGTTAGAGAGCAACTAAAGGACTTGTATGTATGCATATTCGCATAACCAATCAACACTAGGGCAGTGGGGGCTTGCCCAGGGTGGAAATGGCTGGGGATAGGAGAGTCAATTGGGAAAAAGCAGACATATGTAAAACTTTAGAAAATTAAAAAAAAAATGTCTTCTGGGCTCAATAGGCATGGTTCAGTGGTTGAGGGTCAACCTATGAATCAGAGGGTCTTTGATTACATCAGGGGCTGTAGTCTGGGTCACCAGTGTGGTGCATAGAAGAGGCAGCCTATAAATGATTATCTGCCATTACTGATGTTTCTATCTCTCTCTCTTTCTTCCTTCCTCTCTGAAATATATATATATATATATATATATATATATATATATATATATATATATATATCCAGTGTCCGTGACAATCATAATGACTGGTAACAGTGAGGTGCATTGAGCACCTCTTGGTCCCCCTGCCCCAAACCATGAGTGGGGCAGAGTAGGACTAGGAACTGATGAGCACTAAACAGCTGACCTCTTGGTCCCTGCCCCCAGCCTATAGGCTCCAATGGATCAGCGATGGTGAATGGAGAAATCGGGGTGGGTGACACGAAGACGGGCTGGCTGTCAGGACATTAGGATCACTAGCTCATCCCTGGCTGCTAGGGAGTTCAGGCCTGTGGGAAAGCAGGCACCGACAACTTCACCTCCATGCACATAGGCCAGGACAGCCACTGATGGAATGTGCTGCCCACTCAGGGTGGCTCATGCCAGGGCGGGTAGGTCATGAGTGTGCCCTGCAGCTTCCGTCAGAGCCTCAAGCCCCAGCAGTAGCAGCAGCGGTGGTAACAGCAGCACGCATGTGAGTGGCCCTAAGAGGGCAAGGCATTCCATTAATGGGTGGCCTGGTGCAAGCACTTGGAGGTGAAGTCCCTGTTACCTGCTTTCCCACAGGCCTGAACCCCTGAGCAGCCAGGGATGAGCTGATGATCCCAACAGCCTGACAGCCCTGTGGCAGAGGTGGTATTCAGTCTGGGAACTCATGAACGGGCAAAAGATGGCCCTGATTGCAGGCAGCTAAAACCTAGGAACTACACCTACACAATTGTGTGCACTGAACCTCTAGTATATAATTTTAAAAAGAGAATAAATTGGGAGGTTTTTTTAAATTTTATTTTATTGATTTTTTACACAGAGGAAGGAAGAGGGAAAGAGAGCTAGAAACATCGATGACAGACATCAATCAGCTGCCTCCTACATGCCCCCTACTGGGGATATGCCCACAACCAAGATACATGCCCTTGACAGGAATCAAACCTAGGACCTTTCAGTTCCCAGGCTGATGCTCTATCCACTGAACCAAACCGGTTTTGGCTAAATTGGGAATTTTAAGGAAAAATATGATTTCTAGAAAAGGTATAAACATTGAAAAGTATGTACCCTTGTACTTTGTTATAATAAGAACCATAAATATGGTCAGTTTTCAGTTACTGCTTTGCCATCTTTGTGGTCTAGTTGGCCTGTTCACTCTACTATCTAAGTTCTACTGGTGCTGCCCAGTCAGTCTTTGACAAAGATCCAGCTCCACAGCTTTTTATCCTGTCTTAGAAGTTATATTGTCTCAGAGCATCTATTAATACATTTAAGAGTTAAATTTAAGTGAAACTTTTAACATCTTAATTCAATAAACTCTTCTTTCTTCCTTTATGCTCTGTGAAGAGCTCTCTGTATTATTTTGTTTCATTTTTCAAATTGCATCTCTTCTCTAATGGAGGTCCTCAGGAATCTTTGCTTTCTGTGGGACCCAACATTATCTCCTCTGTGGCAGACAGACATGGGTGCATTGTCTGCTCCTTTCTTTGGGGAAAGTAATTTCTCTTCCCACTTCCAAGAAGGTTGATGCTCTATTGGGAAGTGAATTGTACTTCCAGCATCATATCATTAAATATCTTTCTGGCAGCAAAAGTTCGGAGATAATTGCTTCTATCTAGTTCAAACTGAATTTTATCCAGATTTCACTTATCCTAACTTGTGCTGTTAAACTTTAGGTATTCAAATTCACAAACAAAATGGTCAAATCCATTAGAAATTTTAGTGCTTTTTTTTTTTTCCTTCGGAATTTTCAAGTATATCTAACTTCGTTCTCCTTAACGTAAAATTTGCTCTAAGGTCTATGCTTTTTTAGCATAGACCTGAATTAACAATGCCCATGAATTTGTCAAAAATGGAATTACTCTTTTATTTTATTAAAATATTATGTAATCACAGCTGCATTTTGCAGATTCAAAAAAGAAATATAATATCTTAGAAAATTCAAGTGTTAGAACATTAAATCATAAAACAGGAAGAATGATATGACCTACTATTTTCAATTCAACTGACCTATTAAGTTTCTTTTAATGATTATCTAACATGATTACCTACAAATGGTTTATTTTATTTTATTATTATTTTTGTTGTTGTTGTTGGCCCTCTATAGTTAAATGGGACTATTATAATTGACATCTCCCTAACTGGAAGGGAAAGATTCCTATTCTCAATATATCATTTTTTCTTCTATTTATAGTTAGCAATTTTCCTACCTGAAATTCTTTAAAATCTGTCAATCTAAAAATAAGCAAATAAACCAACAGGCTTATCAAATAATATGTGAACCAAAAAGGATGTATAATATTAGGCCTTTTTATTAGAAAGGAAATACATTTTTTATACATTGCAAACTATCAACTAAATCTGTGATTATTCCCAGATCCAATTTGTGGAAAGAATGCAACTTAATATTTGAATTTCAGAGTCGATAAACAGAATCTCTAGTTCATCCTAATATAAGTGCATTGTGCAAAAAGCCATTAATTTTTTATACTTTTATTTATGTGAATAATTAATTATATTAACTCCTTGTATAAATAAAAAGAAGCATTTAACATAACATTTGTTTTAAAAGAATTTGACCATTCTTTTATATATGCAACTTCAGTTCTAAGGATTAGTAGATATCACTCATCAGGATGCCTATATGTGTTGAATAAGTAGAAAAAGGATAATTTACACAAAGTTTGGTATCTTCTATTTAACTTATTAACCACATTGAGTTAACTTTAATTTCTGTTTCCAAAAGCTCACATCACTGTGTAATCAAATATTTTACTAATTCACAATCAATGTAACATAAATTCATCTGACTAACAATTGTTTTTCTGGGATTAAAGTATATAATATTGAAAATTCACTTCAAAACAATGCCTAGACAAAAACATTAATTATTTATTTTTAATAAAAATTTAGCTATGAGAAGAAAAATATTGATGTACAATTATGTATTGCAATTAATTAAAACAAAGAAAATTATATTTTTTATTTTTATCTTACCAAAAATAAGTAGCACAAAAATATAATAAATAAAAATAAACATTGTTTCAATAAATTAAAAATTAATTCTAATTTTTTAAATTGTTCAGTGTATTAATTTATTACTTTTTTATACTATAGACTTCAATTTATTGATTTATTTGTTATGCATTCTGATATTCATGAATATGATTACAAAGTGATTTGCCCAAAAAATAGTCCTAAAAAGACAGCGTGGCATCTATAGACTATCATTAGAAATTAAAATCCTTAAAAGGGAATTAGCATTATTACGTAGTAAAAATTACATAAATCTGACTTCAAATACCTCTTCATTATTAACCAGCACTATGGTCATTATTATTCATATGATTTTGTGAAAACTCAGTTCCTTTATTAGTAAAATAGATATAATAATTACAATTTTGAAGGGTTGATAGAAGGATAAAAATTTAGAATACATAAAAATGCTTAGTATAATGATTGATTCATATTTTAGAATCAATTAATGATAATAAAATAATAACAACTATTATTAATACTAATGATGAAGAGTAATACTTGTAATAGAGAATACAGCTGAGATGTCAAATAGTTAACACAGTCTCCTCTTATTCAATTCTGAATATACTAAGAATGAAAGAATCTCAATGAAAACAGAAATGAAAGATAAATATTAACCATACTAGAGGCGGAGCACCCAAATTTGTGCATGGGTACAGTCCCTAGGCCTGGCCTGAGATCAGGGCCATCTTCTCCGGCAGCTGGCCCTGGCACTCACCACCACCCATCCCAGTTCCCTGTTCGCCATAGGGCAATTGGAGCCTATAGGTCAGGGGTAGGGACCAAGAGGTTGACCATTCACTCCTGCTTGCCAGCCCCATCCCCCACTGTGAGTTGTCCTCTGTGTGTGGAACAGCTGGTGGAATGGGGGCCTTGGCCTGGCTTTGCCCATATCTGCTGCCACCCACCCCCAGTTCCCCATTCCCCATTGGGTAATTGGAGCCTGCCTGCCTGAGGGCAGCTCCTGCACTGAGTGTCTGCCCCCTGTGGTCAGTGTACATCATAGCGACTGGTTGTTCCACTATTCAGTTGATTTGCATATTAACCTTTTATTATATAGGATTACTAAAACCAATTAGGAACTTTATTATTTATAATAAATAAACATATAAACTAGTAAAGTCATATAAACATAAAGTTTATAAAACAGCATTAAAAATGAAAGTGGAAAATAAGATTAGACTCCTTTCTGTTTTCAGAGCCAGGATTGAACTGTATAAGATTTGGCAACCAAGGCAAATAAACACCTTCTACCACAAAAAAACCTGTTTTCCAAAGTAACCAGGGCTGTGTTCCTTCTTTTCCTATCTCCCAGTAAGGACCTTACGATATAAATTAAAAATTATAGATTGAATATATAATTCCTTCTGTGAAAGAGAGGAGAAAAGTTCAGGAGCAAAAGTTCTTAACACTTGTGGTATTATTGATCTTACAATTTCCCTATGGGGTGGTATGGGAAGTAATCTCACAGATGAGCTGGACAGAGATAGTTCCTGGATTAAATTTGAATCATGTTCTTGTTCATTGTTCAGTCATTGAACAACATGGATAAAGTAGTCTGATTTAATACAGTCACTCACAATTAGAATTTCAAGGATAATGGCAACTCCAATACATTACTTAGTAAAAATTCTGCATAATAAATGAAGGTTCTTTTACCAGAAGAAGTAACTACTAGTAAAAGTTCTGAGCAGATGAAAACAAAATTTTACTATAAGAATTGAATAATGGACATTGTATTTAGCAATGTAGAGGCTAGTAATAACCTTAGAGTTATTCAATTTTAGGAAATGAAGACACAGTGTATGCTACAGAAATAGAGACAGGTTGTCTGGGAGGTAAAGAGACCAGGTAGTAGCTAGTAAAAACAAAACAATAACAAAATGATATTTTTTTTTCTAATAAAAAAATAGAGTTGCTGAAACTGGTTTGGCTCAGTGGATAGAGCGTCCATCTGCAGACTGAAGCGTCCCAGGGTCGATTCTGGTCAAGGGCATGTACCTTGGCTGCGGGCACATCCCCAGTAGGGAGTGTGCAAGAGGCAACTGATTGATGTCTCTCTCTCATCGATGTTTCTAACTCTCTATCCCTCTCCCTTCCTCTCTGTAAAAAATCAATAAAATATATTTTTAAAAAATAGGGTTGAACCAATTTAAAAATGAATGGAAAGGATATATTTGAAAATCATTGGTTAAAAGGTAAGCTCCGAAGAAGGGACTAGTCCTCAGTGGGGAAAGAGAGAGTTCCTCTATTTTAGCAAGAAAAAAAAAATGATGGACACAGACATGGGTAAATGTGCATGTTGTTAGATCTGACAGCTTTTGTTTTCTATGTGAAGTATAAGATAAGATGAAAAGAAATATAGGGGGGTGTCAGATAGTTGAGAAAATTATAGATGGTTTGAAATAGTTTGATTGTAAATATGTGAATTATGTGAAGAACTATAGTAAGATAGCTAGGGGCAAACTAAGGTTGATAAGTCAAACTATGGTTTACAGTACATGCTTTCCTGTTGTGTGACTTTCTTCAGTAGTGCCTCCCTTGATACAAACAGAAATAAAAATCAAGCAACAAAAAAGAACTCAATAACCCAAGTTTGATCTCTGACTATTGAAGCCACAAATGGAGAAAGTCAAAGCAGTCTGTGTGTTGGGAGAGCATTGCAATAATTAAAATAGGCATTTAAGCTGGAAGAAAAAGGAAGTGAGAAAAAGAAGCTGATGAATTGAGGGTCACATCAAAACCAGTGGAGTGGAGATACTATTACAATATGAGAATTGTATTGGAAATATTGCCAAAGTCATTGGAAGGTGATAATATAAGCATCAACAGTATATTTTAAAAATTAGAATATCAGTTCCATGTTATAAAATGTCTAAGTAGAAAGAGATGCAAACAATAAAAATATTCTAGTCCTAACTTTATATTACTACAGTTAATAGTTTTCATTCTTTCATGAAGTTGAAAATTAAAAGAAAATGAATATTTGTATGTAGAAAACATAAAGATAATCAGCATCTAAGTGCAGAGTGAGTTTGCATATCCTTTTTAAACAATGGAGAGAAAATAGGTGAAGAAATCCCAGCATAATTTGACAGAAAACCAGAGATGAAAAAAATGAAGTAAGTAAGCATGAAATCAAATTGAAAATAAAAATGAGATGCTCTGATAATTTCAGTGAAAACTACTTTAGTTAGGATAATAAAGGCACACATTAGATAAAATAAACTAGAGATAAATGAAAAAGAAGTTGAAATGCTCACAAAGCATATCCAAAAATAGTTCAATTTTTAATATATTTAAATTAAGTTAATTAAATGTCATTTCATGACCCATAAAATGGTAAAAGTATGAAATGTAAATCCCAATGTTGGCAAATGAGGGCTTTAATATATTTGAAGTAGGAATAACATTCAAGAGAACAATTCACAATAAGTATAAGAACTTAGATATATTCAGACCTTAACCTAAATTCTCCCTAAAAATATATGATAAAGATGTGTGCAAGACTCTATTAATTAGTATATCCATCACATTTTACTTATAAAACACAAATTTTGCCATCTATTGTAAATAGATATTTTATACATTAGAAAAATATTTATAAGAAATTCTCACATATTGCATAGGGGGAAAAGGTAATAATTATCACTGTCTTATAGTATAATTTATTTTCCCTTTTAATATTTCAATATTATTCAATATTTTATATATAGTATTTTCATAATAAGAAAGAATTGAAAGTAGCCTCATGAGAGAAGGCTTAGTTAATATAGGGTAAAATATATTTGATATAACATGTGTATTAAAATATAAAGAAAAACATATTCATAATGCCACAGAACATAAAATTTTTACATGCTGTTTAAAAGATACTCACTCACCTGCAGATACACATTATCCTCAAGTGCACACAAAACATTCTTCAATATAGATTATATGTTAGGTCACTAAACAAGTCTCAACAAACTTAAGAAGTTCAAGGTAATGCATAGTGTCCTTTTAACCATAAAGAAATAAAATAAAAAATCAATAATGACAAAAAGAAGAAAGATTGACATATATGTGAAAACTAACTAATACACTGTTGTACAACCATTGTATCAAAGATCAAATCACAAGAAAAAATTTAAAACATCTTGAAACAAACAAAACTAAAAAAAAAAAAAAAAACTCACTGGAATTCAAGATGATGGCTAGGAGGATGGCAGTGAGGAAGAGAGTGTGAGTGAGTGAGAGAGCAAAAGGGGAGTGTATAGATATGTGGTGTGTGTGTATGTGTGTGTGTGGTGTGTGTATATGTGTGTGAGTGAGGGAAAGCTAGCCAGGCAACCTCTGTAACTGTTGTAATCTTTACCAAAGTGCTGGTTTTACTGAATAGGCCACACTATCTTGAAAGGGAGAGCTTCTGTGACTGGGAGCCCAGCATCACCTTCACTCAGAGTGCTCTCAGACACCACCTGTAATCCTACAGCTGCTCCAGCCATGGAACAGCTGCCTTGGCTGCCGACCCATGGACACTAGGCATTGGGACTCCAGCCCACTAGTTGAGGGCTCCTATGAGTTCTGGAGAGCACTCACCTCCTGCCAGCCTGACGTTTTCACCCTGGGCATTGCAACCATGCATGGAAACAGCCAAGCCTTACACAGCAGCACCATGCACTGTGACTACTCCATCAATGGCATGAGCAGCCACTGCCCAAGACCATGCAAGGATCAGCCACCCTGCAACCTGATGAGGAGTGGACACACCATGAGCAGCCACCATCCTGCAAATGGGCGGCCACCTGAGGAGCAGCCACTGCCCACCACCATGCGACACACCATCAAACCCACCACTGTAGCCACAGGCCCCACACGACTTGACACCTAGACCCTCTGGTGAGAGCAAAAATGGGGAGACAGAAGAACAACCCTCAAAGGAAAGAAAAGGAGGAAGCACCAGAAAAGTAATGACATGAAAGGAAAGGATGCAATATGTCAGAAAAAGAATTCAGAATAATGGTCATACAGTTCATAAACTGGATAGATGAGAAAAATCAAAAACCTATATAAGAATCAAGAGGAAATAAAGAATGATATAGCTGCAATAAAAAAAAAACATGGAAGCTTTTAATAGTAGACTAGGAGAAGCGGAGGACTGAATTAGTGAATTAGAAGACAGGGAAGCAAAACACACCCAATCTGACCTTCAATTGGAGAAAAAACACACTGAAGACAGGAGGAGAGCTAGAGAGATCTTTGGGACAACATGAAATGAAGCAACATACATATAATAGAGGTGCCAGAACTGCAAGAAGAGGATCAAGGGCTAGAAGACCTATTTGAAGAAATAATGTCAGAAAACTTCCTTGATTTGGGGAATAAAAAAGTAACACAAGCACAGAGATTCACAAACAAGATAAACCCCAAAAGACCCACACCAAGACATGTAATTACAATGGCAAACACTAACAACAAACAGAGAATCTTAAAGGCTGCAAGAGAGAGACAGAAAGTTACCTACAAGGGATCTCCCATTAGGTTATCAAGTGATTTCTCAAAAGAAACACATCAGACCAGAAAGGAATGAAAAGAAGTATACAAAGTGATGCAAAACAAGGGACTAAATCCAAGAATACTCTATCCAGCAAGGCTATCATTCAAAATTGAAGGGGAGATAAGGAGCTTCACAGACAAAAAAAAAAAAAAAAGAGGCTAAGGGAGTTTATCACTATCAAGCCAGCAATGAGCAATCCTAGAAATGCTAAAGGGACTGTTGTAAAAAAGAAAAAAATAAAGGGAAGAAGGAACACAGGCACAAAAACTAAAAATGGCTACAAATAAGTACCTATCAATAATAACTTTAATTGTAAATGGTCTAAATGCTCCAATCAAAAGATATCAAGTGACTGAATGGATAAGAAAACATAACCCATATATTGTCTACAAGAGACCCCATTCAGAACAAGAGACTCATACAGACTGAAAGTGAAGGGATGGAAAAATATCTTTCAGGCAAATATAAATGAACAAAAAGCTGGGGTAGCAATACTTATATCTGGCAAAATAGACCTCAGAGTAAAGGCCATAACAAGAGATAAGGAAGGCCACTTCATAATATTAAAGGGGTCTATACAACAAGAGGATATAACTCTGGTAATCATATATGCACCTAATGCATGAGCACCCAAATACATTAAAAAAAAATCCAGAAGATATCAAAGGAGAGATCGACAGAAATATGATCATAATAGGAGACTTTAATACCCCACTAACATCACTGGATAAATCATCTAGACAAAAAATAAGCAAGGAAACAGCAATCCTAAATGACTTACTAGATCACATGGACTTAATTGATATCTCCAGAACATTTCACCCCAAAGGTACAGAATATACATTCTTCTCAAGTGCACATGGGACATTATAAAAGATATACCACATACTGGGTCATAGGCAAAGTCTGTCTAAATTCAATAAGATTGAAATCATATTAAGCATCTTCTCAGAACACAATAGCATAATATTAGAAATGGACTACAATAAAAACAATAAAAATTTCAAACATTTGGAGGCTGAATAACATGGTACTAAACAATGTTTGGGTTACCAAAGAAATCAAACAAGAAATTAAAAACATCCTGGAAATTAATGATAATGAAAACACAGCATTCCAAAGCCTATGGGACACAGTGAAAGCAGTCCTGAGAGAGAAGATCATAATATTACAAGCCTATCTCCAAAAAATAAGAAAAACTGGTAATAAATTAACTCTACAACTTAAAGAATTAGAAAGAGAGCAGGAAAAGCCAGAGTGGCCAAAACTGGTTTGGCTCAGTGGATAGAGCATCAGCCTTCGGATTGAAGGGCCCCAGGTTCGATTCTGGTCAAGGGCATGTACCTTGGTTGCGGGCACATCCCCAGTGGAGAGCGTGCTGATCCATTTCTCTCTCTCATTGATGTTTCTAACTCTCTATCCCTTCCCTTCCTCTCTGTGGAAAATCAATAAAATATATTTTTAAAAAAATAAAGAAAAGCCATAGTGATCAGATGAAAGGACATACTAAAAATCAGAGCAGAAATAAATTAAAGAGAGACTAAAAAAAACAATACAAAAAATCGACAAAACCAAGAGCTGGTTCTTTAAAAGGATAAACAGATTGATGAACCTCTAGTCAGACTCACCAAGAAACAGAGAGAGAGGACTCAAATAAACAAAATCAGAAATGAAAGATGAAATAACGACAGACTCCACAGAAATATAAAAGATTCTAAAAAAAAATACTATGAACAACTCTACTCCAACAAAGTAAATAACTTAGAGGAAATAGACATATTCCTAGAAATATAGGAACTTCCAAAACTTAATCAAGAGGAATCATGATAACTTAGGCTGATAACTAAGGAGAAATTTGAAGTAATCATAAAAATCTTCCAGCAAACCAAAGCCCAGGGCCAGATAGCTTTACAGGAGATTCAAAGAACTAAAACCTATCCTTCTCAGACTATTCCAAAAAATTCAAGGGGAAGGCACACTTCCATACTCTTTCTATGCAGCCAGGATTACCCTTATCCCAAAACCAGATAAAGACACTACAAAGAAAAAGAATTACAGACAATATTCCTAATGAACATAGATGCTAAAATCCTCAACAAAATTCTAGCAAATCATATCCAATATTATATTAGAAAGATCATACACCATGATTAAGTAGGATTTATTCCAGGGATGCAAGGCTTATACAATATCCCCAAATCAATAAATGTGATACATTACCTAAACAAATTGAGAGACAAAAATCACATAATCATATCAATTGATGCAGAAAAGTCATTTGACAAAATCTAACACCCTTTTTTTATCAAGACTCTTAATGAAGTGGAACTAGAGTGATTATATCTTAGCATAATAAAGTCTTTATATGACAAACCTACAACAAACAGCATACTCAATGAGTAAAAACAAACCTATTTCCCCTAAGAGCAGGAACAAGACAGGGATGCCCACTTTTACCACTCTTAGTCTGACATAGTACTGGAAGTGTTAGTCATAGTGATCAGACAAGAAGAAATAAAAGGCATCCAAATTGGAAAATGAGAAGTAAAAGTGTCATTATTTGCAGATGACATGATATTGAACATGGAAAACCCCTAAAGACTCCATAAATAAACTACTCAAACTAATATATGAATTTAGCACTGTATCAGGATACAAAATTAACACCCAGAATTCTATGGCCTTTTTATACACCAATAATGAACTCACAAAAAGAGAAACTAAATTAAAAAAATCCCATATACCATTGGACCAAAAAAATTAAGATAACTAAGAATAAATTTAACCAAAGCAGTAAAGGACTTGTACTTAGAAAATTACAGGATGCTGAAAAAGAGATAGAAAATTATATATACAAATGGAAGTGTATATGGTGTTCATGGACTGGTAGAATCAACATCACTAAATGCCCATACTACCCAAAACAATTTTTAAATTCAATGCAATCTCCATTAAAATACAAATGGTATACTTCAAAGACCTAGAACAAACTCTCCAAAAATTTATCTGGAATAAAAAGGAGCCCAAATAGCTGTAGCAATCTTGAGAAAGAAGAACAAAGTTGGAGGGATCACAATACCAGATATCAAGCTATACTACAAACCCCTGGTTCCCAAAACTGCATGGTCCTGGCACAAGAACAGACATATAAGTCCATGGAATAGAACAGAAAACCCAGAAATTGACTCAAGCCATTATGCTCAATTAATATTTGACAAAGGAGGTAAGAGCATACAATAGAGTCAATACAGCCTATTAAACAAATGGTGCTGGGAAAATTGGACAGATACATGCAAAAAAAAATGAAACTTGACCAACCAACTTACACCATACACAAAAACAAACTCAAATGGATAAAGGCCTTAAATATAAGATGGGAAACCATAAAAATCCTAGAACAGCAGTTCTCAACCTGTTTTCTGATGGTCTTAGGCTCTACAGCAGTGACCCACAGGTTGAGAACCACTAGCAGGGTCGCCTAAGACCATCAGAAAACACAGATATTTACATTATGATTCACCACAACACAAGGAACTGTATTAAATGGTCGCAGCATTAGAAAGGTTGAGAACCACTGTCCTAGAAGAAGCCATAAGCAGCAAAATAGCAGACATTTGTTGTAGCAATCTCTTTACTGATACAGCTCCTAGGGCAAATGGGACTACATAAAAATAAAAAGTTTCTACACAGCAAAAGAAACCATCAACAAAACAAGAAAACCCACTGTACGGGAGAACATATTTGCCAATGTTATCTCTGAATAATGATTTAATTTACAAGGAACTCATACAAGTTAACAAAAGAAAGATAAACAATCCAATCAAAAAATGAGCAAGGGACCTAAATAGATATTTTTCAAAAGAAGATGTACAAAGGCCAAGAGACATGAAAACATGCTCAAAGTCATTAATCATCTGAGAGATGCAAATCAAAATGACAATGTGATACCATCTCACATCTGTCAGAATAGCTATCATCAACAAATGACAAATGCTAGTGAAGATTCAGAGAAAAAGGAAAACTCTTGCACTGCTGGTGGGAATGCAGAATGGTGCAGACACTGTGGAGAACAGTATGGACTTTCCTCAGAAAACTAAAAATGGAATTCCTATTTGACCCAGTGATCCTACATCTAAAACTATATCCCAAGAAATTAGAAAGACCTATCAGAAAGGATATTAGCACCCCTATGTTCATAGCAGTACAATTTACCATAGCTAAAACTTGGAAACAGCCTAAGTGCCCATCATAGGATGAATGAATTAGAAAACTGTGGTATATCTACTCAATGGAATGTTATGAGTATGCTGCTGTAAAAAGGAAGAAGCCCCTACCGTTCACAATAGCATGGATGGTCCTGGAGAGCATTATGCTAAGTGAGATAAGCCAGTCAGAGAAAGATAAATATCACATGATCTCACTCATTTGTGGAATATAATGAACAACATAAACTGGTGAACAAAGACAGATCCAGAGACAGAGAAGCATAGATCGGACCGTCAAACCTTGGGTGAAAGGCAGGGGAAAGTGGGTGGAGGGGGAGAGATCAACCAAAGGACTTTTATGCATGCATGTAAACAATGTACACAGACACTAGGGATGTGAGGGTATGAACTGGAGGTGGGGGTACTGAGGGGATAAGGACACATATGTAATACCTTAATCAATAAAGAATATAATAAAATAAAAGAAGGAAGATCTTCAACAATCTAACTTTGCATATCAAGGAACTAGACAAGGAAAAGAAACTAAGACCCAAAGTTAATAAAATAAAGGAAGTAATAAAGAATAGAGCAGAAAAAGAGACTAGAAAATCAATAGAAGAAGTCAACAAAGGTAAGAGTTACTCTTTTGAAGAAATAAAATCAACAAACCTATTGAGTTATTATAAGTTTCAAAGGATTTAACTCATATAAATTTCAGAATAGTGCTTAACAGAGTATGTACTAGGACAGTGGTCAGCAACTGCGGCTCGTGAGCCACATGCAGCTCTTTGTCCCATTGAGTGTGGCTCTTCCACAAAATACCACAGCCTGGGTGAGTCTTTTTGAAGAAATGGTGTTAGAAGAAGAAATTTAAGTTTAAAAAATTTGGCTCTCAAGATAAATTTCAGTCATTGTACTGTTGATATTTGGCTCTATTGACTAATGAGTTTGCCAACCACTGACTAGGAGATACCTATTTTATCATTATTTTTCTCATCATTATAATTTTCATTACAATAATGAAATGTAACCTTACTTGGAAATAGGGTCTAGGCAGATATAGGCAAGTTAATATGATGTCAGACTGTGCTAGGTAATTTGGGCCCTAAATCCAATCTAAATCCAATGAGCAGTATCAAGAGAGAAAGAGAGAGGGGAAGACAGAGAGAGAGAGAGAGAGAGAGAGAGAGAGAGAGAGAGAGAGAGAGA
>JAAGEH010000018.1:40107404-40170933 GCA_011751065.1 Lasiurus cinereus
AGAGAGAGAGAGAGAGAGAGAGAGAGAGAGAGAGAGAGAGAGAGAGAGAGAGAGAGAGAGAGAATGCTAAGGATTGATAGTAAAGACTAAAAGTTATGAGAGTGGCATGGAATAAATTTTCCCCTGGATCCTGAAAAGGGAGCATAGCTCTGCCTTCCAATGTGTGAGATAATATATTTCTCTTACTTTAAGCCACCCAGTTTGTAGTAGTAATTTGTTACAGCAGACCTAGGCATGTAATACAGGTAGAAAGTATTATTATTCTATGTAAAAATAAATACTTTGAATCCCAATAGAGTTAATGATTTTCTCAAAGTTATAAGATTAGAAGATTATGAAGCTGGGCTTTTGGTCTCAGACATTTTGACTTAAGAGCATACATTTTAACTACTTTGTATTCTTCATGAATTTATACATACTCCCAATACCTGTTTTATATTCTATATTTATTGAAATGCCATTATATACCAAGGACCATTCTAAGCATTAGAAAAATAATAGTAAAAATTTGAGAGAAAAAAAGTTCTACATTTTGGTCTAGTGAGGGGATACAAATAATTAAGAAAAATGTAATAATTTAGAAATTAATGTTTGTAGAGGGAAAAATAAAATATGGAAGGAGTATCAGGATGCTCTCTCCCTTTGTATGAGAGTTGAGTGAAGTATCAAAAAGGAATAAGCAGCCTTAACCAGTTTGGCTTAGTGGATAGAGCATTGGCTTTCAAACTGAAAGGTCCCAGGTTCAGTTCCAGTCAGGGGCATGTAACTTGGCTGCGGGAGCATACCCAATGGAGAGTGTGCAGGGGGCAGCTGATCGATGTTTTTAACTCTCTCTTTCCTTTCTTCTCTAAAAAATAAATAAAATATATTAAAAAAAAGAATAAGCATATTTGAACCTGGGTACAGAGTCTCAGATCATGAGAAAAACAAGTGAAAATGTCCTAAGGGACATGTATTCCTGAGTATTTGAATAATTAGAAGGAGGTTATCTTAGATGGAGTGGAATTTAAAGAATAGTACATGGTAGTTAGAGGGAGTTAAAGGAAAAGTTTTAACCTGTAGAACTTGTACTCTTCTTAGAGAGTTTTCTCCCTCTTAAAAGTTAGATCATATGATCAGAAAATTAAAGTTTTGAGTAAATAATATAATTATTTGAAATGTGTCATTTTAAAGAAGTGATTTAACAATTGCCTTGAAGTATAAAAGTGTGTGTGTGTGTGTGTGTCTGTGTGTCTGTGTGTGTCTGTGTATTCTAATTCCCATTAAAGAGGAGTAAAATAGAGCTATAATTTAGTAAGTAAAATATCTCTTGGGAGTGTTGATCTGAAAGACAAGCTTATGTTTTCAAACAAGCAAATATTTTATGGCAGCTCAGCACAGGTATGAATAATTTTGTATAAAAATTTCTACTTAAACTTTGTATTTATACTCTGCATAAAACTTTCATTCAGAATTATAACAAAGAAAAAAAGATTGCTTCTTATAATACATACTAGAGGCCCGATGTACAAAGATTTGTGTAAGAATGGGCCTTCCTTCCCCTGGCTGCTGGTACCACCTTTGCTCTTGCTAGAGCTGCCATTCTGCGTTCCCATGCTGCCCAGAGCCCAGAGGAGCTGAGGCAGTGCAGAACACCTGTGTCATTGGCATGGCAACAACACAAGCATTACACCCCGCCTCCAGCTGCTCAGTGCCTGTGTATGCAAATTAATTCACCATCTTTGTTGGGTTAATTTGCATACTCACTCCATATTGGCTGGTGGACATCATGAAGCTCTGGTCAATTTGCATCTTACTATTTTATTAGTGTAGATTATTTCTGTTTTCAAGGCCCCTTGATTCATAAAATTATTTTGTCACATTTTAATAGACTCCATATAAAAATTTTAACATCTATACTAATAGAAGGGTAATATGCTAGTTAGATCAGGTGACCAGACATCTTCCAGATGTTCAACTTTCTTCTGGACAAAGCCAGAGGTGGGGGCTGAGGCAGAGGTAGTTAGGGGTGAACAGGTGGATAAGGGAGGGCAGTTAGGGGCCATCAGGCTGACAGGGGAGTGGTTAGGCAGCAATAATGCTGGCAGTGATCCTGGATTGCGAGACGGATGTCTGACTGCTGGTTTAGGACCCATCCCCCAGGGGTCCTAGATTGGAGAGGATGTAAGCTGGGCTGAGGGATCCCCCTCCCATGCATGAATTTCAAGCACCGAGCCTCTAGTCTATAATAATAAAAGCATAATAGGCTAATTAGACCAGACATCCTTCCAGGCATCCTTCTAGACACCTTCTGGATGAAGCCAGGGATACGAGGGAAGTCCAGGTCTAGGGTGCCTGCCAGCAGCCAGAGAGAAACCTTTTCCTGTGTACCAGAGGGAAGCTGGTGCCCCCATCTTGGGGGAGGAAGGCCTAGTATTGCACAAGTTTTGTGCAACGGGCCTCTAGTAGTTTTATAAAGATCATTCTCTTTATATGGTGAGAATCATAAAGGTGAAAAAACTAGTTATTGCATCACCTCTTCCTTTTAATTATTCAACCCATACTTCTTACCACAGTCCTCTTATTTAGGATTAGCTAACTACAACTAGTCTGAATGACTGATCTTGGTTGTCTACATTTTGCCTTATTATTAGTTCAGATCTTGATAGTGGTAGTTATGTCAACATTTTATAATAGACTATAGCTTTTAAATAAAAATATGATGTTTAATGTTCTTCAATATTCAATTGATCTTTCAATATTGAACATGCATGTCTTTGAGTCATTAGTAACAAAGGTCAGAAGTATGGTCTGAGATTATAAAGTACAGCAAAGCAAATTGGCAGATATAATTATAGTTATAACTTTGGCAATCATCATCCAATTGACTTTTACACATATGTGTTTTCAATTAACACAGTACTATTGATACATACTATAAAAAAGTAGTAAGGAATATTTTATAGCTTCTAAACTGAATACTGCCTTATATATTTTATTAGTTATCTAGAAGAATAAATGTTTGAATTGGCTAGCCTTTTAGAGGAGAAGATTGTAATTCTAATTGACCTTGACAAGTTGCAAGAGTAGTCAGAAATAATGAAAACCTGAGGTCAGGTAAAAAGCAGGAACTACTGTAAGGAAAAGCATGATACATGTAAGATACAGAATGAGTAATTAGTCATGATGGTGACAGAAAATAACCTAAAGATCAGAGAGGACATGAATTGAACATAATTTAACTCAGTAACATTATTTTAGATATATGAACACATAAAACTGAAATGTACTATAAAAAACAGAGCTATTTTAGTGAAAAATTATAAGATAAAATGTCATCTACATATTATATTGATAAATTTAAAGCTAAAGAATGGGTTAAACTTTGGACAACTTAAATCTGGAGAATTTGTAGATGACCCAAAAGATGAAAGTAAGATTAAGTGATTAGAAAATTAGAATTTCTAAAAAGTAACATAATTATTTTAAATGTGTGATTTTAACGAAGTGTGAGAAGTGATTTAATAATTTCCTTGAAGTATAGAGGTAGTAATTTTAAGAATTGTTGACCAACTGCTCTTGAGTTTCTTTGCAGGCAAAATTCTTGTTAACATTTCAGCAGGAATGATATAAACTGATGGTGAAAATACCACAGCCTAAAAGAACAAATATAACCTGTCATGAACTAGAAAGATTTATTTTAATATGTCACTTTCTGAGAATCAAAGTATGAATTCAAAATTCTAGTCAGTCAGCTCTGAATAGCAGCTAGCCCCAACATTATTTTCTCCATCAGCCCACCCCTAGTCATACATAGTTTAGATTTCATCAATACAAGTATATATTTTGTTGGGGACCAAGTCACTTTTTTTTCTTTGAGGCTCTATGATAATAGTTGATATGAGCAAACCGTATCTTAAGAATATTAATTTATCTTCAAAACACCATTTTTATTTTGATGAATGTACTTTTCATACTCACTTTATTGCTTATTAATTTTTACCTCAAAGGAAGCCTATATTCACATGGAAACATAATATATTATTTTATTTACTTGATTAAAGTGACACCAGAAGCATGCCTAAAAATATCTACTGTGTATTATTCTGCTGCTTTGTCCTATGTTGAAATTGCTATCATACTTTAAGGCCCTTATCGAGAAAATTTCGAATTTTAAGTAGAAAATTTTAAATGTGTTATCTAAAAGGCATAACACATTTAGCAACTATGAATTTGACATACATCATTCTTTTTCTGATTAAAATGTATACCTTCCACTGTTCTCTTTAGTACCAAAAAGCATAGGGTTTGGAGAGAATGGTTAGATAGAAAAATAATATCTGGTGAATAGGGTAGAATAGAAAGAGGTTTCTCTATCTTGAGAGCATTGGATTTTGCTCATGTTGAGGGCACAGAGTCCTCAAATCACAGGCAAAGAATCCACAATAGGGATGGAGCTCCTCTTGCAGTGCACAAAGCATCTAAAAAGATGAATCTGAGTAGTCTTTATCTGTCACCTATTTCAATATTTTCCCAAGGGCTAGACATTCCTACAGATGTTAATAAGCATATCATGGGGTTATCAATGCAATCTTTTATTGAAAGATACTAGTAGAGCATTAATTTTATCTCTAAGTCAATTTTGAGTGTTTTGGAAAGCTCATATTTATAATTCTATCTATGAATTCTAAGGGGAGAAGTGGATAGAAAATGAGGTGAAAATATGTTCTTGAGTTTGCTACTTTGTTCTGAAACTATGTTAGTAGAAGCATATAAATCATTCATGTTTTCTTTTTTAAAAATATATGTTTATTGATTTCAGAGAGGAAGGCAGAGGGAGAGAGAAACATCATTGATCACTGCCCCATGAATACCTTCTAGTGGGGATCAAACCCAAAACCCAGGCATATGCCATGACTGGGAATCAAACCATGACCTCTTGGTTCACAGGTTGCTGCTTAACCACTGAGACATGCTGACAGGGTGATGTTTTCTTAGTAAATTGTAGCTATATCAGCATTGAGAACTGAAAGCATTCTGACATTTTATTTCATTTCAAAGCAATTATATTTCTTTGGTTACATTTATTAATGGCAATCAAAGTTAAATTCAAGGAAAGTTTTGCCTGAATTATATAAAACATTTTATATCCATTTCAGGGTCTTCTAAATAATCCTCAGGGATATCAGCATCTTAATAATCAAATAATCAAATAAGCAAAAAACACCATGTATTCAGTTTCCCCTTACTGATTATTTATCTTCTGAGTTCTAGATATATTGATCATATTTTCAATCATTCTTCAAATATTTCATAAACCAAACAGCATGAGAAGGAAGAGATTAAATAATCAGACCAATGGAGTTCAATGTATGTATCTGTATTTATTTCTAATTTAGTTCATACTGTGTTGTCTTCACGGACCTTAGTGTGTATAAAAAAAGTACGTTCATGAAGCAAAAATTATTCTGGAGAACTTCAGAATATATTGGTGGTAGGCTAGCTGGAGATGTGTCATGAAATCAAACCAAATAATCACAGAAATCTTCACAGAGGAAATGTTTACACATGAGGAACAGCAAAGGCACACACAGAGTACTATTCATTCCAGTCCTGATTTAGCTTCTGCTGTCCCTTTTGCCTAGATGTTATCCTTTCTTTCCACTATCACCCAAGTATTTGATCATTTTCCACTAAAACTGAGTTCAGGATTCTTTTTTATAATACCTTGGTCTTAAATGTTCACTTTTCTCTCACTACATGAATACATCTGTTTACACTTCTGCCTCCTACGCAAGGTCTTTTCATAGTTCAAAATCTGGTTTATTTATTTTATACGCATATAAAAAATAATGAAGAGCTCTGCACTAAAACAGGAATAAATATGAAAATATTTTGGATGGTCCAAGTTGCAGAAAATCCAATCAGACAGTTTGCTTGAGCTCAAACAAGAATACAAAAATGTAATTGTTTTTGAAACCAAAAGGCATAGAATTTCAATATTTGCTTGATCCAGGAGTAACATGATGTCACCCATATTCACTTTCAATAAAAATATTTTATCTCTATGTTCCTGCATATTCTCGTACCTTCCCCCACCCCCGTCTTTTTCTCCTTCTTCCTTGTCTCCTTGAGTTCTTCTCTGTTGCCCTCCCTCTCTGGAAAGCCTGCTGTATTTCAGATATTATAGGTGGGTTATGATTCTCTCTAGTGCTAGGGTAAATAATGTTTTAACGTTGTTTTTTGTTGTTGTTTTTCTTGGTCATATACCCACTCATAAGATTAGGGACTTTTTCAGTTTTACTTCACTGTGGGGAACTGTGGAAGCTGTTTTACTTTGTTTTCAGACCTAAATAGTGATTCTTTTACCAGAGTTCTTTAGAGGATTCTGGTTGCCAGAAAATAATTATTAAATACACCACATTTTTCTCTTATTTTCTTTTTCATGCTCCATTCAGCTTATTTAGTCAGAAACAAAAAAATTATATCTATTGAGATGTAATTGATGGCAAACAATAATTTCCATGGAATAACCAAACATATAAACAACCCAGACATATATTAAACTGATATTGGAGTATTTAAAAAAAATAAATCAATTTCAAAATAAAATGGCTTTAGTTAAAAGGTATCCTAAAGATGTTGTTTTCTTACTTTATTAAATTATTATTAAAACATTAGAGGCTCAGTGCATGAAATTCGTGCACAGGACAGTGTCCTTCAGCCCAGCCTTCTCCCTCTACAAACTGGGACACTTTGAAGTATGTCTGACTGCCCATTTAGGCCCGATTCAATAAGATTATGCCTAAACAGGCAATCGGATATCCTTCTCACAATCCAAGACTGCTGGTTTCTAACTGCTCACCTGTCTGCCTTCCTGATTACCCCTAACCACTTCTGCCTGCCAGCCTGATTGATGCCTAACTGCTCCCTTGCTAGCTAGCCTCTTTGTCCCTACCTGCCCTCCCCTGGGGGCCTGGTCACCCCTAACTGCCCTCCCCTGCAGGTTTGATCACCTTGAGTGCCCTCCCTTGCAGTCTTGGTCCCTCCCAACTGCCTTCCCCTGCTGGCCATCTTGTTGTGGCCTTCTTGTGCCACATGGGGGCAGGATCTTTTGACCACATGAGAGCAGTCATCTTGTGTGTTGGAGTAATGGTCAATCTGCATATTATTCTTTTATTAGATAGGATAGAGGCTTGGTGCACGGATGGGGGCCAGCTGGTTGGCCCTGAAGGGTGTCCTGGATAAGGGTGGGTGTTCCCTTAGAGTGTGGGGTAGCCTGGTAAAGGAGCATGTGGTGGTTTTAGGACCAGCCATGCCCCCCAGCAACCCAAGCGAAGGCCCTGGTATTTGGGATTTATTTATCTTTTACAATTGAAACATGTAGCCTGGAACAGAGCCAAGTCTTCTGCTCACACAGCCATTGAAACTTTGTTGTCTTAAGCAGAGGCCTGGGCCTGCCAGGGTTTGGGGAAAGCTTAGTTTCCTCCATTGCCAGGAGCAATCCAAGCCTCCCTCTTGCTCTCTCTGTGGCCATAGCCATGTTGGTTGGGTTCATTTGCATACTTGCTTTGACTGACTAGCGGATGTGGCTTGTGGGTATAGCAGAGGTACATACAATTTGCACATTACTCTTTTATTAGATAGGATTATTGGCTGTTTTCTATGTTATACTGTGAACAATTTAAGGGACCAAGTTATTAAGAGTACGAAATCCTCTTTGGTCAGAGGAATAATAAATGTATTAATGGCCACATTAAGTTTGAGGAGACTGTTTTATTGGCAAAATATTTATTCAGTGCCTTTTGTGGACTAGGTGCTATTATGGGCCAGGCATTAGACATGAATTGCTGAACAAGATAGTCAGTGACCCATATTCAGAGCATTTAATTTTACTGGAATTAAGATATATTTAAGTTTGTATTCTAATACTGAATATGTAAGTCTGTACCTCAGTGGAGATGTGTATGTGGAAGGTATATATCTGAGAGTCATTTATATACTTATTACCCTCCTTAAGATTAGAGTTTATGAAGTGTCACAATTTATTCCCATACCTAACTACCACTAGTCTTGTTTCCTCAAATTGACCTCTTTAGGTTTTTATTTTTTGTCCTTCTACTGGTTGCCTCCATAATTCTAAATATTATGAATATTATTAGTGTCTTGACTTATCTACTCAAGATAATATCTATTGGTTCTATTATATGAAAGATGAGATTTTAACTCACTGGTATTATTCCCTGTGTTATATAATTACTTATCTCTAAATTAAAATGGTACCTAAGGTCATTGTGTAGTATATTTTGAAAATAATACTTGATATAAAATCCAGAAGTATTTAATTGCTCTTCATTACTTATTGAACTATGTAGAGACACATGATTTTATAATTCTAGATGCTTGATGCCTTTACCATTCTTTTTAGATTGAATTCACTACCACTCCATAGAGAACATTTCTCCTGTCAAGAGTTATTTTATTGCTGAGCAAATATTTTCTCGTATCATTTTACTCATAATATTCCCCTTAATTAGCCTCCCTCCCTCTGTTAATTTTCTTCTACATATTCTTCTGGGTCTAGCTCACATGTCCTTTCCTTGGATTAACATTGTATCTCTTAACTAGAAGTCAACACTTTGACATTTTAGTTCTTGTGGATTTTCATAGACCTCATTTATCAACACTATTATCTACTTTAGGTCATAATTATTTTTAAATTTGACTTTTTCTTAACAGAGTTGTAAGCTTCTTAGAACCAGGATGAGGTTGCCTCTACATAATTTTTTTCATTTAAAGTGGCCAGATATAAGAAACCTGACATATTAGTTGATTAATGAATTTTCTTTTACTATTAAATGAATACATGTATGAATATTTGGGTCTCCCTGATATTAAAAGATGTTCTCAATTCTTACTTGACTATAATATTTCATGATATGTAGGTTAGCTTAATATTTTATGTTGTCAGAAATATATATTATTAAAAGAAGATGAGTATTGGTAGTATATGATAGACAGATACTAGATCAGTCACTATTTATATTTCATAGAGTTTCAGAAAATCAAGGATATTCATTAAATATTAAATGTTTAGAGCTTTGATCATCAAAACATCTGCATTTTTTCTCGGTGTTTTAAGGATAAGACAAATACTTTCAGAACAGTTCCATGAATGTCTCTCATCTTTAAGTTCCAAGTAGGGGGATAAATGTGGATATTTATTAGTAAAATGATAGGATTGCCCATTTGGGTCAGGAATCATATTATTCAGCTATATTTTTTCTCAAGGGGAAAAATATAAGTTTATACATATGCTAGAGGGTGGTGCTTGAAAAGTCATGTACTGGAGAGGGGAGTGTCCCTCAGCCTGGCCTGCCCCCTCTCACAGTCCATGAGTCCTATGGACAGGAGGCAACCTGGTAATCAAGGGATGGCAACACCCCCATCACACCTCTGCTGTTGTCACTGCTGGCAGTGCAAGACTCTGCTAGCCCTGGTTACCAGAGCTTCAAGTGGCCCTGGGTGGATGGGCAGCTGCCATCCAAGACTTGCCTGCACCTTGGGCTGGCCCTGGGTGGCTGGGGGACTGGGGACTGGGTGCCACCATCTTATGACTGTGGGCACTGCCATCTTTTAGGTCATGATAGTCAGTTAGCATATTCCCTCTGTATTGGCTGTGAGCACCACCATCTCTGTGAAGGCATGATGCTCAATTAGCATATTTCCTCTTTATTAGATAGGATGTTTGTTCTTTTAATAAGAGAAAATAGAAAGATATCACATGCTATAAAAAACATGGCATTATCAGGCCATCTGAAAGTCAAGCACACAGAATGCCTACCAGCGGCTTTAAAAGTCTCAGAGTGGTGAGAAGGAAGGTGGTGATAGTTTGCAGAGAGATATGATGCATTTTTCATTTTCCACCTGGAATATGTTATCAAAGTTTATGGGAGGAGTGTTACTTACGAAATAACACTGGCATACTCACCAGCCTCTCCTTTTGGAAGGGAAGCCAATTAGCTTTAGAAGCTGGGCAATGAAGGTTCTATCTCCTCACTTCACCACATGGCTGTGCAGCCAACAGACCTCACTTGAATATTATTCCTATTATCCTAGATAGAAAACAAAAAAGACTATAGTGTTATAGGTGGTAATGCTAGAATTTCAACAGTTTGCCTTTTCAAGTTGGAGATATATTTCAATGCAACTCAGAGAACATTTAGTTGACTAGGCTTTGAGAAAATTAAAAAATATTCCTCTGTAACATTCTTTTTCATTTGCTTAAATTAAAACTGATTTGTTTGTGTTTCTCACAGATTATATAAATATATATATATATTTATGGTTTTTCACAGAGAGGAAGGAAGAGGGACAGAGAGTTAGAAACACTGATGAGAGAGAGAGACATTGATCAGCCACCTCCTGCACACCCCACACTGGAGATGTGCCTGCAATCAAGGTACATGCCCTTGACCAGAATCAAATCTGAGACCTTTCAGTCCACAGGCTGATGCTCTATCCACTGAGCCAAACTGGTTTCTGCTCACAGATTGTTTTTAAAGTGAGTTGTATCCAGTATCTAAGTAAAAATGTAAGAGTATATCTTAAACTAATTTTTAAAAATAATAAATTGCCATAAAATATGACTATTAGACATGATTTGTATCAATCAATAACCAAAGGCCACAGGATTGGCATTCAAAGAATAAGTAAAGGCAAAATTATCTAACATCCCAAACAAATGCAACACTAACCTGGCTCCATTTGAATGAATGAATGAATGAATGAACATTTCTTATTTTAGGGGGCATTTTCCACTATTTCCTCTCAGAGAATACTCAGTCACCCACCCTGAAACTGGGAGTCTTTCTGGGTTCCTCCCTCTCTTACGCTTTCATATAAACAAGCCTCTTAAGTTCTATTAGTGTGTCCTACTTAATATATCCAAATTTGTATTCTTTTTTCATTTCTATTTTTAGTGCTTATTCTAATCCCTCATTTTTTAAATCAAAATTATTATAATAGTACATTTTCTGGTTTTGCACTTCCTAATACTTGGTCCACACCGAATCTGGGCCAATAATCAAATCATATCGTAGTGTCTGTACATGTGTATATAGAACAAGAAAAAAGAAATAAAAAATAGAAAATAACACAAGAATGACATATAAAAAATGCTAGAAAAATTATAAGATTTATGTTACTTTCCATTTACTTTTTTATACATTGCAAGTTTCCTAAAATCATTACAAAAATTTTAATAATGAAAATCATTATTATTACAAATTAATTAGCTCCTTATTACTCAACTCTCAACTACTTACTTAATTGTGTCCCACAATTACCATAATAATGTAAAATAGAGGACACTGGATGTTGGGTATCTTAATAAAATTGTTTACAAAAACTAAGACTACTTATTAAAATGTAATTTATATTCAGCATAAAATATATGAAATTAGATCACTAACATGGTATCCAAATAATTCTTTTTTGTTAAAGAGAAAAAAAACTGAAGATTAAGTTAATCACTAGTAATTCAAATACATTCCAGGAACTGAGATTCCTAAACCATTTTTGTGTATCTTTCAATTATAAATTATTTTATATATTATTTGTGTATTACAACTATGGCATTGGATTATCTTATTTTAATTAATTAATTGATATGTCCACTTACATGAACTTCTGGTTTCAATATTATGAACCAAATAGCCAGTGATTAACACAAACAAATGACAATTGCCTCTGTAGCTTTTGTTCACTCTAAATTCCACTTACTTCAAGGGTACATTTTGAAAATTATGAAGAATACTCTTGAATGCATATTTAGTTAATGTAGTACCATTATTAATTTAAAATATTAAAACTAAACTATTTAAAATCATCCAAAGTATGAAAAGAAGTAGCACTTTCTTTCTCCTGTTATCATCTTCAAGGCCACCAAAGTAGGCAAAGAAAATATGTTTAAATATGTGTATTTTTAGTTTAGGTTACTGATTGTAGTTTCCACTGGTCTTTGTGGAAACATATTTTTAAAAGTTATAATAAAGAAGTTAAAGCAAGGCAACTTCTTACTCAGATAATTAGCTTTCCTTTGTAACTATTTTCATAGGGTTTTACTGGGTAAAGTTTTGGAATGGATCTCCATATTTTGTAATCTGGTTCAACCGAATGTTTTTATAACTTCATGTACATGTCAAAGGTCCTCTGCGGGAATTCTGTGGGAAATATGCAGACTGACCTGCACATAAGGAACAAGGAAAACATCACAGCATGGGATGGGATGGAAGTTAAAATGAAATATTTGCAGTTCTGTGCATGGTTCTTTCAAAATCTTCCATAGGAGGTCTGCCTTGTGCTGACAGAGGAGTCACATTTTTAAGGTTAGGCTGCAATTTAGATTAAACATTGTCTATGATTCTCTATGCAGAGTTAGAAGGCATTAAATGTTGCATTAAAAGAACAGTGGTGTTTGAGACTTTGTTACTTAAATCAATTTTATTTTGCTGTAACACTCTAAAGTAGAGGTCGCAGGGTAAACTGTTCCAATCTTGGTTAGCTGATGTTTTAAGAATAAATGGAAGCTAAAATGTGCTGTCAGAGGACCATGTCAGATCGTCACTGCTATGTGATTACCTGTCAACATCATTACTGACTGTTGCCTTGAACAACAAAAATTATGTTGAGGAGTTCTATTTGCTTAAGTTCTCTGAAATTTATTTGAAAGCTCTACTTCTTAAAATATTCCAGTACAGTTTAGGAAAATGTATCTAATTTTTAAATAATTTAACCATTATATAGCTCACAATTGGGAAAAAATAAGTCATGATTTCTATGAGAATATTTCTGAAAATCTTCATGAGAAATCAATGCTGTGGCATATTATCTGTTATTTGTCTGACAATACTTCTAATACTTTTGTTTCTGAGATATCAAATTCATTAATGTCTTCAGAAAGTATTTCAAAAGGAGAAATATTTGAAGCAAAATGAGGGGCAAAAAACTCACTCAGGAGTAAAGAGAAATGTTAAAAATACAAAACTAATTTAAAAGAAATAAGATTAATAGAGGGGAATTTCTTTTTTACTGTGAATGATATATGTATGTTTATATTTAAAACTAGACTAAAAACTAGATCATAAATTTAAAATTTGTGTTGGACTTTCAATAAATGACATACATTAAGCATAAACATCTCTCATTGTCAATACTACTTTTAATCTTACCAACCTACATTCTAACTTGTGCCACAGTTACTAAATAGACATGAGGAAATACGATCCATTGCTAGCTCTTTTGGTTATTGAATGGCTTAAGATGTGTATCCTTTAAGTTTTGAATTATTATTCTCTAAAGTAGTTGTGATTTCTATTATTTTAAGCATCTTAACTAAATGATAAACATGTGTAAAATCTCTAAGTTAAAAGATACTTTTTAAATTAGGAAAAAACTGTTTTTGAATTATTGGTTGGTCATTTGATAAATAGTTAATGGCTATTAGAAATATTTCCTCAAAGTATTTGACATGGGATAGTAAAGGTTATCAATAAAATGATAATATTACTAACTTTCTGGCTTCACCAGAAGAAGTTAATTAACAAAAACAAGACAAACAAAATCCTTGAGAAACATTCAACATTGATAAAGAAAGTTTGTATTCCTTGTCCTTACTATTGTGGTTTATAGTTTACACTCCATCTTCCTGTTGTTTTCCTATCTTATTTTATTGCTGTTTTTAGCACAATTTCCCATGAAGTAATTAGAATTATATTCTCAAAATTCAGGTATGAGAATTATTTTAACCCTACAAGGATCCAAACTGACTATTTCTGAGGATATTATAAAAGCTCCAAAAATTTAATAATTATAGAATATATAGTATTTAGCATGAACACAAGGATTATAGTTATTTTATGATGAACTTTCTCAATAGGTTAATGAAATTTGAGAACTGTAAAGTACTGGTAAACTCCAATTCTATTTTTTCACACAAAATTTATAAAATTTCTACTATGATGAAATATGAAAGTAAGATTATAAGGTAGAATCAGGGATTTTTTACTAAACAAATTTATTTAGCCCCACAAATCAAGCAACAAGCAAAGATATTCAATTTTACTTTGAATACAGGGCAGAAGTTTTTGACATTCTCTACTAAAGCTGCACATACTTTTACCTACAATCTAATTAATATCCAAGAATGTATCCAAAAGAAATGTGTAATCACATGTACAAAAGTATATGGATATGAAGGTTTAGAGCAGCAATTTTCATTTTAGTTAATACTAGCAAACAACTTAAATATACAGCAAAATACAATGAACACTTAAATTATGAAATATCCAAACAGTAGATGAGCACTCAAGAAACTCTACCCAAAAATAATTAATTCCCTGCAAAATATTTTATGAAAGAAGCTAAAAAAAAACCCACAAAACAGATGCACTCTATATTACTTTAAGCTAACGTTTTAAAACTGGGATACTTAATTCTAATATTTAAGAATGCATAATTATGTAAAATGCCATTAATAAGATCAGACAAGTGATTATGATAACATCCAAGATGCAGTTATGTTTGAAAGAGAATGAGTGGGATTGAGACCATAGAAGGATAGCTTCAAAGATGCTGACTACAATTCTAATATCTTCATCTGAGTCAATAAATGTGTTCACTTAATGATAATTTATAAGCTTACATTTCTATTTTGTATAATCTATATGTGTGTTACATTTTCACAATAAAATGGGCTTTCAAATGCAAAAGGATTTAGATCAACTCTCAAGGGGGCCCCCTCCTCTATGTCCAATACCAAGGGAGTTGCAGCCGTGAGCTCTGGCAGTAGTTACCCAGAAGGTCAAACTTTTAATCATATTGTAGCTTTTGTTTGTTTATAAGACTAAATGAATAAATGAAAGTTATACCCTAGGGTGTGTATCAAAGATCAAAGCTAAGGAAGACAAATTCAGTCATTGAGACAAACACAACATTAGAGGAGCTGATGATGGAAAGAAGTAGAAAGTAAGACGAAATTTGGGTAGTAACTATATGTACATTTTTACTAACCTCTGATCAACCATGCTATTTGAGAATTGGCCAGCCTAGCTTAGAGACACAGAATAAAAAATAACAAACAATAAACCAAATGCTCTATCATAAGGACTCTATTAAATACTTGATCATGGCATTTCATAAGTCATCTAAAAACATAGTCTTGTTCCATTACTTTGGAGTCATGTTAAGAAATGCACATGCAGAGCTCAAGACTTAATCTATACTTTTTTCTTACTATAATGCTTTGACATCAAACCCCAATAAAATTTTTTGAGCTAGATTGCAGAGACATTCCTTTAGGTCAAAGACAAAGAGTTTACTTTTTCCCACCCTACATTATTATAAAACTTAAATGATAAGAAAAAGTTAGTCCAGTCGTCAGCAAACTCATTAGTCAGCAGAGCCAAATATCAACAGTACAACAATTGATATTTCTTTTGAGAGCCACATTTTTTAAACTTAAACTATATAGGTAGGTACATTATTATTAACTCAATTAGAGTACTCCTTCAATCACTCTGTCCTTGCATGCCCGCGCATGGCATTTTGTAGAAGAGCCACACTCAAAGGGCCAAAGAGGTGCAGGTGGCTTGTGAGTTGTGATTTGCTGACCACTGAGTTAGTCCAAAGGGAAATATATCCTCATGAGTAAGAACAGAAGATCTTTCCCTAAGTATTTGTGAAATGTTAGTCTTTCTAGGCCTAGTTGTCTTCCAGGTGAGTAGCTAACCAAGGTTTCCAGGTGGAAGAGAGAGAATCATTCCAAGAAATGAATATCCAGAAATAAAGCACATGAATCTAATATCATGGCCCTGGCTCCTATCTCTATTAGCATTTATACTTGGGAACAGAGTAAGAGATGGTCAGAAATACCAAAACACAATATTGTTCATCCTTGGAGTCAGGTGGCTGGACAGCGGTTCTTTCTGCTAATAATAATGGCTACTGTTTATGGAGTTTCTATGCAATGTGCCAGACACTAAATGCTAAATTTATATATCATTTATGTATCATAAAAATTTAATGAGGTAAGTGTTATTATGCTTTATAAGTAGCAGAAGTAAGGGTCAAAGAAGCAAAGTAAATTGCATGAGGTTATGCTGGTAATGATGGGAACCAAGATTTTTATCAAGAACTTATATCTTGCACAAATATATTTTTTTCTCTCTAAGCCACATTGACTTAGAATTTTCACATATCACTGCTCCAGATAGGAATACTTGAATATAGTTTTGCATCACCATTTATTAAAACACAAAATAAAATAAAAGCAAAAATAAAGAAATAAAAGGCATTTGTAAGAACAAGAAAATTAATCAAGAGAAAAGAGTATAATTCTGCTATGAGACAAGATCACAGGTGATTATTATTTTGGAAATAAGAAGACTGAAAGAAAGATGGGTTAAGTATATTTCATTATAAAGCATATTGATATGGTTTTTATAGTTATATGTAAAATCCCAAAATGCTCTAACAACTTGTTTCTATTAGGCATAAAAGAGGCCATTCAAAACTAATGCAAATGAAAGATGTTTTATACAGCAGGCAGGAAGCTTATAGATTTCCATACCACCAAATATTATGCAGCATAAAGGGTACAGTTAAATTCCTGGTTGGTATACAAAAACAGGCCATTAAGAATATATCTATAGTGCCATCCTAATGATGTCAATATATAAAGTATTCTGGTCAAAATTACCAAAAAGTAGAATCATTGTAAAGACTGACCATTGACCTGATCAACATGGCATATCTATGGCAAGGTATCTATCATCTATTTTAAATGCCTAATTTATTTGGATTTTATCTTTTCAATCTTTTAACTCAATCATTATATTTAAAAAACTAGAGGCCCAGTGCACAAATTCATGCACAGTGGGGGTCCCTCAGCCTGTCCAGCAATTGTGGCCAATCAGAGCCGTCTCTCCCAGAGCGATCAGGGCCAATCAGGCTGGCTGGCCAAGGGGGGCGGGGGAGGATGACAGGAGGTTGGCTGCGGGAGCACACTGACCACCATTGAGTGTCTGCCTCCTGGTGGTCAGTGTGCATCATAGCTACCAGCCAGTTGACTGGTTGACTGGTAGTAAGGGTAGCTTAGGCTTTCATATATATAGATATATAATTACTACTATAAAGTAGAGACTAACCATTTGAAGCTGCATTCCAAATTACTATGATGAATAAAAGTGTTTAATGATTATAGTAACTTTGTAACCCCTTGATGATCTTACAGATAATTATTATTTTAGACTATAAATACTACCTCCAAAAAGGTAAATTGTCATCTACTGTGAATCATATAATTGTCAGTCTTCTGTTCATAATGTTAAACCATAGCAACAGAAATTTACTTACCATTTTAAGGACTGCAGGTAAGAAAGTAGGCAATAATTAGGTTAGAAACCAATAGGCAGAAATCTGAAGGTGTTTAAATATTTCACATGAATTAATTATTCATGTAATATATATACATATATATTATATTTATGTGTATATATTTCATATATAAAATATGTATTTCATATATCCATAAACATAAGTGTATTCACATGTATGTATTCTATATGCATTCCAGTTATATGTATCCATCCCATATGCACATATATACATATATGCATACAGTCCACAAATATATAAAAAGATGGAGTAGCAATCCATAGGCTTTGTCTTTAAATCTTTTAGGAACAAAATGTGAAATGGGTCCTCTAAACAACTTGTTTTAGAGAGCTATATCACGTTATGTGCTGGCAAATCAATACACTATTTCCAGGGGGAAAATTGGAGATTTGATTTATTTTAGATCTATGTTCACATGTTCAGCAGCACCACAGTAACACTTTGATTGTAAAACTTTTCAAATTGCCCTTCTACAGTGACAAATATGAATGGAAATTTTTTTATGTATTACTAGCATTTGTTATTGTTTGTAAAAGATAACACATATTCAAGTGAAGTCTAAAAATTTTGTTCACAGAAATCAGAACTACTCTAAATTTGAACTTTGTAATAATTTGATATTGAAATAAATTAAGAAATCTATATTTTTCTCTCTCAAGAAATTGCCCAGGAATTTTAGTTCTTAACAGAATACTTTTCTGCAAGGCAGAAGTTCAAGTGTTTGATATAGTGCCTGTCATGAATCATTATGTATATTTGATAGTGTATTTTAGGGGATAATTATGAAACTATTGAAGGAAAATATAGTTATTTTTATATCATGGGGACAGAGCCTCATTAATATAATTCACTCTGTTAAGAAACAGTGAAACACATTAAATTCATTATTACTTTTATAAGCAGAAAACTGGTCTTTAAATTCTAGGGTTTTGATGTAATTGAAAAACACTCAGAATTTGTGACTGTATTGAAAGGAAAGTTTTGCTGAGATGCTAAGATGATAGATAGGAACTAAAGGATAGGTGAAGTTTTATATTTCCAAACTAGTTCTGAGGACCAGTTTTCTAACTCTTAAATCTCTCACCTGAATCCTGGCTGCAAAATCTAAAAAGTGAGCAATGAACTGAGTAATGTTCTGATAATGATCCTTAGGAGAAGTTGTTGCTGCATTGGAGTTAACCTGGACTCCAGAGTTTCTCAGAGCAAAGGATATGTTTATGCTTCCCATTGAATGTATGTAGGATATGCAGGAAAGTTTTGTTCAGGAAAATGTGTTGGCAGTGGTAAGAAGGACTGAAAGTGCTCAGCTACATCGCTAGGAAGATGTGCTGTACTAGGCATAAGCTATATGTGAGAATCTTAATTTAGTAAAGAGATTTTAGTCATCAAAAAGGACTAGTGATTATGAATACAGCAGAGTGACAGCCACTTGAATTTAGGTGTTTGAAATGAAAATGGGTGTAGGGAAAATAAATGGAAAGCATGTTTTGTAAAAGATTGGATCATAAGCAGCACTCCTTTGAGATTCTCCAGTGGGATGTGATATTGAGAGGGAAAATGCTTTCTTTTCCTTGCTGCTTTCTCTTTGACGTGCATAGAGTGCACTGTTTTGGCACCACGAATGCTTGATGTCAGGGACAAGTGAGAAATAGGAGCATGGGGCACAGGGGGATACACCTAGGAGAGCAGTGGAAGTGCCTCTGCACCTGATGAACGTACAGCTGTTTGGTGTGGAAGTTGGATTTTCTGACACACACCAGGGATTTCTAAGTGGATGAGAGTGCCCTGGAGAGAAGAAAGCAGCAGACCTAATCAAGGCAACTTTGAGGACCTAGAAAGAAAATCAGTAGGAATTACAACATTCAGTGGAATAGGAGTAAGATGAGGAACGGAAAAAGTAGTTAAATCTAAAACAATGTTATGCCCAGCCGATGTTGCTCAGTGGTTGAATATGGACCTATGAACCAGAAGGTCACAGTTCAATTCCTAGTCAGGGCATATGCCGGGGTTCCAGGCTAGATCCCCAGGGTGGGGCGTGCAGGAGGCATCCAATCAATGATTCTATCCTTGCTTTCTCAGGAAGCGCTCTGAAATCAGTAAAAAATATATTTTAAGAGACCTAAAATAATGTTAAAGATATGATAATTCCAGTGCAGATGGCTAGGCATGGGGACCTATTGCACAAACTGTGGAACCCAACATACCCAAATATGTGAACTCTTAAAAAGAGAAAATGGTTTCAGTGGAGAAGCAGTCCCGGGCTCAGTCATAAGCACATTTATAAACCAAAAGACTAACCCAAGTTCTTGAAATCTTGGCAGACAATGGATTTCAAAGCAGGTAGCAGTATACTCCAAGAGATGTTGAGTTAATATAAAAATTTACTGACAGTAAATCAACATCATGACATTTAAACAACTAAAAATATAATTTTTTAAAAGCTGTTTGTGTATTTCATTGAGTGAAAAGGGCAATTTGCTTTCCCTGGGAAACCCTAAGTTAAAGTGAACTGTGGCTTTTTTTTTTTAACTTTGAACTAGATTCCCTCAAATTATAAAGGGAAATTGCTTGAAAATTTAAATGATAATACTGTTCTTTAAACATATCATTTTAAGAACCTGAATGATATTGAATGACAATTTCACAATTTACACATGCTCCTAGTTGTTAGATATTAATGTCTTCCAAATTTTAATATTATGATTAATGCCACGGTAAACATATTTTTCCCTGATGCTTTCCTACTGTCCTCCCTCTGGCACACACACAATTTCTTTATGTAAGCAGCCAGAAAATGAAATTTCCTAACTCACTTAAATATTGCAAAATTATTTTTCACTTATTTATACAAGTTGCACTTCTACCATTAAAGTAAGAAAATACATGTTTTAACTCTCTTTTATCAACATAAAATGTTCTTTAATATTTTCTAAATTAAAAGGGAAGGTGCATGTGTTACTGAGGGTTTAAATAACATTTCTTTACTGAATTTATACTTAAAAAGTATAATTTTTTAAGTTCATTTTTTGTTATGATGAATTTATTGATATTTTTCACAATTTACATTTTTAGATTTTACTGTTGCTTATATATTTGAATGAGTTCTTTATAATTATCTTTTTTATATTTGCAGGAAATAATTTTCAATTAGTTAATTTTTTCATATTAAACACACCTATATTTTCTATTGCAATGTGCTTAAATTTATTAATAGTTTCTGTTTTTTTCCATTTTGTATATATGAATTTAGAACATTTGTTTCCCATTACCTACATCATGTTTAATAAAAATTAATTTTGTTATCTTCTGTTTTTATAAATATTTAAATATTCAAGATACGTGAAGTTTATTTTTATATAAGATGTGAAATATGGTTGTATTGATTTTTTTTAATTTGCAAAGCTGTCATTTGGATATGATTTATTAAATGACATATTGCTTCCCCTCTAAACTGTTTGTAGGTCCCCACATATTTATTTTTAACTGTTGTTATTGATTCAAATCAGTTGAGGTTAAACCCAATATATTTGCTGATTACTTACTAAATGCATGTTATTATAATAGTGAAGACTACACATTACTAATCAATCACTGAGCAAAAGTACATACTTTATTTACCCCGCAGTTTTTGTATACTCATCTTTCCTCCTATATATATGTATAATAGTATGAGAACAAGTGTTTAGCTGCATATTACTTCATATACCAACTATTATGTAGTACATGATTTTCATAATCTTTTCTAATTCTAACAAAACTTGACAATATACAAAAGAATGTGCTATATTATTAATTTACCTTATAGAGTTAGAAATGTCATTTATCATTTTTTGCTACCATGTTTTAATAGTGAGACAACTTTACATTATTAATTAAAATAAAATTAGAATTTAGAATCAGATAGGTTTGGATTCAAATTCTGACCTAAAAATTTATTAAGTTTTAGGAAATTATTTAACCTCTCCAATCCTAAATTTTTTTTTATAATTATGAATAATAATGCTGTACTTTTTAATGAAAAATAACTGCCTAACACTAATCATGGCATATAATAGGCCCAAAGTTGCATCTTTAATGGTTTGTAATGATTTTATGTAATATTTAACCACATACTAACTACATGTAACAGAAAAATTAAAGACTTAAGCTAGCATTTTCTTCAGAGAAAATGTTAGAGGCGTTATCAATTGTGTTGAATGATTCTGATCCTGGTTGCAAAAAAAACAAGGGAAATTGCTTGAAAATTTAAATGATAATACTGTTCTTTAAACATATCATTTTATGTTCTCTTTACTAATAAAACGAAAATATGCTAATTATACCAGGAGACCTTTCCGAAGACCCTCTGGATGTCCTTCTGGGACAAAGCCATGATGGTGAGGCCAAGGCAGAGGCAGTTAGGGGTGATCAGGTTGGCAGGGAAGGGCAGTTGGGGGCAATCAGGCCAGCAGGGGAGGACAGTTGGAGGCTAGCAGCCTGGTTGGGGGGGTGGGTCAGTTAGGAGTGAGCAGGCTGGTCGGGGGCATTTGAGGGTAATTAGGCCATCAGGCAATATGATTAGGGGTAATCAGGTAAGCAGGCAGGTGTGCGGTTAGGAGCCAGCAGTTCCTGATTGCAAGAGGGATTGGCCTTAAACCAGCAGTGGGAAATCCCCTGAAGGGTCCCCGATTGGAGAAAGTGCAGGCCAGACTGAGGAACTCCCACCCCTCGTGCACAAATTTCATGTACCAGGCTATTAGTTATAATAATAAAAGCATAATATGGTAAATGAGCCTTCTAGAGGAAGCCGGGGCTACGAAGGAAGCCTGGGTCCTGTGTACCTGCCAGTGGCCACAGGGAAGCCTGGGTCCTGGGTGACAGCAGGAAGCTGGTGCCAGCAGCCAGGGAAAGGAAGGCCTACTCTTGCATGAATTTCATTCTTTGGGCCTCTAGTATCTTATAATACTAGAAGTAAGACAAGGGAGTATATAGTCCCGATAAGAGAAATTCATAAAAGTCAAGCAAATACACCTTGGTTGAACACAACTTCAAAGGAAGTGACTAAAAAGCTGAATTAAATTTAAGGTAACTTTCGATTTTGTTACAAGGAATAATAAACCCTTAAATTCCCACATCCAAATGGAAGCATCCTAAAGTCTCTGTTAAATTCTCTGATAAAATTTTATTAAGATAAGCATAAAGAAGCACACACATGCACACGATATTGAAAACTCACAAATTTATACAAGAATGTTGGGGGGGGCAATTTCCACTAAAATTGAAGATCAAACATTTGTGATAAAAATTACATTGTAACTTAAAAGAATTGAATACATTTCAAAATCCTTGAAATACAGAACTAATCTTATTGAAATGTGTCAATGAGTCAGGCTCTGATATAGATAGGAATAACATTGTATCACAGACCAGAGGAGAAGTGGAAGTACGTGATAATAAACTGTTTTAGGACAACTATTCAATCTTATAATAAATACCAAATAATTCAATGTTGGTTTATTAATTTCATATTACATTTATAACAAAACTCAGATGTAAATAGAAATGAGTATTTATGAAACTAGAGGCCGAGTGCACAGAATTCATGCATGGGGGTGTGTGTCCCTCAGCCCATTCTGCACCATCTCCAATATGGAATCCCTTGAAGGATGTCTGGCTGCCTGTTTAAGCCCAATCCTGTTAGGGGAGTTGGACATCCCTCTCAAAATCCAAGACTGCTGGCTTCCCACTGCTTGCCTGCCTGCATTCCTGATTGCCCCTAACCTCTTCTGCCTGCCATCTGATTCCCCCTAACCACTCCCCTGCCAGCCTGATTGATGTCTGACTGCTCCTCTGCCAGCCTGATTGCCCCTAACTGCCCTCCACTGCAGGCCTGGTCAGCCGTAATTGCCCTCCCCTGCAGGTTTGGTCACCCCCTAACTGCCCTTTCCTGGGGCCTGGTCCCTCCAAAATGCCCTCCTATGCTGACCTTGGTATCTGTATTTTTTATCTTTTATAACTGAAACATTGTACCCTTGAGTGGAGGCCAGGGTGTGCAGGAAGCTTGGCCTTCTCCATTCCTGGGGAAACCCAAGCCTCCTCCTTGCTCTGTGGCCACAGCCATTTTGTTTGGATTATTTTGCATACTTGCTCCTGATTGGCTGGTGGGTGTGGCCTGTGGGCGTAGTGTAGGTATGGTCAATTTGCATATTGCTCTTTTTTATTAGATTAGAGACCCTGTGTATGAAATTTGTGCATAGGTGTGGGGGGCGTCTCTCAGCCCAGCCTGCACCATCTCCAATATGGGACCCCTTGAGGGATATCCAACTGCCCGTTTAGGCCTGATCCTACCAGCTTAAACATCCCTCTCCCAATCCAGGACTGCCTGCCAGGACTGATTGCCCCTAATCACTTCTGCCTGCCATCTTGATCACCCTCTAACCACTACCCTGGCAGCCTGATTGATGCCTAACTGCTCCCCTGCCAGCCTGTTTGCCCTTAACTGGCCTCCCCTGCAGGCCTGGTCACACCTAACTGCCCTCCTTTGCAAGCCTGGTCCCCCCAGAAACTGCTTTACCCTGCAGGTGTGGGTCCCCCACAACTGCCCTTCTTTAAATGCCCGGTCACCCCCAACTTCCCTCCTCTGTCAGCCTGGTCATCCCTAACTGTCCTCCCCTGCAGGTTTGATTGCCCCCAATTGCCCTCCCTTGCAGGCCTGGTCCCTCCTAAATTCCCTCCCCTACTAGCCTGATCACCCACAATTGTCCTCTTTTGCAGGCCATCTTGTGGTGGCCATCTTGTGTCACATGGGGGCAGCCATCTTTTGTGTTGGAATGATGGTCAATCTGCATATCATTATATTATTAGATAGGATAGAGGTCTAGTGCAGGGGTGGGGGACAGTTGGTTTGCCCCGAAGGGTGTCCCAGATCAGGGTGGAGGTTTCCTTGGGTCATGGGATGGCCTGGGAAAGAGGTCTGTGGTGATTTGCAGGCCAGCTATGACCCTCAGCAAACCAAGCAGAGGCCCTGGTATCTGAGATTATTTATCTTCTACAATTAAAACTTTGTAGCCTTAAGTGGAGGTCAAGGCAGGCCAGGGCTGCAGAAAGCTTGGTTTTCTCCATCACCAGGGGCAACCCTAGCCTCCTGCTCTCCTCAGCCCCCTGGCTGCTGCCATTTTTGTTGGAATTTATTTATCTCCTATAATTGAAACTTTGTGGCATTGAGTGCATGCCTGGGCCTACCAGGGTGTGCGGAAAGCTTGGGTTCCTCCATCACTGTGGAAACCCAAGCCTCCCTCTTGCTCTCTCCCTGGCTATAGCCATCTTGGGTTTTTGTATAGTCACTCCTGATTGGCTAGTGGGCATGGCTGGTGGTGTAGCAGAGGTACTGTCAATTTGCATATTACTCTTTTATCAGATAGGATAGGCTATCTGGATGAATGAGGATATCCAATCTTAAAACCTATGGACTATATAAAATTAAAATATCCTATAGTAATAAGTCAAATATAAATCAGAAGAGGATTTCATAACAAATACATCAGGAAAATATCAGTAGGGTCATTGCCCTCTTTTATTTATTCAAACTTATAACAATTTGTTGTAGCCCAGATGAGTCAGATACTGCCATAGATCATGAAAAACACACACACTTCCGTGTACTCATGGATCTTAGAATAGGGACCAGGCCAATAAATATTGCACAAGGAGAGAGGTAACTGAAATTTTGATAAATGCTACTAAGCAGAAGTGTTAGAAAATTTTTAAAACAAATATCAGAAAAAGTGTAGTGAACAAGTTACATGTTTTAAGGCAGCCCTTGGGAATATTAAAAAAGTGAAAGGGGTGAAAGAAGATATTCAGGCAGGAGGAGCAGACTTTGAATTGTCCACAAAGTGTCAGTGACTTTCAAATATGTATTTGCATTCCTGAAAGAAGACCAGAGTGGAAAAGAAGAGCCTGAATAGAAATAAGGACAAGAGTACAAGGGGCAAGGGAATTTATTAGGAACAAGCCTAAGATGTTGAAATGTTTTAAGGAGAAATATAGCAAGGCTTTATTTTAATTTTGCAATAGCTCATCCCAACTCCTGTGTAAATGATATTGACAGGGGCAAGAGAGACTATGTTGAGATAAGAGTATATTAGTGGGAGAAGCAGTGCTAAAGATGGCTCCCATGTATCTGTCAAAAGCACAGGATGAATGGGGAGTAATACTTAAAGATGAGGTGTCCCAGGAAAGCATTGGGTTTATACATATATTCTATAGTCAGCATATGTTAAATGAAAATATTCAAGTGGTAATCAGGTATTATAATTCCAATTAAGTAAAAAAAACACACAGCTAAAAAGTTATTAAGAAGTCACATTGACGTAGAATATCATTAATTCTACATTTTACAATTTGGGATTATTTTACTTTAAAAACATTTTTAAAATATACAGCATTTTTTACAAAGGTGATTATTTTTAACCTTAAAATCTTTCATATTCATTGTTTTAAAATTCCGCCATTCATGGATTGCATTTTATCTCATTTAAACACAAATCAAAGCCTTCTTTCTGCATAGGCTCACAAGACAAATAAGCTAAAACTGCTTCTATTATGCACATAAAATAGGGACTACTGAATCACTATCATGAACCAAATTTCATGGAGTTTAGTTAGCTTCTTTCTGAATCATTATTCAACATCTTTTTAGCACTTACCTGCATTAATCATGTCAGAGCAAATGAATGTGTATGTCATCATATTTGAAATAATAAACTTCATAGTATTAAATAAATTTCTAGACTCTTAAGAATGAAGCCTCATGCCAGTGGTCTTAGTAGAAATTTGTGAATGCTTTGTAACCAATTTCATTTGAACTTTTCTTTCCCATTTTTCATTTTAATTTTAAGGCTAGGTTCTATGTTTTTCATTTTCAAAAAGAGCAGTTCATCAACAAAGTCATCATAAACCAAGCTTTGTGTGTTTGTGTGTTTTCCAGAGAAAATCTTTAACTATACAGGGGTTGTGGTTTCTGAGATATGGGCCCTTCACACGAATGATAAAAAACCATAGCATTCAGACTTATGCAGTGAGTTATATTAATGGCATGTTGGGCTTGACATAATGACCAATGTGGCCCTCAGGAGTTGGATTATGAATGTCAATTGTGAGAGTTAAAGGCTTTGTTTCTTAAGGACTATAATAGCCACACATCTTATTCTTTATCCTCTTCTTGGTGATGCTTCAAATGTATCTCTGAATACACACTAATTGCGAACATATATTTTAAAGACAAAGTACTGGATACCATCCTAGTTTCTGCCATCAGGGATCTTATATTCTAACTAGAGGCCCAGTTCATGAAATTTGTGCATGGAGAGTGTGTGTCCCTCAGCCCAGCCTATACCTTCTCCAATCTGGGACCCCTCAAAGGATGTCCAGTAGGATCTGGACTAAACAGGCAGTTGGACATCCCTCATCCAGGACTGCTGGCTCCCAACTGCTCACCTGCCCGCCTTTCTGATTGCCCCTAACCACTTCTGTCTGCCAGGCTGATTACCTCCTAACCACTACCCTGCCAGCCTGATTGATGCCTAATTGCTCCCCTGCCAGCATGTTTGCCCCTAACTGCCCTCCCCTGCAGGCCTGGGTCCCCTCCAACTGCCCTTTTCTGCAGGCCCAATTGCCTCCAACTTCCCTCCTCTGCCATCCTGGTTCCTCCCAACTGCCCTCCTTTGCTGGCCTGATTGCCCACAACTGCCCTCTCTTCCAGGCCTAGTCCCTCCAAACTGTCTTCCCCTGCTGGCCATCTTGTGGTGGCTCTCTTGTGTCCAGATAGGGGCAGGCAACCATTAATTCTCTGTGTTATACAAACTAAATATATATATATGGTAAGTTTGTGATGGTATTTATTGCCACATTATCATGAGTTCATACAAGTGAAATAAAGCAATGCAGTCATTAATATATATTTTTAAATATGTTTTTATTGATTTCAGAGAAAGAAAGGGAGATGGAAGAAAGATAGAAACATCAGTGATGAGAAAGAATTACTAATTGGCTGCCACCTGCATACCCACTACGGAAAATTGAGGCCACAATCCAAGCATGTGCCCTGACTGGAAATTGAACCATGTCCTCCTGGTTCATAGGTTGACGCTCCACACTTAACCACACTGGCCAGACATTAACATATTTTTTAATTAAAAACATGAAATATGAGATTCCAAATACAAAATAATCAGAATTAAGTAATACAAAATAATATTGAATGGAAACAGAATTTGAAAAAGTTTAAGAAATAAGAAAATCAAAAAATAAAATAACATGCAAAATAAATAATAAAATAAAAAGAAAGAGTAGCCTGGTATGGCTCAGTGGCTGAACTACTATGCATGCACCAAAAGGTCTCTAGTTCAATTTCCAGTCAGGGCACATGCCTGGTTGTGCGTTCAATCCCTAGTAGAGGACCTGCAGGAAACAGCTGATTGATGTTTCTCTCTCATCGGTGTTTCTATCTTTCTCTTCCTCTCCCTTCCTCTCTCTCTGAAATCAATAAAAACATGTTTAAAAATAAACAAAAACAGAGCTCATGAAACTACTTGAATATGTAATGCATTGACTTGACCAAATTCAAGAGGACAAACCCAAGTTCTATACTAATCGAAAGCATTCTTGATTTGCAAACTAACTTTAACATTTTTATGCACAACTTAGATTTTGTATTTTTTCACTTATGCTTTGATTGTCACATGGTCAGATTCTTTCTCACCCTTCCTTCAGAGGAGAGCTAGCTGGACCAGCTATGACTACACATCTAGTTTCTGGTTATTTCAACTCTATGTGATGTTTCTCATTATACCATTTAATAATGAGCCTTTGTCATGTTGCTAAATATGACTTAATTAAACTTTTATTATGTTCTTGTCACCCCTTTAATTATTTAGTTATGAACATATAAATACTTATAGTTTACTCTGTTATTATTTATATTTTGTCAACAGTGTTATTGGAAAATATAAAATTTATAATACTATCTAACTTTGTTTTATTTCTCAAATTATATTTTTGTCTCATAGAGTAAATTTGTCCCCATTTAATTTACTCCTTGTTAAAATACCCCACTTAATATTCCCTCACTTTATGTCTTCCTAACTTTTGTCTCCCCATGAAAAAGTCCTTTTTTTGTTTCTGTTCTTTGTGCAATCATTTCTCTCCCCCCCCCCCATTTTGTTTCTCCACAGAACAATTTTAAAGAAAAAAAAGTGTATTTACTATTATTAAATTGCATAAAATAACAATAGCATTATTACTTTTTTCTTATTGAGAGTATCATTCAGTCAATTAAGAATCTGAAAGCATATTTTGACCATTGTAGGTAGCTTTGACCATTTCCTAGTTTCATTTGTAAGAATAACTAAATTCTTCTACCATTTTGTCACTTTGTAGTTTATTGACACCTATATTTATTACTTTACAGTGTTCATATTTTATGCACCAACAAACTAGCTAGTTATTAAATTGCTGTATCTCCTGTGTTCTTTCCATCAAGGACCAATCTACTTTTCTTAATTAATGCTCAAACAAGGAACTTGTCTATGCCATGGGAGCCTTTGTGTTTACTCCCCTAAGCAAGGAGCATCCAGATTGCACATTATATCCAGCTCTATTTATCAGAATCACTATTCCAAGTCTCATAAGCTGACTTCTCTGAAAATTGAATTCAAAGCTAGGGTGTATCTTGCCTCTATCCACTCCATGTCTATATATGTATGTAACACTAAATTGTACCTGACAACCTGATATGTGAGTCATATTGTTTCTATGTGGACAAGTATGTTACAAAAGTAACTCACCATATGAAACTACCAGCAGTATGGTGGTGCTGTAACAGAAAGCATGGTAGAGTCCATGCTCACTATCTAACACCTTCCTCTTGTACTCCTACTTTGAGGCTAGCAAGTGCTGAAAGCTTTATAAACTGAAGGTGTGTTCTTTGTTTGCATTACCATTATTATCACAAAAATTAACAACATACATGTACCAAAGTGATTCAATAGAAAGAAAGTGACATTTCACTAAATCTATACTGTTGATACTGAGGAATCATGATTTATCATGGGAGAGTGGGGCATTCAGTTATCTACTTATAAGAGAACAAGATGAGGACAGAATTATGATGCATTCCACAAGCAGGCTGCTTATTAAAGTGCATTGCATTTATCTAGTAGCCAAGTGCATGATGGACAGAACAACAGGAAAAGAGTTTGAGTACAACACTAATATCAACTATACAATATGCCATCTAGAATTCTGCCAAATATAATCCTGGTGAGGTGGGGAAAGAACAAAAAAAAAGATGATTTTTGAAACTTAAGCTATTAAATATGGAAGAGAATTTGGGGACATAAAAATGTGCCCCCAACACACAGACATCAATGATATTCTTATAATTGCTGGTTGTGCTGCTATTAAAGAAGATGGGGGCAAATTTTGGCAAGCAAGACATTGATGAGTGAGTACTGTTGGGCTGAATACATGTGCAAGTGAAAGAAGGAAAGATTGGGCAGAGGAAAATGGATGTTGCAGTGCTCCATCTAGATTCTTCCCTCAGGGTATTCGTTCCCATGCTGTTTGGTAGTATAGAGCGCTTTTCCTTTCTGAGACTTGTCTCTGGCCCAAGGTAGATTTTTCATTGCTTAGATAAACCTGCCAATAACTGTGGAGCCAGGGTGGCCTTTTAGACCTGCCTTTTACTCCACTTTAGTTTGTCATTGGATGCAGGCTGCCCCGGAAAGAGACATGGCCTTGGGTGAGAATATTTTCTTCATCTCAGAAAATCCCCAAAGATGGCTAAAAGCTAAGGATAATTTTATCAACACCCTCAAAACTGCTAGGAAAATAGTCCCTTGATTTCTGTAAGAGGATCTAAGTACATGGTAAAAGCACACTTAAAAGTTTAAAACATGGCAACGAGTTACTTTTAAATAACTGCAAACATCACCATGCCCAGGTGACTTTTCACAAATTATGTTTTTCCTTTTTATTGAATTTATTGGGGTGACACTAGTTAACAGAATTATACAGCTTTCAGGTGCATAATTCTATAACACATCATCTTTACACTGCATTGTGTATTCACCACCCCAAGTCGGGTCTCTCTCTGTAGCTGGTAGAATTAAAGGGCCAGACCTCCCAGTCACAAGTGGGAATGAGACTCTTGTGATAATTTCAGAAAATGAATTTTCTTTCTTTTTTTTAATATATTTTATTGATTCTTTAGAGAGGAAGGGAAAGGAACAGAGAGTCAGAAACATCGATGAGAGAGAAACATCAATCAGCTGTCTCCTGCACACCCGCCCCTGGGGATGTTTCTGCAGCCAAGGTACATACCGTTGACCAGAATCAAACCTGGGACCCTTCAGTCTGCAGCCCAACGCTCTATTCATGAAGCCACATGGGTCAGGGCCAGAAAATGAATTTTCTAAGACTCTGATGGGAGGATGGATGCAGAAAAACACTTTATTGGCATGGAGTTAACATTTCTTGAGTTGTCCCACTGGGAAATGTCTTTTCTTCCCCAGCCACTCTGAGACAGGGGCAGCTGGGATTTCAACAGAGTCAGAAACAGGGCTAGTGCCCAGAGTTTTCGTTTCATGTTGTAACTGGGTAAAGTTCAGCATTCAGGCCAGATTAGAGTCCATCAGTCCATGTGTGAAGTCCAACATGGCTTTGCACTATGTGGGCATAGGGAGTGCAACCCCCTGCAGATGGGCTCCCTGGAGCCCAGAGAGAGCACACTTTTTTTTTTTCTTGAAAGTTTAAATATATTTTTCAAGCTTGCAGTGGCCATGCCCATTCTGGCAACTGGTTTGATTGACAGGCAAGGACCTTCCCACTTCACTCAGACCTTATGGGCATGCATCTAAACTGCCTTTGTCTAGTGAGTCCTCCCTCTTCCTATCAATCAGCAGGGAACAAAGTTGGAAAATGTTAAATGTAGTTTTTGGCAAAGCTGCAAAAGTGGCATGCCTACTTTCAGTCTTCCCTTTTGCTCCTTTCCTGATAAATAATAACCAGATTGTTACAAGAGTATCACTCCCATCACTAATTACCCTCTCCATACCTTCCAAAATCTCCCTCGAACCCTGTTCCCAGCAATCACCACACTGTGGTTCCTGTCTATGCGGTTTTACTCTTTTTAGAACAATCCCTCCCCCCTCTTACGCAGCCCTCTCCCTCTAGTAGCAGTCTGCCTGCTCTCTTATCTATAAGTCTGTCACTATTTTGCTTGTTAGTTCATGTTGTTCATTAGATTCCACGTATGAGTGAAGTCATATGGTACTTGCATTTCTCTGTTTTTTTTTTATTTGGAATATATCAATTGTCCGACCCCAAGTGACTTTTCATATGAAATATATTTTGCAATAAAAAAATTGAGAAATTGACACTTGAAATGAAGATTTGTCTAGAAAGATTTATTGGACAGTGCTCTGGGGAACCACACCTGTAAGATTGAAGGAAGTAGAACTGAATATATGGAGAACTCCAACTCCGATGCATTCATTTGAGTCATCAGCTCACTCCAGGGGGGATCTAAAGTTGAAATAGCCCTTCAGAGATCTTTGCAATTTAAGTAGGGGAGCAAGTAGAGGAGCAAGCCTTTGTACCCTGCATCAGTTAGTAATTGCATGTGGACAGCCCCTTGGAAGGGGCAGGTCCATTTGGCCCAGGTAAATTCTCTGATCATGTGTATTTGTCAGCAGCAAGGATTCCAACCAGTTGTAGGAATGAGTTTCTAGGTCCTAAAAGGGGATCTTGGACATTATCCACAACAATAAATTTGATCAACTATAGTATTCAAAGATATAATCAATAACATACACTAGCTTTTTTTGGAGGGAAGCTACTAATATTACAACTAAAAAGCAGTATTATTTCCCTTAAGTGTATCATTTTTTCAAAATCAGTCTTACTTCTTTTTATATATCGTGATCATTTATATACTTAAAGAGGAAAAAGAAAAAATAAACAGTAGTAATCATTCTCAAACAAACTAAGTGTGTTTCTTAATAAGAAGTTGCTTATAACTGAAAAGATTTAACACATATCATGTATCTATTTCATCTTTGGATATGTGAAAGTAGGATTGAGCAAGATAGAAAAGATGGTGGATAAAAATCTTCTCATATTCCAGGACTGCTAATATTAAAATTCTTATGAAAATCTCTCATTACAAGGTGATACAGTAATCCATACTTTACATTTTTGCTCTATGTCCAAAATGAAAGTAGCATTTTCAATTAAGTTTGCAGTGCATGGAACTATCATTTCCATGACATTGAAATTGTTCAGACATGAATGAATAATTTATATATTGTGCTTCTGTATTAGTCAGCTTGGGTTGTCACACAGAATACCATTTACTGGGTGGTTTACACAACAAACGTGTACTTTTTCAGAGTTTGGGAAGCTGGAAGCCTGAGATCAGGGTGTCAGCAGGGCCAGGTTCTTATGAAAATGTTCTTCCTTGCTTGCAGATGGCCATTTAATGGCTGTATGCTCAAATGGCCTTTCCTCTGAGTGTAGGCATGGAGACAGAGCGAGATTCCCTGTATCCCTCTCCTTATAAAGCCATCAACCCTATTGGATTAGGACTCCAGCTTTATAACTTTATTTAATGTAATTAACTTCTAAAAGCCTTTTCTGCAAATTTGTTCCTATTAGGGGTTAGGAATTCAACATATGAATTTGCACATTCAGTAACTAGTGGCTTCTTTTTGAGGTTATTTCTCCCCCTTTTATGAGGTCTCACCTTCAAGCATTTAATTGTTTCCACTACTCTAAATCTAGTACACCTAACATGCCCACCCGCTAAATCATGCTGTGAGGCATGATTCTCAAGTAACATCACAGTATTAGAGAGGTTATAGAGATTTAATTTTCTTTAATTTTTAGTTAATTTATTGAGATGACATTGATTAGTAAAATTACATAGTTTCAAGTGTTCAGTTCTATAATACATCATTTTTATATAGTATTGTGTGTTTACAACCTAAAGTCAAGTTTCCTCCTGTCACTATATATATATATATATACATATATATATATATATAACTTACCTTATATCTAGAGCAATTCAAATGAAATATTATTAATATTAATAATTGATAATAATATTTATCATTTATGACTTCTGGAATAGCATCTTTATTCTTTTAGATATACTTTTATAAGGTGTATTTTCTTTTTGAATTCTAGTTAAGTTTGCTTCTATATAGTAGCTGGTTTTGTTGCTATGATTTTTTTTTCTTCGTAGCTATAATGGTATTTTGTGGTTTAACTACCTTGACCACTCTCTGCTGCTAACATTCTAAAGATACAATTTTATGCTTAAAAACATTTCAAACTTAGTTTGTCTTATGGATACTTCATAATTCAGACATAATATTAGTCCTACTTTTGTAGATATTGAAGTTGTCAAACAACTAAGCAAAAGTCATGATTTAAAATGGTGGCGTGAACTTTCTTCCTATAACTTAGGAATGATAAATCTATCACTAGAGGTCCAAGTACTAACAAATATGTAGTTACATGCATTTGAAAAAGTATAAAGATTAATAAAAGTTCATCTTTTTTTGTTCCAAGTATCCTAAAATCAGGTCATAAAAAGAGTTATGAATTATGACTCTGAAATGGAAGAAACTACTCAAGTATGGTAAGACAATTACCACCTGTAACTCAAGGTAGTGTTTCCTCAATGCACCGTGCATGCCTTTCACTGTTCCTGAGCATAACTAAGTCATTTTTAACATAAAATTTAATAAATCATATCATGGAGAGTGTTCTCAAAGCTCTGTAACATGGAAACAATTACACATGATTAATGGGTGAAGTAAATCTTCCAACTAGAAAGAAGGTTGTGCTGCTTGAAAAGGCATCTGTGGATGAGGAAAGCCTACAGCTTGTCTTGGAGCTGAGGCTCTGGGAGGTGTCTGGAAAGGGCACATAGCTCCTCTGATAAGATTTGTAAGAGAGCCGTGGAGTTTCCAGGTCGTTCACCAAGAAACAGATTAAATGCAATAACCCTGTGAAGAATTCGGTAAAGTGGGAATAGGGTAGGGTTGTAAAGTTATAATTAGTGGATTCCATTGTCTGTCAGAGTTCTCCATGACAGGGTAGTCATGGTTACAACTGACCATGGTTTCACACCACACAGACCAGGACACTGCCTGCTTTCACTGAGACTTTTGAATATTGTCTCACAATAAAGAAAACTGTACATCGGACGGAGCTGGTAACTAAAGGCAAGCATCCTTTTCTACACAATCTTTGTCAGATTAACAATGTTCCAATTTAGCTTGCAGTAAAATTTCTTATCCTTCTTGTGGTTATAGGCCTGCCTCTGTCTTATGCTAATTACATGGCGATAGTCACTGCATCTCAAATATACACAAACATTTTCTTCACACCTCTCTTTTTTTGTTCGATGGCAGACTGCAGCAATGACCTACTGTCTCCTCACATAGTTCAGTGGGGAACGGAGTTGTGAGGCTGTCTGGAATTAGTAGCTATACAAAGGACGGATGCATTAGACTAACAAACACATTGTAGCTCATAGCCTTACCAGGAGCTAAATGAGGCCTTTATTTTTTTCAGGACAAAAAGAAGCTCAAACCCTGCAGCTGCTCCACAAAATATGTTTCAAAAAAATCACTGGAATTTGAATAAAAAGGATATGAAACAGACTAAGTCATTCGTGGTTCCATTTAGGGATGAACAAGTAACTTGAGAGCAAATAATCACCCCTCCCAATATCATAAAGTGTTTTCATATAAAGTGTATATGCAATATTATATATATTTAATATATATGCCTGTGATAATTGTACTGTATATAATGAAATTATAGTGGGTAATTTTATTTAGCTCTGTTAAGAATGGCATATGAATGCTAACATACGTAAGGGGTTTAGAGAAATATCTGTAGTAATGAGGTTGATGCATCAGCATTTATTTTAATAAAGACAATGCTTGTAAATGAGAATTATAAGGTCAATATTATTGAGCTTAGATTCTTGGATCTATGTCTTTAACTTAGATTCTAACCTGGAATTTATCTTCTTATACATATAGTAAATCTACAATAATATAATATTTGCCACCTCAAAATGTAAGAAATATAAGTCTCTGGAATGATCCTGAATTTTAGAAGCACAAATTCTTTAGTAATGTTATATTTAAGCAATTGCACAAACTTTGGAAAACTTTAACATCAAAATATTCTAAAGGCATTATTTTATTTAGTTTATGATTCACAAGAAATAAGCTAAACAAAGGAAGAGGGACTCATGAATGCTTAAAATGATTTTGCTAATGATGTTAGAAAATCACAAATATCATATTATTATTCCTAAAATATCAGGGCTAGGCAGAATGATCATAAGGACATACCAACACCAGTGACAAATATTACCCCCTGAATTTCTACCAGCATTTTACAACTCTGTACAAAGCAAGACAAAGAGTAGTTCTTTGTTAGTGAGATGTCCTATTGCACATTCTTGAGTCCCTGCTGCTATAGAGCAGTGACAGATATAATGTGATAATACAATCATAATGCAATATTAAATAAATAAAAATTTGTTAGTTCAACTAAATTCTATTTTAATACATTTTTATTGATTTCATAGAGGAAGGGAAGAGGAGACAGAAAGAAATGGAAACACCTATGATAGAGAGAATCTTTGATTGCCTGCCTCCTGCACACCCCACTGGGGATCAAGCCTGAATCGTGACCTCCTGGTTCAAAGGTCGATGGTCAACCACTGAGCTCATGCCTGCCAGGCTAAATTCTATCTTTAAAATTAATCTCTTAAAGTCTTTATCTAAATCCCCATATGTTTCAATTAAATAAAATGTTTGGAAGCTCTACTAATGAAAGTATATACATAACTAGTATATATGCCAGAGAAGAAAATCAGTTTCATTTTGCTGAAATTCAGTAAAAATTGTACAATGGAATTTGATGATTTCCTTTATTCATACAATAATGGCTTTAAAAATTTTGGTAGTTTTTACAATTTGATATGCATCAAATTTGAAAGTTGTTACCACTTTAGTCATTCAAAGCTTCATGTTAGAAATGTTCAAAGTGATGAATGTAAGGACCTCTATCCAGCAAAGCTCTCATTTAGAACTGAAGGACAGATAGTGAGTAACTATACAAAGGAAAAGCTAAAAGAGTTCATCACCACCAAACCAGCTTTACAAGAAATATGAAAGAATCTTCTTTAAGAAGAAAAAGAGATAAAAATATGAACAACAACATTACAATAAATACATAACTATCAACAAAGGAATTTAAAAACAAAGCAGCACAGAAACAGACTCATAAATACAACAAACATTTCAATGGTTGCCAGATGGGAGGAGGATTGGGGAGATGGGAGAAAAAGCTGAAGGGACTAAGAAGTACAAATTGGTTGCTATAGAATAGTTATGTGGATGTGAAGTACACATAGGGAATGTATATATAGTCAATAATGTAACAACTATGTGTGGTGTCATAAGGGTACTAGATTTATTGGGATGATCACTTAGTAAGTCATATAATGTCTAATCACTGAAGTGTACATCTGAAACTAATATAATATTATAGTCAACTGTAATTGAAATGTAATATGATTTAAAGGGAGCGGGGTGGAGAAGTTAACCTGGGAACTTATATGCATACATACATAACTCATGGCTACAGACAATAGAAGTGTGAAGGCCTCGGAGGATCAGGTATGGGATGGAAGGGGTCAGTAGGAATAAAGCAAAAAACAAAGGGGACATCTGTAAAACTTTCAACAATAAAGAAAAAAAATTTAAAATTTAAAATCAAAATAAAATAAAATGGCCTGGCATGTCACAGCAGTTGAGCATCGACTTACGAACCAGGAGGTCATGATTCAATTCTGACCAAGGGCCCATGCTCGGGTTGCAGGTTCGATCCCCAGTTTGGGGCATGCAGGAGGCAGCCCATTGATGATTCTCTTTCATCATTGATTTCTCTCTCTTCCTCTCCCTCCTTCTCTGGAATCAATAAAAAATATATATATATATATGATTTAAAGTAAATATAAAAATTTTAAATTAAAAAAAGAAGCAAACAAAACCCCACACTGTATTTTCTCTCTTTCACCAACCCCCAACCAATTCAACTCACCTCCAATCTTGCAGATATTAATTCCTAAATTGCTCAGCATGTCTTCCTTTCTCAACTACTGAAGCCTTGATCAGAGTTTCACATACTGTACCCTTTCTCTGGATAACCTTCCTTCAGAAGTGTCTTTCTTAAACTCATCATTAACAGCAAACATTTTGGTCTATTCTAGGGATGTCATTGTGTTACAAATTATGAAGGATGCAAGATATTGATCATACTGAGAGTTCACAATGCATGACAATTAAAGGTGGGTATATATTTCTGATATTGAAGGAGGATTGTATACACTAAAATATAATGGCTCTCAGATAATTCTGAAAATTTCACAATGTTGCTGTAGAATCTGCCCCTGCAAATGACAATTCTATAACAAATATGAAAACAAAACAAAATATAAAGGTATCAAGACAGAGATAATCTTATAAAGCACTAAGAGAATGTAAAGGTAAAGATCAAGTGATAGTAATAAAGGGTTTGGATCCCTGGTGGCTAGGAGTTTGCCTGCTGTGGGTAAACAGACTGAATGTGTTCAGGACAAGACGATGGGATCAAAGCCTTGCATACAGATGGAATTAAGTGTGTGTTAGCAAAGTATTCTTCTTGTTAGTAAGTGAATATACTTTTTATAAAATACTGGTCATATGACTGAAGCTATGGCTGCTGGCCCACTGTGTCTCTACCTAGTCAGGAAAATGTGTATAAACTTGATCCAGGGACAAAATCAAGCATTACATTGGCCTAAAGACTTGTTGAGCCATATCACTGAAGAAAGTAAGTTACAGAATGAGTGTAAGAAAATAATGGAGGGCAGAGATGGAACTAATTGTGATGAAAGCAATTTTTTTAAAAAATATATATGTTTTATTGATTTTTTCAGAGAGGAAGGGAAAGGGATAGAGAATTAGAAACATCGATCAGTTGCCTCCTGCACAACCCCTACTGGGGATCAAGCCTACAACCAAGGTACATGCCCTTAACTGGAATTGAACCCAGGACCCTTCAGTCTGTGGGCTAATGCTCTCTATCCACTGAGCCAAACTGGTTAGCACAAGGAGGCAACTTTTAAACAAGAAGTGATAAGCATGGAAGAAAGGAGAGAAAGAGTCTCCCTAAAAACTAAATAAATAGAAAGAAAGAAATAAAAAGAAAGAAAGAAAGAAAGAGCAGATGAAAATTCTAAAGCTCACAAAGGATTCTGCTGCTAAAAAGGCAATGATTTTTTTTTAAATCTAACACAGAAAACAAAAGCAAAAATAAATAAGCAGGACTACATCAAATTAAAAAGCTTTGGCACACACAAAAAAACAAAACCATCAACAACATGAAATGAATGAGGAAAATATTTGCAAATCATGTATCTGATAAGAAACTACTACTGAATGAGAAAATCATATTTGAAACTCAGGCATCATCTTAAGAAAGCAGTATCTAAAATATATAAAGAGCTCATACAACCCAATAACTAAAAACAAATAATCCAAGTTATTAAAAATGGACAGAAGTTCTGAATAGACATTTTCCCAAAGACATACAGATGGTCAACAGACATGAAAAGATGCTCAACATCACTAATCATCAGGGGAATGAAAAAAAAACACAATGAGATTTCACCTCACACCTATTTGTCAAATTGGTTATTATAAAAAAAAGACAATGAATAAATATGGGGAGGATGTGTTGACAAGGGAACTCTTCTGCACTGTTAGTGGGATTTCAAATTGATACAGATCCTATGCAAAAGAGTATGTAAGTTCCTCTAAATTAAAAACAGAAATAGTATATGAACTAGAAACTCCACTTCTATATCTATCCAAAGAAAATGAAAACATTAATATCAAAAGATATATGATTCCCTATGTTCATCCCAGAATTACTTACAATAGCTGAGATATGGAAGCAAATTGAGTGTTCATGGATGGATGAATGAGTAAAGAATGTGTGATAAATATATATTATGGTATATTACTCAGCTAATAAAATAATTAAATCTTGCCATTTGCAGCTTAGATTAAAAAACAAGCCAGGCCAGTGTGGTTCAGTGGTTGAGCATTGATCTATGAACCAGGAGGTCATGGTTCATTAGGGTCAGGGCACATGCCTGGGGTTTCTGGCTCAATCCCCAGTAGGAGGCAGCTGACCAAACATCACCGTTGTTGCTATCTCTCTCCCTCTCCTTTCCTCTCTCTGAAATCAACACTTTTCTATTTTATTTAAAAAAAACAATGAACAAATATAGAAAGCTGAAACTGTCTCATAGACACAGGTAAAAACAAGAGATTGCAGAGAAAGACCCAAATAAAATAAAATAATAGGACATACAAATTCCCAGTTCTAAAATAAGTCAGGGACATCATATACAACACAGGGAATATAGTCACAATATTGTAATAACCTTCGACATTGACAGATGGTGCCAGTGGTGATCACTTCATTTAGTACATTAGTGCTGAATAACAGTGTTGTACACCTGAAACTAACATAATATTGTATATTAACTACATTTTAATTTAAAAAGAATGCTAAACTTGCTTTCATAAAAAATACAACACCCACATTACTTTTGATTAGACTTGTTACATAATCAAAATATTATTTTTGGCACCTGAACTACATTTCTTGAAGGACACTGAATGAAAATCACCTTGCTGATCTTAGCACATAGAGCTATGAGAGATAATCATAAATGTCATCTTAAGCCATCAAGTTTTGGAGTGATTTGTTCTACAGCAAAATGATACCTAAAGCAAAGCTTAATACTCATAACAGAAAACAAAGAAATCCACACCCTTGATCAATTTTGTTTCATGTAATGACATATTCCCTCAATCTTGAGCATTAGGAGACTTTCCTGCTTTAAAATTTTCCTTTTACGAGGGGGTCTTTCAAGAACATAATTTTCACATTGTCACTTTCTTGAAGATTTCTTGTTTTCTTTCTTCTATCAAAAACTTTGTTACTTACCTATTATTCTCAAACTGTATCATGAGCTTTCTACACAAGATAATGTTCTATAAATAAAGATAATGTTAAATAATCACAAAAAATAGAGGTGTACACGTGGCCCTGGCTCGTATGGCTCAGTTAGTTGGGCATCCTCTGGTGCTCCAAAAGGTTGCCAGTTTGATTCCTAGTCAGGGCACATGCCTGAGTTGTGGGCTCCATCCCAAGTAGGTGGTGTGCAGACAGCAGCCAATCGATGAACATTGATGTTTCTCATTCTCCCTCTCTCTTCCTCTCTTTCTAAAACATCAATAAAAATACATTTTTAAAAGTGTATAACTGATTATTGCATTGTAATTTTAAACTTTTGAGAAAAAAAGTGTATGTTACATACATACTCATTTATATGTAGTAAAGTCTTGTATATTAATCTCTGATTGGGAACATAAGTTATATTACTTCATTGATTCTGTAGGAAAATACATTTAAATATGGAGAATTTAAGAATGTAAAACTCCTTAGGTCATATAAAATGAAAGCATTTTATAGCTCTAAACAACTTTATAATGTGATATTTTTACTATTTCTCTTAAAAGTTCTATGTCTACAATATAATCATTTCAAGATTTAGGACTTTGTTAACACTAATTGTTTTTTGACTGCTTTAATTTTTTAAATTAATACCATTACATGCTTTAAAAAAGTTTAAAATATTAACTCTCACTTCAGATTACTTGAATATATTTTAAGTAATGTAAGAGAGATGCAACTTTTCTTGATAAAAGATCTGGCACTTGCCTCACTTTAGAAGGTCCTTTTTAATACTGAGTATTATTAAACTGAATGTATGTTTATTTAATGATAATATTTTGATCAGCTTTTTTTTTCTGTTTTGTGTCCCTTTAATGTTTGCAGTTTTCTTTGGAGTGTGCCATCTCCTGGCGTAGCTGAGTCTTTGTGAGTTCGGTAATAGGCTCTCTGCTTGAGTTCTGTGGTGTTATTCCAAACACGGTTGCTTTCCTTTTGAAGTGTGTGGCTCACATTTCACACAGATCCTTTAGGAAGGTTTCTTGCATAGTGGGAAGTTTTGGACGTGTGGGTTTATTGGATTCCCTTGGCTTTAACCTTGGCTCAGGGCAGATGGTACTGCTACAGAGAGCAACAACACAGTTTTGGGCTTGAAAATCTTAGTGCACACATTATGCTTCCTCCCCTAAGGTCTGGTATGATTGATGGGACTTTGGAACTAAAAACTGAGAAAAATAGACCCTTCATAATTGGCTATTTGCTGAGAAAAGAAAGGAAGAGAAAGAAAGAAAGAAAGAAAGAAAGAAAGAAAGAAAGAAAGAAAGAAAGAAAGAAAGAAAGAAAGAAAGAAAGAAAGAAAGAGAAGAAAGAAAGAAAGAAAGAAAGAAAGAAAGAAAGAAAGAAAGAAAGAAAGAAAGAAAGAAAGAAAAACAATGTCTCAATGAACATTGAAAAAGAATGGGACACAATTTTTTGTTTTAGTGCCAAATAGCATCCCTGCCATCTAGAGTGACTTGCCTCTAAAAATAAAGCTTCAAATCTGAGTTTAAGGGAGCCTATAAATAAATGTAAGAAAAATTAAGTAGTCATATTAGTTCTAAAATACCTTTTAGCATTCCTACCCATATACACCTCAAAATCACATAGGACCCAGACCCATTCTCCCTCCCTCCCCTCATTGGTCTAGATCCAGACCCAGCCAGTACCACTCTTGTCAAGCCCTGCCAGACAATGGTCAAAGCCTCAGATCTCCTGGCCCAGCACCAGGATGGGGCATGGCCTGAGGTCCCCCTGCCCAGACCAGGGCATGTGTGCCTTGAGGTCCTCTATCAAGCCCCATCAGGTGGGGGACATGGCCTGAGTTCCCCTGTCAAGCCCCATCAGGTGGGGGAGGTGGCTTGAGGTCCCATGGGGGCAGGGAGGGGGCGGGTGTAGCCTTAAGTCCCTGCTGATTACTCCTTAAGGCTCCTTATGGGAACTTGGCCTCAGCTGTGGGTGCAGCCATCTTTGTGATGGAGTGATGGTCAATTAGCACATTCCGTCTTTATTAGATAGGATGTGATGGAATGTGAGAAATAATAAAAGAGAAATAAAGAGATGAGAGATTCAGGATCATAGATTGTGTCTTGAAGTTGATCATCAACTCTATTGAACAGATTCGGGGAGATTCATAGTTATGCAAATATAAGGAACACCATCCCTTTTTGAAAATATAGGTATAATGGGGACCAAGAACTGGGTTAAGCAGCAGAGTGAAGATAATTTAATACCACCCTTGTCAAGCAGTGGTCAAAGCCCCAGGTCCCCTGGCCCAGCATAACTTATATTTCATAACTTATATTTCATAACTTATATTTGCATAACTTATATTTCATAGTTATGCAAATATAAGGAAAATCATACCTTTTTGAAAATATAGGTATAATGGGGACCTAGAACTGAGTTAAGCAGCAGAGTGAAGATAATTTAATACCATCTTTGACAGGCAGTGGTCAAAGCCTCAGGTCCCCTGGCCCAGCATCAGGATGGGGCATGGCCTGAGGTCGCCCAGACCAGGGCGGGTGTGCCTTGAGGTTCTCCCTCAAGCCCCACAAGGTGGGGTACATGGCCTGAGGTTCTCTTCAAGGAGACATCATTGAAGATTCAGGGGCAGGGAATAGTAAGGTAGACTGATGGGGACAAAGTAGAATTGTGGTGGATCTTATAATTCTTCTCTGGACTTGGTAATTCTTTAAGTTTTTTGTTTTTAGCACTTATTCCATACAAAGTGTTCTCTAGTCATTAATCTTAGAAATCCTCACAACAAACATATGAAGTTTGTGTTATTTCCATTTTATAGATGAGAAAACTGAGGCTTAGAAATGTGAAATGTTTTTGCAAGAAAGCAAGTTATTTGTAAAATTAAAACTCAAGAAGTCAGATTTTTATAAGCCTTAATTCCTGACATATGTAAATATTTTTACGCAAAACTAATCAATTAAGATAGAAATTTTTTTAATATGTTTTTATTGATTTCAGAGAGGAAGAGAAAGGGAGAGAGAGATAAAAACATCAATGATGAGAGAGAGTATCATTGATTGGCTACTCCCTGCACTGGGAATCAAGTCACAGCCTAGGCATGTGTTCTGACTGGGAATCAAATTGTGACCTCCTGGATAATAGGTCAATGCTCAACACTATGCCACTAGGGCTGGGCAATGAAAGTAGAGATTTTTGTCTTGTTCACTACAATACTCCCAGTGCCTAGAATGGCACTGGCAGACACAGCATACATATTTAATAGAGATTGGAATAAATGTGAAAAATAAAAAATTACATTGCCAATAATGGATTTAGACATTTTTATATTAATTTCATATATAATGTTAATTAAAATGAGATGTAAAATTTTAAAAATATAAAATACATACTTTTCTAGCATGAAATTCTGCCAGTCATTTTATAATAGGTAAAATATAAGGGTATAACAAAATTTAACACCTCTCCTGTTCAACATAGTACTGGAAGTATTAGCCATTGCAATTAGACAAGAAGAAGAAATAAAAGGCATCCAAATTGGAAAAGAAGAAGTAAAGCTGTCCTTATTTGCAGATGACATGATACTGTACATAAAAAACCCAAAGGACTCCATTCCTAAACTAATTGACTTCATTAATGAATTCGGCAATGTAGCAGGATACAAAATTAATGCTAAGAAGTCTGTGGCATTTCTATACACTAATAGTGAAATTACAGAAAGAGAGACTAAAAAAGCAATCCCATTTACCATCACACCAAAAAAATTAAGATACCTAGGAATAAATCTAACTAAAGAGGTAAAAGACCTACATGTAGAAAACTACAGGACACTGAAAAAAGAGATAGAGGAAGATGTTAACAGATGGAAGACCATACCATGATCATGGATTGGGAGAATTCAACATCATTAAAATGTCCATACTACCCAAAGCAATCTATAGATTCAATGCACTAACCATTAAAATACCAACGACATATTTCATAGACCTAGAAAGAATTCTTCATAGATTCATCTGGAACAAAAAAAGACCATGGATAGCCACAGCAATTCTGAGAAAGAAGAATAAAGTAGGTGGGATCTCAATACCAGATTTCAAGCTATATTACAGAGCAGCTGTTCTCAAAACAGCCTGGTACTGGCACAAGAACAGAAATATAGACAAATGGAATAGAATAGAGAACCCAGATATCCACCCAAACCACTATGCTCAACTAATATTTGACAAAGGAGGCATGAACATACAATGGAGCCAAGATAGCCTCTTCAATAAATGGTGTTGGGAAAATTAGACAGATACATGCAAAAAAATGAAACTGGACCAATAACTTACACCAAATACAAAAATAAAATCAAAATGGATATAGGACTTAAACATTAGAAGGGAAACCATAAAAATACTAGAGGAATCCACAGGCAGAGAAATCTCAGACATATGCCAAAAGAACTTCTTCACTGATACTGCTCCAAAGGCAATGGAAGCTAAAGAAAAAATAAGAAAATGGGACTACATCAAAATAAAAAGCTTTTGCACAGCAAAATAAACCATCAACAAAACTACAAGAAAGACCACTGTATGGGAGAACATATTTGCAAATATTATCACTGATAAAGGTTTAATCTCCAAAATCTACAGCCAATTTATACAACTTAATAAAAGGAAGATAAACGATCCAATAAAAAAATGGGCAACAGACTTAAATAGGACCTTTTCGAAAGACGACAGAAGGAAGGCCCAGAGACACATGAAAACATGTTCAAAGTCACTAATCATCCGAGAGATGCAAATCAAAACAACAATGCGATACCATCTTACACCTGTCATAATGGCAATCATCAACAAATCAACAAAGGACAAGTGTTGGTGGTGATGTGGAGAAAAAGGAACCCTTGTGCACTGTTGGTGGGGATGCAGACTGGTGCAGCCACTGTGGAGAACAGTATGGAGTTTCCTCAAAAAACTGTAAATGGATCTCCCATTTGACACTATAATCCAACTATTAGGAATTTATCCTAAGAAATCACAAACATCAATCAGAAAGGATTTATGCACCCTTATGTTCATAGCAGCACAATTTACAATAGTTACAATTTAGAAACAGCCTAGGTGCCCGTCAGCAGATGAGTGTATCAGAAAACCATGGTACATCTACACAATGGAATTCTATGCTGCCATTAAAAAGAAGGAATTTTTACCATTTGCAGCAACCTGGTTGGAACTGGAGAGCCTTATGCTTAGTAAAATAAGCCAGTCAATGAAGGAGAAGCATCACATGATCTCACTCATTTGTGGATAATAAAGACCATTATAAACTGATGAACAAAAGGATAGATACCGAGGCAGTAAAGCATCAAACAGACTGAAAATTACAGCAGGAAGATTAAGGTCAGGTGAGGTAGATAAGAGATCAATCAAAGGACTTGTATGCATGCATATAAGCATAACCAATGAACATAGACACTAGGGGGGGCAATGGGGAGATATGTATAAAAATTAATAAAAAATAAATAAAATAAAATAAATATAAATAAAAAAATTGTAAACTTCTCATGAAAAGTTCTTAGTGACCTAAGTCATCAAACTTAAACTCTGATATCTCTTATCCCAGAAAGGATTTCAGAATCCTCACCATGAAAATAGGATTATCTTTCCTAGGTAACTAAATATTTCCAAAGAGAAAGGTCCACCTTTATTAATAAATAATGATTATTAGTGTTAATCATTTCAAATTTAGTGTTTTTTCTATAATAGCAGTTTATCAATAACTAATTACAAGCAAATAATTACTGTATTCAGATTACTCCAGACCACTATGAGAAGATATAAAGAGAATGTGAGGCTTATCTCCTAAAGTAAAGGCTAGGTTTATTTGAAATTGCTTGCATTCATGAAGCACTGAACTAACAATTAAATGTGTATAGAGGTGTGGTTTAAATAAAAGGTAATTTGAAAAAAGAAAGCTTGGGGACATCCCAATGAAGCCTTGGCCTTGACATAAAGGTAAAACAAAAAAAGACAGGCAGGAAACTTGGCTAGAGAAAACTTGGCTACTTTAAAACATTGGAAACAAAACTATTTTATGAGGGAGTTACTATAGAATTGGATAGGTAGAGAGACATCAAAATGATTTTAGAATTGATAATAAATTGATGTAGTTATCTAAATTTAAATAGTGCATTGATATCAGGTAATAAAAGACATCTGTTTCCACAGTGTGTATATTTTCTTTATTTGAGGTTAATTCTTAATTTCTTCTGAAGTAATTCCACACTTTGTTTTTTCTTTTGTTATCTTAGCCAATTAGTTCATGATGGCTTCACATGTTTTTTTATGTTGTTGTTGTTGTTTCTTGATGGCTTCAAATTCCTTTTTTTACTGAAATAAGAAAATTTTAGAGATAAAATTTTTATAGTATTGTACTTACCTTTGAGTAATTTTTGAATTATAAAAATATATCAGAGGTAGTAATACTTGGGGGAAAGATTTATGACAATAGTAGGATAAGTAGAAAAATTGGCATGTTCTTTTACTAAAGATTGATATGAGAATGCTATGAAATAGTAACAAAGAAACCCCAGCATCTGCCAAATTTTCAAGCTATTTAAACATTGGATCTGTTTCATTATTTTACCCACAGCATTTTCTAATAAAAATATTTTATCTCAAAATAAATGTTTAATATCTAAAGTGTTCTGTGGTCTCAAAATATTACTAAAATAATCAAGAATGAATGATTAAGTTTTGCTTAGCATAGCAGAGAACTATTAATACAAGCATTCCCTATATTAAGAATTATATTTTTTCTGAAAACTTTTCAAATATATTTTTCTTGATTAAGTTCATAACCTTTTTTTGTTCCTATTTTGTGACCCTATTATTCTAATCTATACTGATATTTCAAGATGTCTCTTTCACACTTTTTTACACACTGAATTTCTGTGTTGTATGAGGAAAGCCCTTTCCTCGTCAGTTTATTTTATGGATCCTATGAATGTTTCCAAACTGTATACAATGTTCCTACAAATTTTGATAAGCTGCTGCATTTGAAAAATCACTACTACAATCAAAATACAAAAGATTATCATCATCTCAAAGTTCGTTTCACCCTTCCCATAGCAACTCTCGGTCCTTGTTAGATTTTCAAATAAATGGACTCATCCAAAATGCATTCACTTGCGTCTGGCTTCTTTCACTCAGAATAATGCTGCTAAGTTTCATCTATATTTTTTCATGTCATCAACAGTTTTTTTTTTTTTTAATTGCTGAGCACTATTCTGATTAGGAACAGACCATTGTTTGCTTATTCATGTAACAGTTATTTCATGTTGTTTAGAGATCGGACTTCTTATGAGTAAAACTGCTGTGAACATTCATGTTTAAATATTTTATGGACAAATATTTTCATTTCAACTAGGAGCAGAATGACTTGTTCTTGCGGTAAGTCTATGTTTAACTTTGTAAGATATTGCCAAACTGTTTTCTAAAAGGTTTGTATAACTTTACAGTCCTGTAAGCAATGTAAAAGGGTTCCAATTGCTCTGTAATCTTGCTGGCATCTTGGTTTTGCCAGGCACTTTATTTTAGTCATTCTGAAGTGTGTGTAGAGATTTCCCATTCTTGTGTTAAATTACATCTTCCCTGATGGCTGACATTGACCATCTTGTCAGTATGGTGTGTTCTTAATGTTATTCTACACAATCCATATTTTCTGTAATGACCTGCTATGGACTGAATTGTGTCCTCCAGAATTCATATGTTGAAGCCATCAACCCCAATGTAACTGTATTTGGAGAAAGGGCTTTGGGGAGATAACTCATGTTAAAAGATGTCAGAAGAGTGTGGTTCTGATTTAAAAAGATCGGTGGCCTTATAAGAACTCATGCACACTAATCAAGGACAGACCCTGTCATCTCATAACTATAAGGCAGCCATCATCGGCACGCTAGATGCAGTCTTGCCAGAACATGACCAGGCTGGCACCCTGATCCCCGACGCCCAGACTATACAATGGTGAGAAACTGAATTTCTGCTGTTTAAACCACCCTGGCTATAGTGTCTTCCTGTACTGGCCTAAGATAACGAACAGAACTCTATAGTTATTCTACAACAGGACAAAATAAGTTTTATGTTAGACATGGTGCTATATGATTAAAAGTTGACACTTATGAACCATTTCTAATTTTGTAGTGATTTAATTCAATAAGAAAAAAAATAAGCTAAGAATTTAATGCAAGGAGTATAATGCAAGGGTTTTTAGAAAAAGTAGTCAAAACAGAAGTAAAACACAACTTCTCTTCTTCCTCCTCAACTTGGCCCTTCCTCACATTGAATTGACATATATGCAATTGTCTTTTCTTCAGATATAGGCTTGGATAGTTAATATAGTCACCTCTTTTTTCCTCAAATAATTTTTATGTATATATTCTATCCTGACTCTCTAATTAGAATGTAAGCTGGAGATGTGGGGGCAGAGGGGGGTGGAGAGGAAGGCAAGGATTAACTAAGCCCTCCAACTACCCACTGTAGAATCTCAAGTTTCCAATATATCATGACGTTTGTGGGTTGTATTATGGGGCTTTCTTCTACAATAAGGGTACCTATGTGTCTCTAACTTTAGAATATTTTGTTTGTGTAGTTAAATATTAGCACCTTGAAACATTACTTTTCATTTGGAAACCCTGTGCAGTTTGTACAGTAATGATAATATCATTAAGACTAATTTATTATTTCTCAAACAAAAGCACATACAACTGCACGAGGCTAGCACTGACCAGCTTTCTTTCTGGACCTTAGCTCTCTCCTTTGCAGAGTGATGAAAGACTGTATACATCCGAGATCTTATTCAGTGTAAAAGCTTTACCAGTACACTGGTCCAGCCATGACTCCCCATTCCTCAGAACCCTTCAATAGTTTCTCCACTCCCCACAAACTAGGACACTATTTAACACAGTCCAGTGGCCTGACCCTAACTGTGTAAACTACCTTTGAAGCTGCATTTCCCACTTCAGCTTTCTACAAAACTTGTTCCCCAACCCAGAGGACATTACCTGGACACATAATATGCTTCCAGACATCTGCACCTAATTCCTCAGCCTGTAATGTCCTCCCTTCATCACCCACCTATCAAGAATATCTCAGCCACACCTTCTTTAAAGCCCTCTCACCCTCAGATGAAATATTCTGTGCCTTTGTACTCTCAAAACATATTGCTTGTTTTTCTCCTTTTCCTTCATTCAATTGAAAGGGGATGTTTATATGTGTGTCCACCACTTGATGAAAGGAAATGTGTCTTGCATCTTTTCATTATTTCTATCCCTAGTTATATACATACAATGTACACACGTACATAAATACACACACAATCTATTGAACTCATTGCTACAATAAAACTACAAGTAACTTACCTTAGTTATTTAGTAACCTTCTACGCATTGAAAAAGCATTATTCATTCTGATTACAAGATGACTCATAAAAATTCAAGCATAACATTCCAACCAAAGCTTTAATCTTCAACTAAGCACATTCTTTGGAATTTCACGAGAGACTGAGTCTGAGATATATTTTAGGTTAGTTTATCACCTTTAAGTCCCTTATTAACATGAGCCTCAAAAAGCTGCTGGGTGAGCGGCAAACTGCCGCTCGAGAGGAGCATGTGGCAAAGGAGATCCTTTAAAAATTTTCTCAAGAGTTTTTACTCTTCTTTTAAAAAAATACATGGAAAAGAGGTGGTGGAAAAGAATCTAGGGGGCATCCACTCTGAATTCCAGCAATCCTGATTTAAGTAGTGTGCACAGTCTAAAACCAGCGCTGATCGGTGCAGGAGGCAGTCGGGAAGTCATTGATTCTTTGGCTTCACCTGTAAGTTGTGGCGTATTCAGGGCAAGGTACTTGAAAAATTAATTGCTCAGTCGAGACCGGTTTGGCTCAGTGGATAGAGCGTCGGCCTGCGGACTGAGAGGTCCCAGGTTCGATTCCGGTTGGGGGCATGTATCTTGGTTGCGGGCACATCTCCACTGTGGGGTGTGCAGGAGGCAGCTGATCGATGTCTCTCTCTCATCGATGTTTCTGACTTTCTATCCCTCTCCCTTCCTCTCTGTAAAAAATCAATAAAATATATATTAAAAAAATTAATTGCTCAGGTGATGCTAAAACCCTCACCCCTTTTTGTTAGTTATGAGGTGGAGATTTAGAGAGAAGGAATTTAAAATGACAATGTGGCGCTAAATCACTTTTTTTTAAACAACAGAATCCGATCAGAGTGTTCCTGTTTGGGGATTCTGATCATGATTTGGAATGTGCTGTGTAGCCTGAATTTTGGAATTGGCTTTGGGGTGATGAAAGTTTGAAGTTCACTAAAATGATCACAAATGATATCTAATGGTTGGAAGTTGACTATGGATGATTTAGGTTTCAGGTATATGGCAGGATGAGACTCAAGAAACCCATGCATATCATATTTCACTTGATTTATGTCACTATTCACTGTAATATGCACCAGTACTTTACATATAGTCAAGAAAGAAAGAAAAAAGCCTACTGGCAATTATAAACACTTGTGCTATGCATTTGGACTTGACAAATGTAAAAATTACATACACATATACAGTGTTCCTACTAATTTCCCATATTCACCAAAAATTCAGTGTATCCAAAACTCCCAAATTTGTTATTTTCTCTCCCTTGTTTTTTATGTTGAATTGGCAATACTATTTATCCAGTTGCTTGTCTCCTTTCTCTCCATTTTCCAGATATTTCATCAGTCATCTTGTTCTTTGACTTCCTCTATTCTCTCTGCCTACCAGATTCTTACTCCTTTTCTTATCAATTGGCTAACTTTGTTAGACTTGTCAGACTTCACCTTTGAGGTTGAGAAAAAAGTTCTGAATGTGTCAAGTCCAGAATGATCCTTCAACTTCCCAGCGTCGATTGAATGTATATATTTTCATTCCATAACCCTTTTCTTACGTTGTACTTAGCCACTTCCCTGTCTGTATCCACCAAAAAACACATGTTCTGCACAGACAAGGAATGTCCATCTCTCTCACAGTTGTATTTCTAGACCTAGCATAGGCCCCATATGCATTAAATGCTGTATCAAATTTGATGTTTGAATAAATGAAAATATTAATTTAGAAACTAAAAAGAATCAAGTGATTTTAGTTTTTACATATTGTGAAAAATAATAAATACAAGTAAAGTAATTCTCAAATTGAAAGAAGTCCAAGCAAAAACAACACAATAGTGTACAAAAGAGAAATCATTTAAAGTTAAATAAAAACTAAAATGTCCCGGATTTCTAACACATGTTAAAGGTTCACTTTATTCATTTTGCTTTTATGCCAGACACATAGTATATATCACATTGAAGCGAGTTTTATTTTAGCAGTTTAATTGTGTTTCCTAACACTGAAGTAACCTTTTAATCTTTTGGGAGAATGACCAGTAACCTACATTGATTACATTTCTGCTGCTATAAGACAAGAGGCTCTTAATGGAGCCTGTAATCATTGTGGGTCACAGAATTAAGAATACAAGCTCATTCTTTCCAAGATATTGTTTTAGAAAATGTAAAAGGTTAACTATCTTTCTTGAAGAGCTTGCCTAAAAATGAAGTTGAAGTCATTATCAACTGACTACATATTTTTACTCTTATAGACTATCTTACATAATATATGAGATTTTTAGAGAGTTCATGGTCTCTGGAGTTCAAATTCCATTAATTCTACATACTAACTCAGTAATACTGAATGAGGCTATTAACTGAGAGCATCAGTTTCCTACTAAAAGTTGATGTGGCCATATATGAGATTTTCTAATTATTGGAAGTAAAATCAAATGAGATTTATTTAAATTTTTAAAGCTTTTAATTGGTTAGTTGAAGTTCCTGATGTGTAGAAATGTAAAACTAAGTAAACAAGACAAAGTAAATCAATGCCTAATGTTATAGCAGAAAAACAATAAAACTCTTATTAGTTAGGAAAAAATTCAAATTTAGTTATGTTTTTAATAATGCAGCTGGCTCATTTTTCAAAATCAAGTGGGATTTTTATCAAAAGTCTATACAGATTTTTTTAAAGAAATAAATTAAGAACTAAGTGGTATCTTAGATAAAATATTCCTCTGGTGAATACTCCTTATTTAATTGAAGATGCTAAAAAAAATCACAGAAAACTAGGGATAGGCTACAGAGGGTATGTCAAAATAAGATTTTTTTATATTAAAAAAAAAGCTATTTTTTCAAAGCTGGCATTACTTCTTGGTCTTTTATGTGTGTAATTGCTTTAATTTCTTCATATCTCAGGACTTACTCTCAATGTTGTATAAGACATAAAGGGTTAGAGTGGCATGAAATAATTAAAGTTCTTTTAATAAAAAGTTCCTTTCTTCCTGACTCAACATGTCACTTTTCTTCATTTATAACAAAATAGATATTCCTGTCCTTTGGGTAAAGTATTTGATTGAACATTTAAGTTACTTTTTTAGATCTTCAATTTTCACTGATTCATCTAAAAAATGCCTTGGCTTTTTCACCTCTCACCACTCCTAGCTTTAATATATACCAACATTATAGGCAGCAAAAACTTCCCCCCCAAAAAAATGTTATTTTTTTGTGTGTACTCTATTCTTGAGAACTCTAAATGTTCTTAGAGATTTTTTATTTTTTCCAGAAAATCACATTTTATTCAATTTTAGTCATGAATACTTGCATTGGTTTAATTGAATACTTCACTGCTTTACACATGCTAAATATTCAACATCACTGTTTGACACATATATGTGATATCAATTTGTAAACTGTTTTAAGATTAAGGTCACAAACACGTTTAACTAGTTTTTTCTTTTAAGAGAACTCCAAGTTCCTTATCTGTAACACAAGAGGATTGTATCATGCAAACTTTTAATTTTCTTAAACCCTGAAGATTGTATTAGTCAATGATTCTTATAGCTGGGTGCCAGAGCACTGAACCCAGCAATGAGTTCATGAGTCACTGAGTGAAGATTGGGGTTTACAGATAACCTCCTTTGAACCTGAGATCTTGTACGCTGACTTTGAAAGTGGGGGGTTCATGACAATTGTGTTGAAAACCGGAGATTCTAAATCTACTTTATTGTGAGTAGGTCCCAGTACACTGAAAATTCACATTGGCAGTGCCTAAGGAAATAAGAAGTTAGTGTTGTCCAAACCATTCTAAAAAGAGCAGATTAAAAGTAGGAAATTCAACTATCTAAATGTCCTTAAAAGCAAACTTAAATCCTGTGGGTAAATACATAATTATTGGTCCTTTATTATACTTTCTTGAAATTTCAACCCTCTGATAATAAGTTTTAAATTATTTCTTTGTCATAGTATATATACTTAAAAACAAGAGGAGTGAGGTTAGGGGAAATATAAGTATTAAACCATGATTTTGAATAGTATGTCAAAATATAAAACAAGAAGTTATTATGGATTATAAACATTAACCTTGGAATAATACATTTCAATTAAAAAAGGTCAATCTACATTTAGATGATATATTAGAATCTATGTTCCCTTTAGGGGGATTTTGAAAAGACCAAATTGATAATAGAAAAAGACAAAAATTTTTAAAAGGGAAAGAACTTGTAATATTTACATTTTTGAAACACTATTTTACTGTACCTTTATTTTATATGAATCCATAAACCCAGTTTTTTTCATATTGACATTAAAATCTGATTATATATTTTCATATTAATAAGTAAAACCTTTAACAAAGGCTAATGATAATTCTTCTTTCTTAATACTCATTCAAGGATATTCTTTTCATTGACTTTTAGAGAGTGTATTTAATATTGAAATGTTGGCATTCGATACCACTTTATTATCTAGGTTTGCTTTCCATCAGCCCATGCACAAACCCATATTTCACAGTGAATGAGGGCATAAATTTGTTTTAAAACAGACCAGTGTTTGAATACTAGTATTACTTCTGTAATGTCCTACATTTGTGACCTCAGTGTGGTTTTATACATTTTAGTACTGTTTCCTCAATTGTAAAACAGGGTTAATTCATGTGTATGTGTCAAAGAAAAGCTGTGGAAATAAAGAGGATATTTCAAAAGTAGTTTGTAAGTACTCAGTAAATATTAGTTTTAATTTTTCTGACATTATTTTACTTGATGCATCATTACCAATTCTTACTTTCTTTCCTCTCCTATAAATATAGGCTAAACTTAGGTCTTTGTAACTATAAGTTTACCAGTGCTATTGATCTGGAGGTCCTGTTGATGATTTTAGGTATTTTTCCTGAGAGACACAAAGCATTTCACAGCATTAAAGCACCATATAGTGAACCTTTAAAAAGGATACAATAAGCACTGGCTGGTGTAGCTCAGGTGGATGAGCATTGTCAAGGTCACAGGTTCATTTCCCCAGTCAGGGCACATGCCCAGGTTGTGGATTCAGTACCCAGGAGGCTTCTGATAATATTGACACTTCTTCCTCTATCTCTCCCTCTCCCCTATTTCCTCTCTAAAGAATCAATAGAAAACATCTTTTTAAAATCATAAAACAATACTTCTTAGGTAATTATTTAAAAGGAGAGTGAGAGATCATTTTTATTATTCTCATGAGTTATCCTAAATGGATTACATCCAGGCCAACATTAATTTGTATGATCCCTCTTCTGAAAATGGAATATAGCAGATGGACTATTATTATTCATATATTTTAGAAACAATACCTGATAAATGCTATTAACAATACAAGTTCTCTGGAGAATATAAGTTTATATAGTATAAACTCAAATAATCATAGTTTCTAAGTATCCAAACTATTAGTGAGAATTGGTCCATGTTCCTCATTATTATAGTAACTAGAGGCCCAGTGCATAAAATTTGTGCATGAAGCAGGGGTGTGTCCCTCACCCTAGCCTGCACCCTCTCCAATCTGGGACATCCCTCTCACAATCCAGGACTGCTCCCAACTACTCACCTGCCTGCCTTCCTGATTGCCCCTAAACACTTCTGCCTGCCAGCCTGATCACCCCTGAACCATTCCCCTACCAGCCTGATTGATGCCTAACTGCTCCCCAGCCAGCCTGTTTGCCTCTAACTGCCCTCCCCTGCAGGCCTAGTCACACCTAACTGCCCTTCCTTATAGGCTTGATCACTCCCAACTGCCCTCCTTTGAAGGCCTTGTCCCTCCCAACTGTCCTCCCATGCTGGCCATCTTGTGATGGCCATCTTGTGTCCACATGCAGGAAGCTATCTTTTGTGTTAGAGTGATGGTCAATTTTCATATTATTCTTTTATTAGATAGAAGGATAGAAGCCTGGGGCATGGGTGAGGCCAGCTGGTTTGCTCTGAAGAGTGTCCTGGATCAGGGTGGAGGTTCCCTTGGGCATGGGGCAAACTGGGCAAGGGGCCTGTGGTAATTTGCAGGCCCACCACCCAGGCGACTGAAGGGGAGGACCTGGTATAAGGGATTTATTTATCTTCTATAATTGAAATGTTGTAGCCTTGAGCAGAACCAAGCCTCATGCTTGCTCTGTGGTCACAACCATTTTTGTTGGGATTTATTTATCTTCTATAATTGAAACTTTGTAGCCTTGAGTGGAGACCTGGGCAAGCCAATGTGTGTGGAAATCTTGGCTTCCTCCTTTGGCGGGGAAACCCAAGCCTCCTGCTCACTCCATGGCCATAGCCATCTTGGCTGGGCTAATTTGCATACTCGCTCCTGATTGGCTGGTTGATATGGCTTTTGGGTGTAGTGGAGGTATAGTCGATTTGCATATTACTATTTTATTAGATAGGATGGAGATGGTAAAAGAAAAAGACGAATGACATTGAAATACAAATGATCCCTACTCCAAATGTGCATAAAAGGAAACTTGTCATTAAAAAATGTCATTGACTTTTTCTAGTATTTAATAATAATTAAAAAAAAATTACATCAAGGCTACCGCTGACAGATCTCCACATATTGATCTTCATTTATTTCTTCATTTAACTTTCCACAATTAATATTTTTCTGTATTTCATATAACTTCAGGTTCTCTATAAACATACAGGAAAGATTCTGAAATTATTCTGACATATATAATTCACTGTTATATTAATGTAGACTCAATCTTATATAAGTGAGACAGTCTCCAATGGTGAATTTTCATTGTTCTCTTATAATTAGTAGTATTTCAAGAGAACTTTGAGGTAAGAACTCAAAAATTTACAGACATGACTACAAGAAGAGAATTCCAGTTAGCACTCTGCTCACCAGTTAGCCCTATTTGGAGATACCAAAGAGTGAATGAATATAAGAAAGTTAAATGAAAGGCAATGATCATATCTTTTAATTATGAGATGTTAGTTATGAGAAATTAACTATAAAATATTTTTTTATGAAGAGCTAATTTTGAAAAGGTAAGATTTAAGAAGCTTAAGATTAGGCATAAATTTTAGCTTTGAAGAATTAATTTTTCAGGTAAGAGCTTGGACCCATTATTATTCTAATTTTCTTTTCAGAAGTTACAATTTTAATATTAGTTCAGCCTGTGAAAAAGTGAAGTTTGCCTTCTTTCCCTTGAGTGCTTAAATAAGCTGATATTATGTGCTACAGGTCTTTGTTTCCAGTGAAGTCAGTAGAAGATACTGATTCTTGTCTTATGGTGTCTTCATAACTGTAATTAATTTCAAGTTTCATAGTAAAACATTATAATTATAAAATAATTGTTATATGTAGAATTTTGTCACCTACTTGACTGTCTAAAATTTTAATTGTAATTATTAAAAACATTGTAAGTTGCACATTATAGCCATTAGAAGTTATGTGTCCCATGCTTTAATTCAGGTGTTATAATTTTTGTATAGTCAATTAATTGAAAATAAAAATGTACTAGTGTTGCAGAAGACCAAAGAAAACCAAGCAACACTTCAAAGAAGAGGAGGGACATTGTTTAATACACTGGTGAACTCAGGGAATAACCTTCCAAATCTGAGTGAAGAAACATGCATAGGGCTTTCCTTTATATGTCCCTGTGGTCTTTGTTCTGCAAATATGGATTATGCTTCCGGTCTTTTTCATGGGCCTTGCAAGAAGGCCCCTAGGTGTTGGGGGTCTCCAGGCCATATCTGATGGTTGGCCTGGTGTCAGCATTAATAACCCTCCCTCCAGGGCAGTGCTCTGTTCATAGTAACAGTTTCTGCAAGACCAGTTTCTGGGAAGAGGATAGGGATTTAATTATAGTACACTGAGCTTGCTGGCATGGATTCAGATCACTAGCTCCCAAATATTAGGGTTACGTTGAAATTAGCCCTTTTTAGCCTTCTCACTAGAACAAAACAAATACTACTAAGATCCATACGACTTTATCTTTCTTGTTTTCTTGAACTTTCCATAGAATTGGTTGCTAACAAATGTTGTCGTTTAAGTAAATGAATGACAATTAAATGAATATTGAGTGCATTTTAATATGGAGAAATTGTTAAAAATAATTTAGGAAAGATTCCACAAATTATCTGTGATTAAGCCAAGAATAGGATGTATGTTTTTGTATTCATAGCTATGTAATTTGAGGCCCCATCTAATTTATCTCACATGACACACCATGTTTCAGTCTCCATGCATGAGAGAGAGAGAGAGAGAAAGAGAGAGAGAGAGAGAGAGAGATCTGAGTTTTAATCCAGCTTTATTACTGAATTAGCTATTTCCTCAATGTTCCTCCTTAGTTATGTCTGATCTTTTAAGTCATTTTTACTCCTCATGTGTAATTACTAATCACTGAGTACACAGATGAGGCAATAAGTTAACAAGTAACATAAAATTGTGTTCAATTTTTTTTTTGTATCAAAATCAGCAAATTTTTAGTGAAAACATTAAACATGTTAAGAAAAGAAAAAAGAAAGAAAAGAAAAATTAGTCATTGCCTTGGTAAGGAGTTGTTTTCTACCATTTAACTCTGAAAGATGAGTGAGTGCAACTGACCGGCAGAGGAGTTGTTTAACCAGTCTGTTCACCATGATTCCTCAGTCTCATGCCATTACTGTTTTACGTGGTAGCTTATGTCCCAGCAGCATGATGGCGAGGGCTATTCTCAGAACACAGTCTTAAAATAGGTTTGTGGGTTGAGGAGTAGGAGGAAGGTTCACACTGGTATTACCACACAGTCTGAGTCTGTGCTCCAAGGACATAAGGTTATTCAAAACCTGTGGTGGAAAAACCTGTGTGTTTTCCACAGCAGATGGGAAGTGGGAGGGGAAACAGTTTCTTTCCTGTGTGCCCTCTGTAACGAACGCTGCTTGGATGTGCCTAACAAACCAATGTGTTGGAGTGGGCCCTGGCATCCTACTGCCCACAGCCACGACTTGAGAGTGCGGGGCTGCCGGCTCAGCGTTCTATGCTGCTCTTTTAGTTGAATGAGAAGGTGCCTTCTTAGCAACTACAGGGCAGTAAGCTTCAGTGAGCTTAAATGGAGATAAAGTTCAACTTTTTAAAGTGCAAACAAGGATGAGGAGTTGCTTACTCCAGCGCTTGCTGCAAGCTCTCTAAAGTAAGGTAACAGTTCCTGTGTTACAGAATTTACCAGGCCACCGAAAAACATGCAGAATATCCAGAGATACAGGAGAAACCCATTTGTTTTCAGATGTTTCGCATGTACTAACTAGTTCAGGACTCAGGGGAAACTGTTTCTCTCCAAATCTTGAGCAAACCAATGGAGGGAGCTCTCCCTTTTACCCTTTGGTTTCTTTGTCTCTCAAATATGGATTGACTTCCAGACCTTTCTCGGGCTTTGCAAAAAGCCCCGAGTGTTTGGGATGGGGGCCATAAGACCACCTAAAGGCTTGGCCTGGTGCCATCACTGATAACCCCCTCCAGGGGTGGTGTACTGTTCATGGTTTGTGGCCTCTGTAAACTGTGAGTATTTAGGTAAATAGGTTTTGCAAGTCCAAATAATTAAGGAAGGGGCAGTGACTAAACTATAGGCTAACAGGAATGTGCATTAGAGATACAGAGTCAGGTTGCTGGCACCCCACCCCCATCTCCTGCAACCCCACCCAATGTCTAATTTTCCTCATCACCTCTTCAAACAGGGGAACTAGGGGGTGAATTTTAAAGAAGTTACTAGCACTCCTCACATGGCTTGCTATTAGCAGTGACATTGGGATGCAAGCTCTCTGCTGCCTAGTTCACTGCACTCTGTAATTACAGCTTCTCATTATTAGAGCAATAGATCAGGATTCAAATAAACAACTCAAGAGTTTGACATTTGTGGGAAATAGTACTGAAAAATGATTACACGGAAACAGATATTAAATATCTATAAGTGAAATATGATCAACTTAGTCACCTACTAAAGAAAATGAAGGAGTGCATTTGTAAAAGCAAATTACAAAAGGAGACAATACAGCTGGTTAAAATACAGATAAATCACCTTTGATCCCACTGTGTGGCACTCCGCTCTGGGACTTGATCATTTCGGAAATAAGTGTCTCCTGAGCAGAATTTCTTGCCAAAAAGGTTGGCCTGTTAAAGCAGACAGTATTTTGGATTCCTCTACATATCTCTACTATAAATAGGATACTTTCAAAATGCTGTTATGAGCTATTCAAGTGAGCTGGTGATATGATGTAACAGACGTCACAATAATGATGGACTGACATATGAATAGGGAAAGGCTCATCATTTGACATGGACGAATCTTGATGAATTCAAACAATAACCTGCACTCTGATTTAAGCCAGCCACTTAGCTGGTAAAGGTAATGATTTGTCATGTGGCTTATTCATTTACAGCTAATCAACAAGGATTCTCATAGCTGAAATCCCTAGCATTCAGAAACCTGTAAGAGGATTCCTGCACATGTTCTACTTTATGCTACTGATTTGCAAAACAATGAGGCTGGTAATGATGTGAAAGATTTAGCCGGCTTTCCTTGTGTCTTCTCTATCAGAACTGATTGTTATTTATAAAGAGGAATCTTGGGAAGCCTGCAGTTCCCACAGGATGCTAAGCAGCCAGACACTGGGTTGAAGATGACATCCTGTGTCAGGGATCAGAAATCAGCCAGTTAATAGCTGTGCACTTAGAATTGTCTGTGATTTTTTTTTTCTCATTGAAGGCCAGTTTTTTAACATATTAAGTCATTTTCACATTCTTGAAATATTGTAGACTGGAAGATGTGTTGAAAATAGCACTGGTTAAATGATTTATTTCTGAAGCACAATAGCCTTCTAAATATTTTATGCATCAAATCATTTTATAATTTAGATTTATGTAATCTAGACCCAATACATATAAAACAACTTTTGCTCCATTATTTTACAAATCTCTGTTGTAACAAGATTTGGCTTAGTAAAATAAGGGTAAACCAATTTTCCTGCCATTGTCAAAAGGCTAAATGTGTGCTGTTTCTACTAAACACAATTTATTTTAATTATTACAAGCAAGAGTTGATGTAATCAACATTTTCTTTTTTTTTTTCTCATTACATATAAGAACATATAAACCTCTCAAGTACTAAGGCATGAAAAAGCATTTTAAGTAGATATGTTCTTCTAAGTTTTGAATATTTAAAGTATTTCACTTAGGTAAAAATGATACATTTCTGACATAATAAAAATACTCAGAGGAAGGATTTAAAACGGGCACACATAAGTTAGGAAATATTACTTAAATTGTGCTCACCCCTCCCCCCCACATACATAATGAAATATTCTCTTTCAAAATGATTTAGTCAAATGTTTCAGTGATTATATAATTTGATGGAGGGAGAAAGAAAAGGAAGGAAAGAAGGAAGGGAAAGAGGAGAGGAAGGGAAGTGGAGCGAGGAAGAAATAAAAAAGAAAAGAATAACATTGGAAATAATGACATCTTCCTTATTCAGAATTTCAAAGTAACATCTTTTCCAGAGTTTAAACGTTGTCTTCAAAAAAATCATGACTAAAAACATTCAGATCATTAGTATTTTATCAAAACCCATTACCACTAAGAAAAAATAAAAACGAAGAAAAATTATATCTGCCACTTTCTTCTCCCTCTACTCCTTATTTCTTCTCCGTCCTCCTCCTACGCAGCTTCTGTGCTCATGTTTCAGTTTCAGAATCTGTCCATTGTGAATTAAGGACATTTCGTTGGCAGTACTCTTTACCTAAGAGTGCAAGATAGATTGACCTGTGACACTGTCAGACCCTGCTCAGATTCCTATAATTTCTAGTAAATACCATCACTCCCTAGGCAAGCGAGAGTACAAAACCAGAAACAACAGCAGGTGCTGCATCTGTGGGAAGGGACAGGGTTAGGAAGTGTGGATGACTCAGTGACAGATCTATTGATCTGGTTTTTAGTTTTGGATTTTTTTTTATTGGTGAGGATATGATGCAAAATAAATTCCTCAGCAGCGGGCCTCATGACAATGAGATTTACACATTGCTGTTATTTTTAGCTTGCTTTGTGAAATGTGATGCACAATTACTAATAATGTTAGAGAATTCATTTAGAGTCTGTTAGCTGAGACCCTGATAGCTGCCACCTGATTAAATGTGGAAGCCAGGCCTTGCAATTATTTTTCAATTTAGTTTGTAGTTAGTTTCTCTAATGATTTGAGAGAAGGTCATTTTTTTTTCTTTCAAATATACTCACATCCATTCCAACAAAGCGTGGTTTGTTCCTAAAAGTTGTTACACAGCCCATTTAAGCCAGGTTTAGCCTTTGATTATGCTAAGTAAAAGCATGAAAAAACAAGCAATATATATATTTTTTACCTGGGGATGATCAGAGTAGTACATTGTAAAAACCCGGACTTAAAAAAAATCATTTATAAGGTTACAGTAGCCTGCTTTGATCTGATCTGTCCTATCAGTTGTGTAATGAAAAATAATTTATTTCAGTAGACAAATCTTTCTTAGCTTCTCCCAGAGATTTCTTGGTTTGCTTGCTTGCCTTAAAGAAAATACCTGCCCCTCCATCTTACCTCCCCATCTTCCCCGAAAAGCCCCACAATAATTTCCCTATAAACACCTTCTCATCTTGACCAAGAAGGCAATTTTTAGCCAATTAGCAAAACCAATGCAATCATTTTACTAATAAGAAAAATTACCCTTTAAGAAATCAAATTTCTTAACATATAAGCTATTTTCATAATTTTTATAAATTGCTTAACCTCTTCCACTGATTTTTGTCTTGTTCTTGTTTCTTCGGTAGTTATAACCATTGCCTGACCAAGTGGGTAGGTGATCAACTAAAAAATCTCTAATGTGCACATTATCAGGATTACTGTTTTGCTCCTCATAGCATTAGCTAACATTTCCTGTTGTTTTAAAGAAATAGAGGCCTCGGGAAAAAGAAAAGTGTGTATATCTCTGAAAATATACCATTGAATATATGTCTCCCAAAGGGATATTTAAAAGTTGTTTTAAAATTTCATTATTATGAATGTCTATTCACACTGTCAACTATTTATTGAACAACTGTTAAGTACATGGCACTGTGTCATACTACCAGGGATAAAAAGATTCTGATTTATTCACTCTTAAAAACTATTCAGTGCAGTTAGGAAAACACATAACCAGAAAGCCTGGAGGAGAACTCATAAGTCCAGAGCCTTTACCTGGTTAGGGGTTATTCTACCTGCTCTCTATACATTATCTATCCAACAATCCTGTGAATTTTCACTTAATGGCTCCTTTTAAAGATGAGGAACCTGTGGTTAAAGCATAATTCAGTAATTTCAAACCAGTATTAATAAGATATTAGAGTGATGGTCAAAGCTTTGAATTACTGATGCAGACATCAGGATTATAGTGAAGGCAAATGAGCAGAATTGATGAAACAGGGAAGAGAAATTTATATTTAGGGATACATGCTGCTTTATTTGATTTTTTGTTTGTTTCTTTTCTGTTTGTATTGGAACAAGTGCTTCTTTTTTCTTTTCAATTTTTAAAAAATAACTCTTTATTGTTGAAAGTATTA
>JAAGEH010000018.1:40170943-40207651 GCA_011751065.1 Lasiurus cinereus
ACTCTTTATTGTTGAAAGTATTACATATTCATTATATGTCCCCTCCCTCCCCCCTTATTGAATCCTTCTAGCCTGCCTCTATCCCCATCCCAGGCCTTCACCACCCTATTGTCTGTGTCCATGAGTAATGCATATATGCATACAGGTTCTTTGATTGATCTCTTCCCACCCACCCACCCACTTCCCTCTTCTCTCTGAGATTCCACAGTCTGTCAAGTGCTTCATAACTAGAGTCAATAGATACATTATAGATGATAGATAGATGATCAATAGATAGATGATAGATAGATGATAGATAGATAGATAGATAGATGATGAAAACATTTTACAAATGCATTAGTGCATGTTAAATCTTTACTTTCCAGTTTAAAATTTTTTATTTGAAAAGAACAAAATAAATGTAAATTAAATGTGAATAAAATGAAATTAATAGATATAAGACTGTCTTTTCTCTCTTTCAAACTGAAACATCTATCTCACATGTGGATAGGAGTTACCCTATAAAGGATCTAGTAATCTAGAGATGACATGAGTCCAAATTTGAAGAATCAAAACAGTACATTTTGAGAGACAGAATAATCTAAGATTTAGAAATAACATGCGTATTTCTCTTGGGTGTTTTGCCTGGCTTGTACGCTAAGACAGAGTGATTCAATTATCATATATTTTTAAAAAGTAATAATTTGCATTCTCAATAGCTGGCTCTGGGTTTTACATTTCCAAGAGCAATGTGGAAGAATATTTTCCTGATCAACAATCCTGTCTGCTAAGAAGAAAAGGGGAATGAAAAGGCTCTGAACCTAGGCCAGAATGTTAGAGAAGACAAGTTTCAAAGGTAACAGCAAGGTAAAGACATTAGTTGGTGAAAATTATTCCAGGAGTTTTCTGTTTAATGATTTCCTGGGACCACACATTTTCACACAATGCCAAACAGTCAAAAAGGTGTTTTCACATCTTTGAGGGACTCACCAACAACTGCATCTCTCCCTGAATTCCCACAAGGCTACTTATCCAGGTTAGAACCATGATCTCCATTGACTCCTCCACCACTATACCTAACTTCAGTCGAAGGAGGTCTTTTGCCAGGTGGTATTGCACCTGACCCAAAGGCTTTTTAAAAGCTGCATTGCTCCTTTGGAGCCACTTGAGGGTTTAGACTCAGTCTGGAAGTGAAACAGTCCCTGTAGTACATCAATAAACAAAGAACAAAAATGCTGCAGCCCTGCAGGTATTCACATGACAACCCGCATAGGTTTATCGTGGGTTCTCTAAGAACACCATCTGATGAGGAGGTACAGTCCTTGGTTAACACTGCAAAGCCACCTCCTCCCTTGCGAGGATCTGGGTAATTTCTGATAAATGTCTAATTGTCATCTTGAAATAGGAGACATTGGGAGCCATTCAGGCTCCTATAGTAAATGATTAATGTGTATTTTCCTGATTCTGACAGATTCCAAAAGAAGAGCAGATTGCTACCCATAAAACCAAGCAGCCTCAACATGGAATTACTGGAAGAATCCAAAAGTCTTTGCAGAAATGCTGTGCTTAAACCAATGTTTCTCAAAAACCAGCTATTTTAAAGGGACCAGGGTCAATATAAATGAAATAAATGGAGGCTGAGATAGAATATGTCAGAAAATTTGCCCAAAGGTTATTTTAAGGTGGCATGTTAAAAACAATAATGGGCCATTAGGCTGTCTTGTTAAAGGCATTAGAGTCACAGGCACAATGTATGACTCACATGGACAAGATTTTCCACTTTATATATAAAAACTTCAATACTTGATTTCTGATAAAAGTAAAATGTTACCATTTCTGTGTATATTATTATTATATTTTAGTTAAATTGTAGGCAACAGAAAAAGCATAGTATTAATGTTTCTAGAAAGATGCTACCAATATATTGTACATTATAATTAATATCACAATATGGACCTGAATGTACTTTTTCTTTATAATTAAGTATGCAATTAAAAAACATTTTGGCTGTTTATTTTATATTCGGACATGCCACATTTTACAAGCAAGCATCTTTTTGTCAAAAGCATTGGCTTGTTTTTATTTATTTTTAATTTTTTGTTCATCTTTGTGCAGGGTCCGTGCTAATATTCTCTGTATCATTGCAATTTTAGTATATGTGCTATGGAAGTGCACATTTAATTTATTTATTTTTTATATATTTTATTGATTTTTTACAAAGAGGAAGGGAGAGGGATAGAGAGTTAGAAACATTGATGAGAGAGAGACATCGATCTGCTTTCTCCTGCACGCCCCACACTGGAGATGTGCCCGCAACCAAAGTACATGCCCTTGACCGAAATCAAACTTGGGGCCTTTCAGTCCACAGACCAATGCTCTATCCACTGAGCTAAAAAGGTTTCAACTGATTTATTTTTACAACACAATCTGAGCACCTTGAATGACTAAGATAAGGTACCAAATAGTTTAGGATTTAAATTGTTTCTAATGTAGAATTAGAGGCAGGAGCATGCTCTGTGAGGTGTATGCCCCATGAGCTTGGCTTTGTCTTCTGTGCACTCCTGAACCTCCAGGACCCACAACTAATCAATTACATAGAATATAACAAGTATTTGTGTAAACAGGACTTGTACATTCTTATTGTTTTAAAAATTACCTGAATTATATGTGTGTATATATAGATACAGATAGATAGATAGATGTATATATATATAGTCCTTTCTGACTATTACCCATCATTTCAAAGCCTATACATTATTAATTCATTTTCTTAATTTACTTTTGCAATACTTAATATAGAAAATATTTTATTCCTATAAACTCTTGATGTGCTCTTGATGATAAAAAGAAATACTTTGAAAGGACATGGAACTCTGTTGTGAATTCGTTTGGTTAGAAAACTTGCACTTACATTGTTTAAATCATTGATTTATTTGTTTTTTTTTATTTGTTTGCTTATTTTTACTTTTGGACTGTTAGTGGTATAGCCTTAACAATAAAAAATAAATACTAGATCGCTATAGACATACAGATAATGCCCATTTAGTACAATATTTCATGCTACTTAAACCACCTGATTCTTCCTGGTGGAAACTCGGGATCTTTAAATAGTTTTAGCTATCTAAAATAAATATCTTATGCCAACTATAGCAAATGGGATGTTTCTCTTTTTTTTATTACAGTGTTCATACACATTGCCTACTTAATTACCTTCTGAATGCCTTGCATTGTCATTTTTAGTAACTTTTAAAATTCATGTCAAAAAATCTGTATTTGCCACCAGCAGTGCTCAGGAGTTTAGAACAGAGCCTATCCGAGCCCTGTGCTGGGGCTGAGACCCTGGACCTTGCATATCAGGGTCCAGGACCTAGCATACCAGGAGCTCCACAGCGCAAATCCCTGCCTTCCATGGGGAGGGGATGGAGGTGTTAGTAGAGTAAATGGCAAGAAACATTATGGCAGAGACTCCAGGTGCTAGAGCTTACAGATGCTTTTGCTTACACGAAACTTATGTAAATGACAGCACACCGAAAAGACATGGCAGAGAGATGATACCAGATCACAAGATAAGCGTCTGCACTCAGAAAATCGCGGGCGAGGTCACTGAAAAACAACCCTTGGGAGTTTTGTCCTCCTGTAGTCCTATTGCCTGGATCTCTGAACAGGGCATTTTTCACCTCCAGCTTCCGTGCTTTGGCTGACCTAGGAAATCTCGCCGTTTTGCTTTGAGACGCATGCTTTTAGGAAAGCCTGTACCTCTGCTTCTCCGCACTGCCTTGTCTCTCTGCAGAACGCCGTGCTTCTGCGGAATTTAGAATTTCAGTGCAGCAGCAAACCCAGGGAAATAATATGCTGTTATGTAGCTGGGGCACAGGGGATGCCATCCATTCCCTTGTTCTTGGTGGCGGCTGCAAGGGAGAGGGACTGCCACCCAGTGTTTTCCTAGTGCCTGTTTCAGGCAGCTTCAGAATTGACAGGGAAAAGCGGGGAAGGGGAGGGAGCTGAGAAACAGGAGAAAAAAAAAACAACTCCCTTTTCCTTGAGGGTGAAAAATATTTCAAAAGTATATCTGAGAAAACTTAGGTATTAATTCCTATTCCAAACATACAAAAGTCACAGGCAACCTCATTCTTTGGTTTCTAGGCACACTTTTTTGAGTTTAGCACAACAGGGAGAAGAAAACTGGAGGTGAGTGAATGCAGTGGGGCAATAGGTGAAGAGGACTACATTTCAGTCAAGACAACAAGGAAAGTACAAAGAATGAAGTTTCTCTTTCATGTGCTTTGATCGTCTTTCCTGTTTTACCCTTAATGAATACTTCCTCAAAACTAAAAATAAAACACTGCATTTCTGTTAACCTGAGCTCTTCTTCCTGGGGAATTCTAGGTAGACAAGGGTGTGTTTCTCATCTGTGGATATGACTATATATTTTCATATATATATATATATATATATATATATATAGTTCATACACATATACGTGCATATATATAATTGTCTTTTGCTGGGAATCAGGAAATAGTCAAGAGAGAGAGGAAAAGAAAGTCCATACTAGAGACCCAACAGCAAATATTAGTTTCTTTAAATTTATTTTAGGGTTCTACCTACTGGCACTAACCAATATCAGTCTGGGGTATTGCAAGGTTTGAGACAGTGGCATAAAATCACACATGTGCCACGAGAAGCTGGAGATTGTAAGGCAGGTGGATGTTCAAAGTCCTCCACCTGCTGCTGCAGAGAAAACCTCTTCAACGGCCCCAAATAGTAGCTCCTGGAAGATAACGGGCTGAGAGAGACACTAAGTAAGAGAAAAACATTTTATGTCAACAATAAAGGTGTACCACGTATGCATGCTCAGGGTGAAAGTTATTGTTTCTCTTTATTCTAGATAATGTGCTTACAAGGTCTCCTATTATGGAGACTGGAGAATAATAAAAAAAGGGATGTTATCCCAGGTGCTTTGATGCTTTGATTTGATTTCGGTAGCTTGCTTATGCCGTGCACAGAGGCCACACATGTATGCCCTTGTAGTGGATGAACACACATTACTCAGCTATAATAAATTTATTTCTTGATTAAGGTATCACATATGTATCCTTATTCCCTCATTATTCCCTATCCCCCCAACTCATGCCCTCACACCCCTGGTGTCTGTGTCCATTGGTTAGGCTTATATGCATGCATACAAGTGCTTTGGTTGATCCTCCCCCACCCTTATTCCCACCCTTCTTGCCCACTTGAGATGAGATGTTTGCCATGGTGGAATGACAGTAATATACACATGGTCAGCAACTTTACTCATTGCAAATAAGCTCTAACTATGTGATTTAAATAATCATATGAATAAATACATGATACTCATATGTACAAGTCACCTTTTTCCCCTACTAATGGCTTTGATTACTTTGACAGATGAAGATAAGTTAATGATACAAATTAGGAGCAAGAAGAATTAAGAGGGTGTTTAACTCTGATGCCAGGCTGTCAATTTCCTATAGTGCTACCAACTTACAGATAGATGATTAAAATTGTTTCGTTTAGGAATTTTGAATATTTTAAAAATTGAATGGGTTTCCGGGGGAGGACAAAAGAAAGACAAGTCTGTGCTTTAGTTAATTAGACATCCTATTTGACTTAACAATAGAACAGGGTTATTCTTTGAGCATTGAGATCATCCTACATTACTATAAGAGCTTATGTTTTGCTATTTCAAAATGTATTTGTAAAATTTCACCCAGTGTGTTTGTCTAATTCTCTATGTTTGATATCATTTATATTTTTTTTAGTTACAGGTTTATAAGAAGTGTTCCTGGGCTCCTTAATTTGATTCTAAAGTGCCTATTCCAAAATATGATGCTCGATACTGTGGGCAAGTCCCAGAAACATAAATACAGGTGCATTCTTTGAGGGGCTAAAATCTGAGGGGCAGAAAAAAATGGCACATTAAAAAAAAACATATATTTCTAGAATCTTGTGAATGGCATAATAGTATAAACAAAGTACTTTGATTGCATAGAAGGAATATGGAATTTGGATTTTTCAGTCAGTGTCATTTAAGCCCCAATTATATCACTATATAACTATATATATCAAGTTTACTTAATTTATTTGGGTTTCATTGTATTAGCTGAAGTATGAGGAAAACAATACCTATCTTTCTGATAAGGGTGAATATTAACTGAACTAATAATACATGTGAGACATTAAGAACAGACTGGTACATATTCAGTGTTATCATGAGACCAATTGGTTGCCCCTCAGATCAAATGTATTTCTGTGGTTTTATCAGTTTTCTTTTTTGTCCTATCGACTAGACTATAAACTATTTGAGGTAAGAGACTATATATTATTTATTGTTATATTCCAACTGATTCAAAGGAATTGAATATGTTTATTAAATGATTAAAAAAGGAATGGATGAGCATTTGATAACCAGATGGATAAATGATATTGAATTGTTTATAGACTCTAGCAGGATCTACATTCTCATCTTGATGGGATGGCCATTTCTGTCTGAGGATATAATATTTGAAACATATTATGTAAGCATAAGAAAGTTTAACCCCTGTCTTGACTGTCAAATAAGATGAACCAGTTCTGGGGTCAATGTTGTGACATACAACTCTCATCTTCTAATATATTAAATGTTTAGAAAATTAAAACAATGAGAAAAAAGAAGTCAATAATAGCACTCTCTACATCCTAAGTAAATTTAGCACTCTTCAGTGTATACCCCTAATATAGTTGAATGAGGATAGAGTAATGGGAAGAGCTCCATATAGGATTCACTGTCTTGAAACTCGGTCCCATCTGTGACCCTGGACAAGTAACTTTACCTTTTTGAGCTTTGGTTCTGTCATATGTAGGTGAGAAATAGAGGACTTAATTTCAGTTACTTCTGAGTGTAAACTTCTGAGTCATTTCATTTAGTTGTTTTTTGTTTTGTTTTGTTTTGTTTTATTTTGTTTTTTTTGTATCTGAAATTTTGATGAATGTGTTTGCTTGTTATTTTGCCACAGTTAAACGATTGTTAAAATAGACTTGAAAAAGAAAGTGACATTTGCAGGACAAATGCAATTCTTATTTTTTGTGTTAGTTTGTTTTCAATTAACTGTAAGTCTACTTAAGTCAAAAATTAAAAAATAATCATTTAGATATTTGAACCTTCATACTTTCCTGGAAAATATAATACAACTACAACTAAAATTTTGTTTTTTAGCTGTGCACTTTGCAGAACTGCATGTTTTATTTAAAAATTGCACTGATAGAATGAATTAACAATTATTTATTAAGCAATCAAATAACATGAAATAATGGTTGTATTTTTTACTTCTGCTTATAGTCAACCAGGCACATTTACATATATGATCTCATTGTTTCTCACAACTATACAGAAATATAAATATGTTCAATATTTTTATTGAGCCTTTAGATCTTTTCTTCACCCTTCTTCATTTTTTTTCCTACCCCAGTAGACTGATCTCTGTAGACCATATGAACAGACAGCTTCATTCTGGCAACAGATTGGCATAAGAAGGGAAGGAGAGTGAAGGCAGATTCCTTGTTTTCGTGAGGCCCTTTTATGAGGTTAGCACCAGTTGACTAGAATCTGTTTTATAGACCTTCTCTCTTCCCAAGTTCTTCATGCTTATACTATTCTTTGCAGTTCCCCTACTCTTCTCCCTCACTTTTGTGGTCACCATATTTTAAAATAAACTCTGATCAAGTTATCCAGATTGAGTGTGTGTGTGACACATTCTATGGTTTGTAAACTAGGAAGCTAAATATCAGCCTTATCTACTAGTAAAGCTGTGTTTTGAGGATGTCCACCGAAAAGATGACTAGACCGCAGCAACATACATCCCCTGTGCATGCTCCTGAGTTTCCTTGCCTATCAAATTAAGCATACTTTTAATGCTTAGTGAGTATATTCTGAGAAAGATATTATACATTCTGAGAAGTATAAAGAAATCAAGCAAAAGTACCTGCTCTCATATATCTCCACATTTAGTACAATATACATATGCAGCAGCAATACTTACATTAGTAAAGAATCCAAAGTACCAGATTTGAAATGTAAAAATCTACCAAAGTTGAAACATGTGATCCCATCACTTAATAAATAAGTGACCTTAAATAAATGACTTATTGCCCTGAAATGTAAATATTTTTGCTCTTTATAAAAATAGAAAGACTTGCCCTAACTATCCATAATAATAAAAACTATAATATGCTAATTAGACTGGACAACCAAATGACCTTCTGGACAGAATTCCGGATATCCTTCCAGATGAAGCTGCTGTGGCAGGGGCCAAGGCAGAGGTGGATAGAGGAGATCAAGCAGGCAGGCAAGCATTAGGGTGGATCAGGCAAGCAGGTGAGTGGTTAGGGGTGATCATGCAGGTAAGCAGTTAGGAGCCAGTGGTACAGGATTGTGAAAGGGATGTCTGAACTGGAAGCCATTGAACATCCCCTGAGAGGTCCCAGTTTTCAGAGAGTGCAGGCTAGGCTGAGGAACCACCCCCACATTGCTCAAATTTTGTTCACTGGGCCTCTAATATCATATAAGGTGGGTGTTTAAAAATCACTCTTGAGCAATGAGTGTATGTGTGAGTGTTGTGTGTGAGTGTGTGTGTGTGTGTGTGTGTGTGTGTACATTAACTAACTATAGTGTAATTTTTTTAATATATTTTATTGATTTGCTACAGAGAGGAAGGGAGAGGGATAGAAAGTCAGAAACATCGATGAGAGAGAGACATTGATCAGCCGCCTCCTGCACACCCCACACTGGAGATGTGCCCACAAGCAAGGTACATGTCCCCGACCAGAATTGAACCTGGGACCCTTCAGTCCACAGGTCGACGCTCTATCCACTGAGCCAAACCGGTCTCGGCTATAGTGTAAGTTTTTTTACGGTAGGAAGATGCTGTCACCATGAGACTAGATAATGATCAAAACTTTTATAGAGAAAAACGTCTAATACACATTAAACAACAACTAATACTGTCATATATATATATATATATACATATATATATATATATATTCTATGTGATAAGTAGCTATATATGTCAGGTATGAGCATTAACATTTCAGGGGATAAAGTGTGATTAACAACAAGTTTCTAAAGTAGTAATGAATGTAAGATCAGTTTTATGGACTGGGAATAAAATTTTACTAAGCCTTCAGAATCAGATGTATTTTCCACGTTTCCAGAAATTGAGAAACGAGGTAATCTATTTCAGCTACTTGGCTCTACTAAGTGAGAATTAAAAATATTCTGTTTAGATATCAAAGGCGTCCTTTAAGTTTTCTGTGCTGCTACTGGCAAAGCCCTCATTAGATAGAATTTTAAATGACTTCTGATGAGGGTAGTCCCTAGAGAGTAACTTCTTTAGTAAAAATAAGCCCAAATATCCTTCTCAGGAATATGTATTCAATTCATACATATTATTAATGCTATTAAGAGAATGGGAGGGTTTAATATTTAATATTAGGTGAGTGCTTACTCTCAGAAAATAGCATGGTAAATGAACTATATATGTTACCTTATTTAATAATCTGAATAACTCTCAATAATGCACCAAGATGTGTATTGTAAATTACCACAATTTTTAAAATGAGGAAACAGAGATATATAAAATGATATCTCAGTCACATAATTGATAAAGCTTGTGGCAGATTTTTTAAAATTGTTTTTATTGATTTCAGAAAGGAAGAAAGAAGAAGAGAAACATGAATGATGGGAGAGAATCATTGATTGGCTGCTTCCTGCATGTCTCATACAGAGGATTGAGCCTGCAACTGGGACATGGGCCCTTTACTGGAATCAAACCTGGGACCCTTCAGGCTGCAGGTCAATGCTCTATCCACAGAGCCAAACCAGCTAAGATGTGACAGATTTTAAATCCAGCATTTTCTCTTAAGGATTATAGTACACGTTATAGTTATCATATTTTTCCTATGGTAAATTCTATCCCTCCATCTAATATTGCAACCAACTCATGATTACTGTAATCCAATCTGTAAATGTCATTTTCTGACCAAAGGCATATAATTCTTAATTCAATAATGGTTAAATGTTAATTAAGCATCTACTCTATCAGGCTCTATTCTAGGCCCTAAGGATATGGTATGAATAAAGCAGAAAGGAAGCTCACAATAATAAAAGACCAACCTATAAAACAAAATAAACACACAACAAACAAACACATTTGAGTACAATAATATTGTAGTGGTTATAATCATGAACTTTGAAAGTAGAAGATACATATTCAAGTTATTGTCCACCATTTCTACCAATGATCTTAAAATGTTGCTTCTCTCTCTGAGATAAAGATAATTCCTAATTCTAAACAGGGCTGTTTTATCATCACGTGAAATATTTATAGAGCTTGCCTTAAAATTTAGAATAAGTGCTTGATATGATAATGATTTTTAAGTGTATCACAGATGTATGTGCAAGGCTGTTGATGTAGTAGTGATTGGTTACTCACCTCCAATTTCCTTTTCCTTTTTCACACACATTTTCTTTCCTCTATTTCAAGTATCTCTTAAAAATATGATTTCTTCCAAAAAAGATTAATACTAATTAATTCAATTATCTCAAAAATTCATATTCCAAGCTCATAAATACAATAATTCTTATAAGTCTTAAAATTCTCTTAATTTTGTTTGGTGTTTGCTATTTGGTGATTGTCAACCATGTTCTATATATTGGCTTAAGAAATATCTGACTCAATTAGAACAATTAAGTTTTCTAATGGATTTGGAGAAAGAAGCCAGCTTTGTGTCTAATTCTTGACATTGGTTTGAGGGCAATGTAAAGTTCAAATCTATGGGAGTCACTGTGCCACTTACTATGAGAGAAGCCAGTCTGACCCCACATGATGCATGCAGAAGGACAACTCCTGAGCGACTAAATCCTGATTTCCACCCAACCCCTGGATCTTTCAGTTATAGAAGCCAAAATCAAACAAGCAAAACCCATCTCTCTGTCATGCATCATTTAAGCTAGTTCAAGTTGCTTTTCTTTTAGCTGAAACATAAAAAGCCCTAACTGAAACTGGTCCATTATTATTACAGGGTAAATAAATCAAGGGATGAATGTATTTCATGCATTTTATTCAGCCAGGTGGCACAATAAAAGACCCAGTTGAAGCCAATATGTATGCTCTAACATGCACCCCAGGCCAACCTGGAGCTTAACATGGTATTAACCCATAATGGCTCATGAAATGAGAATACTGAGTCTTTCATTACAAGGCCTATAGTCACTAAACAATGCTTACTAATATGCAAAGAATCCAACACTGGAATTTAAAGTCTCAATCTTTAGGTTCTTTGCCTTTTGCAAATGAAAATTGCAATGGGCTAAAAGCAAGATAGCTCACTTCCCAAGAAATTTTATTTGTAACACTTTCAGAAAATCCTTTGCCAAGTCTGATTTCTTTACAACTTTTTAGTTTGGGTATTCAATTCTTTGTTGCCCTTTCTCCAATAGGAATGCATTAATAATGGTATGGAACTGTCATTATCTTCCTTATCTCCAAGGAACCTGTTGTGTTCCTGGGCATGTGCAGCTTTTGCTGCCTTTTCCCAGAACAGACCAAGATGGAATTCTGGTGTGGGTTAACTCAGATAATTGTAAAAGTTATTTCATGAATTTTTTTTCATTTAAACATGGCAGGGAAGGAATGTGCAACAGATATCTAAATGGATGCAAACACTCATCAATCAGGAGCTGTCTGCCACTTCAGTGCTAGTAGGTGTCCTCAGAGTGACAGCACAAATGCATGTTGGCAGGCCTATCAAAGCTTTAGAAATAAAACAAAATGTGCACACTAGCCCCTCAACTCTCTAAGGCTGTGGCAACCAGGTTGCCATTTCATTTTTTACATGAGTTTTGGATTTCTTTATTAAATCATTTTCACTCTAAACCTTTGGTGGTCACATACATGCCAATATCGTTGATGGCTAATAAAAATAAGTTATCTTCAATCTTTGGAAAATGGTGTTCTGTAGACATATTTGTGATGTATTTCAAAGCTCAATGATAACATAGGCAGTTTCTATTCTTTCTGATAGTAGGTTATCTAATCACAACATTAAAAAGTACTTTCAACCCAAAAAAGAGACAAGAGAGGGGGTGGGGAAGCAATTTTAGTCATTTCACCACTATTCTCATGCCTATAAGCTGCTGTTCTTTTAAAAAGTTGTATAAATGTAGAGCGGTATAATTCAGCAGAAATGCAAGATTAAAATCTACACTGCTCTTGATTTGCTTTAGTTTTTCCTTGAGAATCTCAAATGTTCATGCCAAACTTATTTACAATAAGATTACTCTGTTTTATTGGCCCAGTCAGATTGTCATTTTAATAACAAAGGCTTCAGCATGATCTGTAAAGTTTTTGATCTGCTGTTGGTCTAGTTTAGGATATATGAAGCACGCCAGGGAAAGGAAGGAATCTTGTTAATGCAATAAGGATGAATAGAAATTTCCGTTTCAATTCTCATTTCAAGCTGGGAAAGCAGATGTATTCTAAGAGACAGCGCTGCTGAACTAAATTCTTCCTTGCACACAGCATCTCTCTCTCTTGAGGCAAATATCCTTTTCCTTTTTTCCTAAATAATTCACAAATTGCTTCTTCAGAGAGGCCAAAGAAGGTCAGAACAAAACTCAATTATGTTGTATCACCAGATTCTCCTCTAACAAGAGAATAGTCCGGTATGAGGTTTGCTAGCGAAGGTTCAATGCCAAACAGATGATTATAAAATGCGGGGCTTTGTGATGAACATCTAACATTCTGTTTATCTTATTAAATATTTTATTATAAATAAATATTTGTTTAGTAAATATAACTTTATTTTATTAAAAAGGTATGTTCATTCTTACCTTTTATTTATTTATTGAATAATTCTTCATTATATTCTACCCAAACTGCCCCTTTTCATGGGTTTTCTACGGTAATTATGTGTGGTTCTGCACACACTGCAAACCATGCACTGGGCTATGTTGGGGCTTTCAACATAGCTCATCATGTCCTATCACTTTGTAGAGCACACTGTGGCATATTAAATTACTGCCTTATCTCTTGGTATTATAAAGCATGAACGAAATAAATGTCTGATTTTTTTTCAATCTATTTGCACTTACATACACCATATGGCTTTTCCCATAAGATCCTTAAAGTTCATTAGAGTTAAATAATTCTAAATATACATTCCTCTAAACATTGACTTTTCTTCTTTCCTTTTTTTTCTCCAACCAAGAGCAGTGGTTCTAATCATATTCTAGTTTCAATGATGAGAAGTCAAAGATAGGTGCTAAATTCTTGAAATACTGTGTTACCACTGTTTATTTATCTCCTGTGATGTTTACATCAGTTCAGCAAGGTAGGTTTGATAAAATGCATTATTCCTGTTTTAAGGGAAAAGAAACAACAACAATAAAAAAAGAAATAGAAGCACTGAGATTAAATAATATATCTTAAGCCATATACTGATCAAATAGGACTAAAATAATTTTTTTCTGCTTCTCTAAGTCACCAGACTACATGTTTAACGTACTCTTATTGTGCATAGATATTGAAAATTTTAGAGCATAACTAAGGTATATATTAATGTGTCATTTTTAAAAAATCATATTGCATAAACATATATAGAGTAAAACATAATTTTGTTCCCGTAATCTTTATCCCTTGTGCTACATCTGAGAATACATTTTGCTACATGGCAAAGGGAACTTTTCAAGTAATTGAAATTACAGATCTGTTGACCTCAAGATAGTGAGATTATTCTGAATTATCTGATAGACCCAAAGTAATCACATGAGCTCTTCAAAACACTGAGAATAATAGAGAGATTTGGCCAAAGGAACCAGAGAGATTCCACGGGCAAGAAAGATTTAAAGCTCTGTTAACTGTCTTGAGTATGAAGGGGCAACATGTCAAGGAGACAGGGATCTCATTCCTACAACCAAAAATAATAAAAATTATGCCATAAACCTGCATGAAATTGTAAATGGATCCTTTCTCAGAGCCTTTAGCTAAGATTCCAGGCAGCCTACCCTTCAATTTAGGCTTTGTTAGCTCCCAAATAGAGTACCTAGCTAAGTCTACCTGGATTTCTGACCCATAAAAACTATAAGATAATAAATAGTTATTGCTCACAACACTAAAATTTTGATAATTTGTAACTGCAATAATAGAAAATTAGCATAACATGAAACTTGTCCATCTATGCAATAAAATCAGCAAATTCTGTATGCAAAATTTTTTTCCTTATAAATTTGGGCAAATATTATTTTCTGTTGATGCTCTTGATGCCAGTGGTTATATCTATTGTACTGTCTAGTCCTTTTTTATTGCAGAAGAAAATCATACAATTGGAAAAAGCAGAGTCTATTCTCTGGTACTCCTGGTGACTAGATTTCAGCCGTGTGGTCAGCTTTTTGCTTTACTTTAAACTCTTGCTCTGTCAAAGGTCCAGGAAGGTGGGCCTGCTGCATAGGACAGAGCAGAACCATTAACAAAGTGACAAAATAACCTTTAGATATATCAGACCATAGGTTCTTCATTTGCTGCAATTCCACTATTAATCCTTGGAATTTCTCCTCCTTAAATTAGATGTGGGGCCGATTCATCCCTTGCTGCAGGGAAGGGTTGTCAAAATGAAAACAAAAATTTCTCAGCTTTGAAATTCAAGTCAGGCCTTTAGACATCTTGGTCCAAACAATAGACTAGAGGTGACATTTATGAGTTTTAAAACTAAAGCTCAGCACACTGAGGGACTCAACATTTATGTTATAAACCAAAGATTAACAAAAATGTTAAATGAAAAAAAAGAAGAAGAGCTCAAAAATTATATGGGCTTCTAATGAGAAGACTGGGGGAGAGGTGACAAAAATTCAAGAAGTGGGATGGGGTCTTGCCCTCCTCATATTTCTCCACTCTGCCCCCTATTTTTTAGTTTTGGGAGCCATATGAATTTAAATCAACCTGGGCTGGGAAGATTAGAGAGCAGATGAAGGGCAAATAGTCGGAAGCAGATTCTCCACCATTCAGCTTTAGGAGTTGGTCAGGGATTGAACTATGTCCCTAGTAGAAAAAGGGTATCAAAAGCAGCATTTTTTTTTTAGATCTTGTATCTGCAAACAGTCCTAAAATGACACTGGTAGTCAGAGAAGAGAGGTGGAGGAATGCAAGTAAAAAATGGGAGGGGAACCGTCCCCACATGGTAACATGGTCAGAGTACAGGCACCTGGACATTTCAGCATGAACCAGCTCCTCCGTGAAAGTTTACCTGCAAAAGAAGAAGCTTTAAATGCAGCTGGAATCCCAATGAGATTCCAGAATTCTCAAAACCAGAGACCACCGTTAGTAGTATTTTCACCGGGAAGAGATGGAGTAATCATTATCTAAAGCGTATACTGCCACTTTTACCTCCCACACTCATGAAAGACATCACATGTTCATCACCAGACTTCTCCCTGCCGAGATGGAGCGAAGTTACAGCCCATTTCTGCACAGAGCTCTAGGGAACTACTGCCAATTAATACAAATCTCCATGTATCAGAAGAACATGTTAATTTAAGTCAGACATAATCTGAGTGGATACTAGTTTTACTACTTACTGTGTGTCCTGATGTAAAATAGTATATGCCTCTCCAAGCCTCAGTTTATTCATATATTATGAGAACCTCTGAATAATGATTCCACTCAATTCTGATAGAAGTAAAATGACTTTATGCTTCTAGAATAAGAATCAGGACTACAGCCCATGGTCTGTTTGGGTTTTTTCATTTGTTTGTTTGTTTTTTGGTACATCCTAAGAACAAAAGAATGCTGACTTTTTACATGGCAAAAAAAGTAAAAATAAGAATAATATTGTGTGGCACATGAATATTATATGATATTTAAGTTCAATGTCGCTACACAGTCAAACCTTTCGATTAGGCATCGTCTATGGCTGCTTTGTGATATAATATTAGTGATGATTAGTTGCAACAGATACCATCTGGCCCACGAAACCTAAGTATTTACTACCCAGCCCTTTACAGAACATGTTTGCTGACTCAGTTCTAGAATGGAGCCAGGCACTTAAAATATGCTCAAAAAAAATGTTAGTCTCATTACTTTTTCTCCTTCTCATTTGAGAACCTATCGGAGGGCACAAAGACCCTAAAATCAAGAATGGTAATACTGTGGGTATTTAGGAGATGGCTACAGACCCACAAAAACATACATCTGCAGAGCTAAATCTCTGCTGTTCCTCTGTCCTGCTTTTATGGGACCATGGCCAGTTCACCTCAGACTGTCTAGCTAATTTATATTTCAATAACTCTCCTCCATGAGGTAAAAATAAGTACTAACTACTGAAAATATATCCTTAAGAACTTCCACAGAGCATGCTATCCACTCACAAACAAGTATGATTAACTACTCATCTACCATGTGGCATGCTCTAGTCCTTACTTCTTAACTGTAGCTCAGTCTGCTGGAGTCCACCATGACTACTTGACAGTGCCCCCTCTCTAAGTCTCACAGTTCCTCACGTTGGTTTCCACTCCATCCAATGTTACTTGGGTTGGCTACTGATGTTGCTTCCTGGCCTTCCTCTAACACTTGCCATCGGTGCCTAGGCTCAAGTGTATCCACATGTGCCAGGATGTGCTGTTTTCCTCAGGCATCTCTATGTCCCATAGTCCCTGATTAATATTTTATTTATACCTCTAATTTTTAAAGAAAAAAAAAGTCTAGAATTCTAAATCAGAATTCACAAAATTTTATGTACTTGGATACCATGTTTTCCAACTCAAAACAATGAAAAACATCATACCTTTTGTCTTACAAGTATGTATTCCTATGTGTGATCTAAGAGGTGATAAAATGATTCATTTATAGCCATTCATAAAACAAAACAACAAAACTAAGTATGTATCAGGCCCTTTGTCTGCAACATATCTTCCAGTTATAAAATTATTTATATGGGAATATTAGATCTGATATTTACCATTTCAAATTACACTGGCTTTTCTAGGAAAACAAACCTCAGAATATTTGAAAGATGATTATACAATATTACTTTCAAAACACAGTTTAAACAAGTATTAGTAAGATACCACATTGTGATGAAATTATTAGAAACACCACTACTGTGAATAAATTAGACAAATAATCAATAGTCTTAATAACCTAAATGTTGTCTTTAATCATTTAATGGATCACCCTTGATTAGCCCAAGATTCTAAATGGGATTCTAAGGACCATGATATTTCACTAAATACACACTTGTGAGCTTTGTAAAGGGAAAGCATCCACTACGCTAGCACACAGGAACTCGTGTTCTTTGCACAATGTTGAATAAAGTTGCTTGTGATCATGAATAAAGAACACTTGACAAAAGATAATACTTGAAAAGAAGATCACTACAGTAAATAGCGTGGTCACTTATGCAGCCCCTCCCAATTACAAATTATAATGCTAACCTGTTTAAGATATCCAAGTTTCAGCACATCACCGCGCCTTGCACATGAGTTACCATACTCTGAATTCCTAAGATGGGCAATGTCTGGCCTAAATTAATCGGTGTATTCTATTCCAATGACGAGCATCAAGATAAATATATTATCCAAACATTTCCATTATAGTGACAATTGCAGTTTCTCTGACAATATTAAAACAAAAGCATTCACCCCTTTCTTTGCAGGTTGAACGATGCTGACGTGAACACTGGTGCCACCTTAGGAATGCTGCTTGCAGTTTATGCAACACATACCTGGTTCCACAAACAAAAATGGAACCAGGATGTGAAACAAACTGGTCCTGAAATGTATTATCTTTGGACAGCCATTTAGGAGCCAAAAAAAAATATTTGATTGTTGGAGCCAGTTGAGTCAAATTTTCCATGACAATTAGCTAAAGTCATTTTATCAGATATAATTGCCAACAGTAAATTACACATATTATCATGTCACTGTCTTTACCTTCAATTTATAAAGAATAAAATATAAGTGGATAGTAAATTCTTGATATCTAAAACATTAAAAATGTATCAATAACAGAAAAAAGGTTATATCTCATTAACTAGAAAGTCAAGAAGGGGAGTGAAATACAGAGGGAATTTATTTTGTGAAATATTAGCCTTGTTAACGAATGCACAGAAGTTCCAAGTAATGGGGACCCTTTCCTTAAGGAAATTTCTATGCTAAAACTCCAAGAAAAGACCAAAAATTTAAATAGAAGGAAGAGATTTGTTTAATTTATCATGAGGGTCTTCTAATTTAAGGACTACTCATAAGGTCTAAAGATATTCAAAACAGGTTTTGTTATAATGAGATTCCTTAGGCTATTTTCAAAGAAAGTATTGTCAGATCCAAGAATAAAAGAAGAAATTTATAGACTCACTTAAAATAGTAGTCTTTTAGAATTTCAGGAACAACAATCTAATAAAATATTATGTAGATAGAAATTTTTCTGAAAAGATTAATATTGGGATATGATGGAGGACAGAGGGTAATACCATAGGCATATAAGAAAAATTGTGCATTTTCAAACCTTAGAAGAATATTTGTTAATATCACCTTTAGTATGCACATTACCTTGATCTCTGTTAAACAGTATATCTGTTTCTCTTCCAACTCTGAACAGGAGCACAATGTAGGAGGACACGTCCTTTCTATTTTCTGTATTCTTTCTTTGGTCCATGAAAAAGAAATTTCTGTTAATAACCTCTGCTGGTCTATGGGAGTATGGCTAAAAAAATTTCCACCTTTTTTCCAGTTCTTATGAGCTTTACGCCTTTACCATGGTAACAATAGTGACTTATCTCATTCACCTATTTATAAAAGAAGCTAATATTTTAAATCATTTTTGAACCTATATTCATTTTTCAATTTGTTCAGGTTCTTGTAGGCCACTTCACATCTTCAAGTTGAAACAGAGAACTTAAATGTATATTGAATCTTACAAAGATTGAAGTTTAAATGCTCAGATTCTAAATTTTGAATGAATATTGGTTGATGAATAATAATTTGGCTGGAGAAAAGAGATATTTCAAGAAAGAATATTGATGGCAGCATAGAATTCCATTGTGTAGATGTACCACAGTTTTCTGATCATTCATCTGCTGATGAGCACCTAGGCTGTTTCCAAATTGTAGCTATTGTAAATTGTGCTGCTATGAACATAGGGGTGCATAAATCCTTTCAGATTGGTGTTTGTAATTTCTTAGGATAAATTCCTAAGAGTGGGATTGCTGGGTCAAATGGAAGATCCATTTTTAGTTTTTTGAGGAAACTTCATACTGTTCTCCACAGTGGCTGCACCAGTCTGCATTCCCACCAACAGTGCACAAGGGTTCCTTTTCTTACCATTTGCAGCAACTTGGATGGAACTGGAGAGCCTTATGCTTAGTGAAATAAGCCAGTCAATGAAGGAGAAGCACCACATGATCTCAATCATTTGTGGATAATAAAGAACATTGTAAACTGATGAACAAAAGGATAGATACAGAGGCAGTAAAGCATCAAACAGACTGTTAAATTATAGCAGGAAGATTAAGGAGAGGTGGGGTAGATAAGAGATCAATCAAAGGACTTGTATCTATGCATATAAGCATAACCAATGAACATAGACACTGGGGGGTTGTGGTATGCCTGGGAGGGAGGGGAGCAATGGGGAGATATGTATACATGTAACACAATTAAAAAAAGAATATTGATATAACTAAATGATTGTTTATAAGTAATAAAAGATAAAGGTGAAATTATGTTTAAAGAGAGGAGTAAAAAGGTGTAATGATTACAATGTAGTGATACTTCATGATACTATCTTTGGCATAGTATTAATAGTGTTAAAATTGCTAATTGTTAGTTTATATTTAGATTCCTACACTAGCTCCTATGTAGTAATTGGCTACTCTGGTTCAGATATTTAAACCTATTCAAATATTTAATTTAGTTCTCACTACATCCTATAAAAAATATCACGACATTTGATAAATAAAAATGTGGAGGATAGTTCTTAAAATGTTCCAGTTCTAAAGAGCTAGTGTGAGAAAAAGGTAAAAATTATATTTTCAATGTTTAAGCTATAACTATAAATTATAGGTTTTACAACTTAATATGAACATAAAACATTTTTAGTGTTCTTGAATATTCCTAGGAAAAATAGTCAAAAGTAACCTTAGTTCTTTAAATTAAGAGATATGTATACAATGTATTTCTAATTAAAATACATTATTTAATAGACTTTTGTCACATTTTAATTACAATTTAAAAAATGAATATGCCATTCAGTGAAACCATTTTATGTACTATTGTCAAGGAACAGCAAACAGTCCATGCTTTATCATTGTTTTCATTTTAGTATTTGAAAGACATTTATGAAAGTGGATAATATTGTGTCACAAAAAATGACACATGCATCTCATTAAATATCAGGTAGATTAGCGAAGACATGAAACATCTTTTTCAAATTTACCAAGATTTATTCAGCATAATTTTCCAGGCCTGATTTCACAAAGCCCAACAATATCCCCCACAAAATCATGGTGGGGAGGATATGTTCTTACACTTCTCCAAAGATTTCTTGTAAAATTATAAACAGGTTCAGCCCATTGCCTTTCTTAAAATATTTTTTTTATTTTTAAATTACAGTCGACATACAATATTTATATTAGTTTCAGGTGTACAGCCTGGTGATTAAACTCAGCCTATTGTTTTTAGAAACTTAATCTTTAATGCAACACCCTTTATGATATTCCTTCATCCTGCATGTACCTCACTTTTCCTCTCCTTTTATACAAAACTTACCCATTTGTCAAGGTCCCTACATGCTGTGCATGGAAAAGTTCCTTAATAATACTTGCTCAGAACTACTCCTTCAGATAATTTATATCACACATATGAGTACTTTATCATATTTTAACAGCACTCTTCATAAATTCATATGTATCTTATAATTATAAATGCATAGCTCTATGAGGGTATTGACTGTTATTTAATATCCCCTAAAACTTAGTGTTCTTATGCTAAAATTGTACATTTTAACTAAATAGAATTAAATATTTCTATATGACAGGTAGGTCTAACCCAAGTGCACCTTGGTACTCTCTTCAAATGCATGAAGTTCCTTAGGGTCACATTTCTGTGGAAAGGTAGATGTGAATGTAAATCTATTCTCCTTTCTTTTGCATAGATTTTTAAGGAGCTTTCTGTGACAGATCCATGGTTTTGAAAACAGGTCAGGTCCTATTACTGCTGTAATTGTAAGTTGGATATTTTATCTGAACACTTAGTTATACCTTCATAAAGGTCTGAGGCATTGCTTATAAAACTAATACAGTAATGTATTCAGGGCAGCATCTTCCTCCAGAAAGCTGATCCTGATGCATGCAATATGATATAAAGGTTTACCTATCATTTGTTATAAAATATCAACTGAATTTATTCACATGCCATTACAATCCTTTTGCTTTCTCAAGTTAGAATCATTGCTGAAACCTTGCTCCGTTTGCTAATAGCCTGGACAATGCTTGCGTTGACAAGATGTTTTGTAGATGGTGATCACTATTTCCAGTGCACAATCTCCTAAAAGAATCTTTCCAACCCACAGCTATCATCTTCCTACTTGGAGTATGGGACATATGCCCACTCTCCGCTCTAAGAGCATCAGAATGGACGAGAAAGAGTCCTGTTCTAAAGAACAATTCATCACTTGTACTGATTCAATCAGATTGTCTTCTGATAAATCTGAAACAAAGATGCTGAGGGGATAAGAAAATAACAAGTGTTAAGACAAAAAAAAGAAGCTTAAGCCAATTTCTTAATAACCAGTTATAAGCCAACATTCCTGAATCCATGAGAGACCATGTAAAGCAAAGATGAATGAACTCTGATACAACTGAGTCTCTAGACATGTGAAAAGGCACAGCCAAGTGCAGTAAAGCTTCCCAGCTTAGCACATTCGAGAGAAACCTCCACAGACAGTTCTGAAATGGCCCCTTTCATAGACTCAGAGTGGGGATACTCCACCCTGGCCGGAGGGGCTCAGTTGGTTGAGCATGGTCCCAGGCACCAAGAGGGTGCTGGTTTGTTTCTGGTCAAGGGCACATGCTCGGTTGCTGGTTTGATCACCAGTGGGGGCCAGCAGATCAGTGTTGCTCTCTCACACCCATGTATCTCCCTCTCTTTCTCTCTCCCTCTTCCTTTCTTTCTCTCTAAAAATCAATAAACTGTTCTTTAAAAAAGGAATCTATCAATTAATAAAAATATTGTCACAAAAACATTACATAAATTATCATAATTTAAGTTGTAATAAATATAATGTCTATAACTTCTTAACATAGTGATGATCTGAATTAATTTTAAAACATTAAAACATTTTAGCAACCATTGATAGCTCTTGTTCAAATTGTTATTTCATTAAGAATTTGAAAAATGTTGACTTAAAAAATATTAGCTGATATTCTTCAGTAAAAAAAGGAGATTTTCCACACAATTTTTGGATTTACTCTATTTTCTTCTTTTAAAAAAGCAAATATCTTCTTATTTTATTCTCATTAACATTTTTAAAATAAGCAATTGGTACTGTAATTTCCTCTGGCGGTAGAAAATTTATTTCGTTTTGAGTTTGGCTTATTTAATTATTCTTACTTTCATTAGAAGTGGATGGCTTTTCCTTTCTTCCTCCTCCTTTCTTTTTCTGTCTCCATTTTTATCTTCATTCCTTTCTTTCTTCTTTTCTTGTTCCCTTCATTTATTTAATTTTCTCTGTTCTTGAACTATTACATGGTTAACTGTGGGGAGCTCTCTCTCTCTCTCGTGTTGCTTTGAAATGTCTTCACTTACCTTGGTCTCTGGCACTATCTAATATTGTAAGCTCATCCTGGAATTTTTTTGTCCCAGACCTGGAAACAATCACTTTTCCAAGGAGCCCTGATTTGTTGTTAATAAAATGGTATTTAGAAATCAAGTTCGGAGCAATAATTATACTTTCAGTGTGTCACATTTTTCAGTAGTCAGAAATATAAGCTAGAATTTATAAATATGAGTTCATATTAAAATATCCAAGTCAAAATGTGCTATTACTTACAGGTTTCTAAATTAATTTCTTTTATTGTTATTTATATTTAATTTCTATTACATTTACAAACTAGTTCATAATAAGGTTAATAAAACTACCTCTTTGTGTTTTAGTCTAGAATATTTACAAAATGGTTTCAAATTTACATTATCAATAACACTGACAGTAAACCACTAAGTATTGAAAAAAGACAGAAGGAAGGCCAAGAGACACATGAAAGCTTGCTCAAAGTTATTAATTATCCGAGAGATGCAAATCAAAATGACAATGTGATACCATCTCACACCTGTCAGAATGGCAATTATCAACAAATCAACTAACGACAAGTGTTGGCGAGGATACAGAGAAAAAGGAACCCTCGTGCACTGCTGGTGGGAATGCAGACTGGAGCAGCTACTGTGGAGAACAGTATGGAGTTTCCTCAAAAAACTAAAAATGGAACTCCCATTTGACCCAGTAATTCCACTCCTAGAAATACATCCTAAGAAACTAGAAACACCAATCAGAAAGGATATTTGCACCCCTATGTTCATAGCAGCACAATTTACAATAAGTAAAATTTGGAAACAGCCTAGATGCCCACCAGCAGATGACTAGATCAGAAAACTGTGGTACATCTACACAATGGAATACTATGCTGCCATAAAAAAGAAGGAATTCTTAACATTTGCAGCAACCTGGATGGAATTGGAGAGCATTATGCTAAGTGAAATAAGCCAGTAAGTGAAAGAAAAATACCACATGATTTCACTCATTTGTGGATAATAAAGAACATTATAAACTGATGAACAAAAAGATAGATACAGAGGCAGTAAAGCCTCAAAAAGACTGTCAAACTACAGGGGGAAAGTTAGGGAGAGGTGGGGTAGATAAGAGATCAACCAAAGGACTTGCATGCATGCTTATAAGCACAACCAATGGACACAAGACACTGGGGGGTTAGGGCATGCATGAGAATAAAGGGGGGGCAATGGGAAGATAAGTGCACATGTAACAAATTGATAAAAATAAAAATTAAATAAAAAATAATAATTTTGCATATTATTAGTAGTAGCAGATTACTAATATTAGAATTGAAGCAATATAAACCTACTGAAGCAAAAAATCAGTCTGCAGAAAAAAAAACAGATATAAAGCAGAGTTAGAGAGACAATCAAGACATAAGACCATGCATCCTAGATATAACGGAGCATGTGCTTCATTCAATGAAGCATTTCTAGTTCTTGTGTCTAGCTAGTCATGAGTCCTACTGCTTGACCTTTCCTTGTGTATTATGAAATAACATTTAATATTCCAATACCATCATGATGCCTTTATTTTTGCTTATTGCATAATGTTTTGTTTTTTATTATGAATTCCTTGCTAAATTAACAAACTCATTTTAATATTGAAAAAAACAATCTCTATGACTGTTACAAAAAAACACAAGTCTCATATAGATATAAACTAGTACAACTAGGAACTAAATGTATATTTGTCTAACTATAAAGCCCAACTTCTTCAGAAGTACACTATGCTATTATCTTTTAAAAAATAACATACAAAAAAACCTTTACCATTTGAACTCTGAGTTTTAGCTAATTTCAGTATCAGAATTATTTTATTTAAAATAATGCTTAACTAGTTGAGAATATATTTTATCAACAGAGTGAATACTTTCAAAATTCCCAAACTGTGAAAAACCATCGCTCAAGTAAATTTGACATTTTATTGTTTATTGATTTAAGTAATTTAAGAAATAAATATGCAAGAATTTCTACAAACATGCCCATATCTAATTAATTTGTCTTCAATGCATACTATGTCAATTTACTAATTTTATTAAGTTATTTGTCCAGTATTTGCAGAAATATTTTGTAATATCTTAAAAATTGTATTTGCCTTAGCAAAAACTGTATTCTAAAAGTAACTGCCCACAAATGATGTCTTTAGAATAAGTTTTAAGTTTTCACAGAAGTATACAGTTACTGGCAAAAAAAAGTTTTTATTTCTAAGATAATTCCAAAATTGTATGTAAAACCATGGCCAGCAAGAATAGCTGTTACTTGCAAAAATGTGTGCCTTATTTCTCAAGCCCAATTTCTAACTCTATTCAATAGATTTTTTTCCTTACTCTTAAAATACTTGCCCAGCTTTATCCCTAGCAAATTGTGACAGTGTAGTTCAATCTCAAGGTAGATAGACTTAGAATTAGAATATATGCATAATGGGATATTTTACAATTAAAACATTAGCAACAAATATACAAATACTGGCTTTAAAATAAATTTTAACATAAATGTTTTATTATAACTATAAAGAGTGCATAAAATACAATTATATGATAGACATGAGATTAATTGTTTTTAAAAGGGAGTGGCTACTTTATTGGTAATGAGAACCAAATTTTGTGGAGTCATTTCAGGATTAAACACCTGCAACATATTTTGATATCCGAGAACAGAACTAGGCTAAGCTAAAATGTAGCCTTGTGTGATCATTTTCAGCATTATAATTTTCTGCAAAATTTGAGTGCTTTGCAGAACTGCGATAGATTTCTCATGAATAGGATAGAGGCAAATGCTTTGTAGATTCAAAAATAGTTTTGCTGAGGCAATGAGAAGTAATATGCTGTCAGATTAGAAGCTGTTCATATTTTACCAAGCTGATTATATTTTAGAAACTTAGAATTTGCTTCTAAACATTGCGAAATCCTGCTTCTCTTATTGTATTTTATTTTTGCATTTTGCTTGCAATATCTTTTAATTCTCTTAATAGCTCTCTTCTGATGTAAAAGGTAACTGTATTCACAATTTAATAATTAAGTGTTATCTGTTATATAACAACTAGAAGACCAGTGCACGAATTCATGCACCAGTGGGGTCTCTCAGCCTGACCTGCAGCTCTCTGATATCCCCCAAGGAGTCTTGGATTGTGAAAGGGGGCAGGCGAGGCCAAAGGACCCCACCAGTGCATGATTGGAGCTGTGGAGGGACTGCAGGAGGGCTCCAGGGTATGTCCAGCCTGTCTCATCTAGTCCAGATGAGCTGGACTCCCACAGCAAGCTAACCTACCAGTCCCAGAGCCTGCCCCCTGGTAGTTAGTGCACATCATAGCTACTGGTTGAACAGTTGAATGGTTGCTTAGGCTTTTATATATATAGATAATTTTATAAATGTAAATATCAAAATTTATAAATGTGCATTCCTGAAATGGGTTGCAAAAAGTTATTTCCTAAATGATGAAAATATCAGCAAGAAAAATGTACAGAGCCCTATAGAGTTATCAAGTCCCAAGAGATGGACACTTGAACTGATGGAAAAATGTTTCATAGGTTTAGTCTAACAGGGCCATTGACTGACACTAAAATTATTGTTTATATTCATGGGCCCTGATATACATCAATATCACATTAAGACACCATCTTTTGGGGATACAATAATCAGACTGGTTTATGTTGTTTAATCACTGGCGACATCTTGACATACAAATATGAACTAATACACACAAATTACAGAAATAATTGAACTGCGAAAAAATGTTAAATCAAAAGCTGAGGAACACAAAATGTTCTTAATACAAGGACAGAAATTTATATCATATATTTCCTTTCCTATAAATTATATATCTTAAGGTAGCACTCAGAATTTCCATTTATTCATTATTTTATTCATAATAACATAGCATGCTTACATAAGAAATTAACATGACAAATAAACATGATAATGAACATGACAGTTAAAATTTATTTTTTTCAATTTTTAAAAGTTTTTTTGCAGCTACTGTACATTTGAATATTTAACATGAGGCTCCATGTCATGTTTTGCATCTATGACAGATGTTTGCAAGCATTGCTTAGTGCAATTTTTGATGTAATAGTTTCAGCTCTATCATTTGTGCTATTTGTGTCAATGATATTTTTCTTCCTTTATTCCTCCATTACTTCTTTCTTTTAGTTAATCAGAAATTTCACATTAATCAATTTTATCTCTGCTTTTAGTAATTTTGGTACTCATTTTAGTTTTATTCTTATTGCTTATACTGAAATTACAGCATACATTCTTAACTACTATACATTATTATTTTTACCTTTTCCTAAATGATGCAAAACCTTTAGAAGAGATTGATTTGTTCAGCCATGCCCACCTTTACTCTATTGTTGGTTTTTATATGTTACAAACCCATGAGCATTTAAATTCAAGGTGTTTCCTCTCATATTTTCATATATACTTACTCTATGCTGTTAGGTCATTCTTTTACTTTCACAGTTTCATGAGGTCACCTTTTTAGGTGAAAGAACTTTCTTTAGTATTTCCTATGGTGAAAGTCTGTTGGTGACAAATACATTCAGCTTTAAAAAAAATTATTATCTTCAATATTTAAATATATAATATATAAATATAGAGTTCAAGGTAAGCAAGTTATTTTCCTCTTTATTATTCTAAAGATGTCAGTCCATAGTCTTGGTTTCCAGTGTCTATTAAAAATCTTCTGCTTAAGATATTCTTAAGATTTCCTTTTTATGTGGGGTTTTTTTTTTTAGTAGTTTGATCATAATATAAGTTAACGGTTTTGAAAATATTTTTTTCTTATTAGAATTCATGTGATTTTTGAAATTCTGGAGTAATGTATTTTAGTCTATTCTAGAAAACTACACTACTTTCTCTTATGTCCTATTCTCCCTCAATTAGCCTCCCAGGGTTCACATTAATCATATGTCAGTATCCCATATTCCTTTGACAGTATCCCATATTCCTTTAACTTTGTTTTACCTTATTTTTGTTTTCTGTCTGTGCTTATAATAAATTTTTTATTTAGCTGCATTTAAATTCACAAATAAAAATTTGTACAGTCTCTTAGCAACTGTTAAAGCCACCCAATAGACTTTAAAATCTAAAATACAATGGACACACATTGAGATTTACAAATCTTAAGTAGAAAGGTTAATGAATCTTGACTATGCATTTTATCATGTAACTATACTTGAGACCAAAACATAGAATATTTCAATTTTCCTAGAATATTCCCTGTATCAGTTGCCTCCCTTCCTTTGCCTTCCAGAAAGATAATTATTTTATGGCTTCAATCCCCATGAATAAATTTTGTCTCTCTTTTTATCTTTAATATAAATGAAATAACTAAGTATTTCAATAAACATAATCTGTGCTCTTATGTGTTTCGATATTGCAACCTTTTTATATGTAAGGAGTATTACATTAAATGAATGTATCACATTTGATCTATTCTCCTGTTATTGAATTTTGGCCTAGTTGTTTCCAGTAGTGGCCTATCCTATATAATAAAAGCCTCATATGCAAATCGACCTAATGGGGGAACTACTGGTGGAACAAAAGGTCACTATGATGTGCACCAGGGGGGCAGATGCTCAATGCAGGAGTTGTCCCTAGCCCACACATCCCAGGCCAGCCAAGGTGGGTGCCTGTGGGGGGCCCCCCTGATCACCCTGCCAGTCACCCTGTAGAGGGAGTGGAACTGGTGAGTGGGCAGTGCCAGGCCAGCCAAGGTGGGTGCCAGGCAATCCTCTGATTGCCTCACTGGTTGCTTTGCAGAGGAAGGTGCCTGGTGATGGTGGCTGGGGGTGAGGCAGTAAATGGGTGGCACCAGGCTGGCCAAGGCGGTTGTGACTAGAGGCACCCCTTGATTCCCCCACAGATCGGCCCTGATTGCCAAGCAGACCTATGGACTACCCGTGCATGAATTTCATGCACTGGGTCTATAGTTATGAACAAAATGTCCATGAATTGGACAAATGTAGTTGTTTTCTATAAGTATATAATTAGTAATGAAATTATAGTGTCAACTTAGAGAAAAAAAAGTTAAACATTTTAAAATAACTTATCCTTTTTGAAGTTTCCACCAGTTATATATATGAGAGTTTTGGTGAATCTACATTGTTACAAGCCTTTTATCTTGTTGGTGCATTTGTTGATTTAATTTGTAAAGTATGTTTCAGTTTGTATTTTAATTTTCATTTCCCTGAAGAAGAATGATGTCAAAGAAATAACTCATGGACCATTCAAATATGATTTTTTTTTAACTTTTGACTATGTGTATGTGTATTTGTTCAATCTTCTTTTCTGTAAGTTAAAAAAATTGGCTTTTGAAATTGTTTGGTAAGAGTTATTTGTGTACTGTGGACAAATGTCCTTGTCAGATATATGTACTGTAAATAATTCTACCAGTATCCAACTCAAATTTATAATTTCATAGTTTCTTGAATAATCAACATTTCAAATTTTGGAATTTTCAAATTTACATTTCTTTTTTTTAATTAAATCTTTATTATTCAGATTATTATATTTGTTTCTCTTTTTCCCCTCCATAGCACCCCTCCACCCAGCTCCCACCCCTCCCTCTGCCCTTAGCTCCCTCCCATTGATCTCATCCATAGGTGTATGATTTTTGTCCAGTCTCTCCCTGTACACCCCTCACCCCTTTCCCCCTGAGAATTATCAGTCCACTCCCGTTCTGTGCTCCTGATTCTATTATATTCACCAGTTTATTCTGTTGATCAAATTTTTAATTCACTTAATTTTTAGATTCACTTGTTGATAGATATGTATTTGTTGTTCATAATTTTTTGTCTTTTACTTTTTTCTTCTTCCTCTTCTAAAAGAGTACCTTTCAGCATTTCATATAATACTGGTTTGGAGTTGATGAACTCCTTTAGCTTTTTCTTATCTGTGAAGCTCTTTATCTGCCCTTCAATTCTGAATGTTAGCTTTGCTGGATAGATTATTCTTGGTTGTAGGTTCTTGCTCTTCATCACGTTGAATATTTCTTGCCACTCACGTCTGGCCTGCATCGTTTCTGTTGAGAAATCAGCTGATAGTCATATGGGTGCTCCCTTGTAGGTAATAAACTGTTTTTCTCTTGCTGCTTTTAATTTTGTCTCTTTGTCTTTTGCTCTTGATATTTTAATTATGATGTGTCTTGGTGTGGTCCTCTTTGGATTCCTTTTATATGGGGTTCTGTGTGCTTCCTGGACTTGTAAGTCTATTTCTTTTACCAGATGTGGGAAGTTTTCAGTCATTATTTCTTTAAATAGGTTTTCAGTATCTTGCTCTCTCTCTTCTTCTGGCACCCCCACAATTCTGATGTTGGTACACTTGAAACTGTCCCAGAGTCTCCTGACATTATGTTCACATTTTTGGATTCTTTTCTCTTCTTGCTTTTCCAGTTGAATGTTGCCTGCTTCTTTATATTTCAAATTTTTGACTTGAATCTTGCCTTTCTCTAGTCTGCTGTTAGCACTCTGTATAATATTTTTTTATTTCAGTCAGTGTATGTTTAATTTCTATTTGGTCCTTTATCATCTTTAGTTGGACCTTTTCCATCTCTAGTTGGCTCTTTTGCATCTTCTCTTGGCTCTTGCTAAATTTATCCATCTTTTCTAGCATATTCTTGAAAAACCTTATAAGCGTGGTTTTGAACTCTATATCCAGTCGTTTTTTTTCCTCCATTTCTTTTGTTTGTGATCCCTTCCCTTTTCTCGGCATTTTCACTATGCCGGGAAACTTCTGTGTTGGATTCAGCCTTATGATACCAGACGCAAAGCCGCAGAAGCCTCGGCTGAGCTTGGGAGGGGTGGAGTCTCAGGGCTTAAGGGACCGCCTTGCCTTCCAGTCGGCCCCGCCCTCCACGGCCCCTGAGTCTCACGTGACTGGGTAATGGCTGGAGTGGTCCTTGTGCGCGCGCCCACAGTGCCTCTAACCACTGCCTTTTCCAGCTCCCCTGCGCACCAGGACCACACGAGTCTAGGTCCCCAGGGTTTCGCCCGAAAGAGGGGCCCAGTGGACTCAGAAGTGGCACAGTTGGGAGGGTCTGTCTCCTGCCCACTCGTGAAAGCCAGGGGCACAATCAGCAATCTGTCCTCCGCGCAGCACCGTGCGCATACGCGACCAGACTTGATCTTTTGCGACTCCCCTAAATTTCCGTGCACCTCTCCCTTTTCACAGTCCAAACTCCCCCGTATGAGTTTCGGCTGGATCTGGGGTTTAGTGTCGTAAGATAAGGGGTTCAATGCCGTTTGGAGTCTCTGTTTCCCTCCCGCCAGAGAAAGCCAGCCAGGTTCTCCAGCACCCGCTCTGTCAGCGAGCACGTCTCCGTACCTCGGCTTTTTGTAGCTCCTCTGGGTTTCTGTGAGCCCCTCTCTTTCCTTCTAGCTGTAGAACTTACACTCGGCCAGCTTTCCTGTGGTTTTGAATGATGTCCGTTCTGTCTTTTAGTTGTAATTTTGAAATTGTTGTGCGAGGCAGCAGTGTAGGTGTTTACCTATGCCGCCATCTTGGATTCTCAATCCATTTCTTTTCTTTTATTGTAAATGCCTTTTTTTTCTTATTGTGAAATCTTTGTGTTTTCAAAAGTATGAAGATATTTTTGTTTGCTCACTGAAGTTTATTGTTCTACCTTGAATATTTCAGTTTTTTATCTATTTCAAAGTAATTTGTGTTTATGAAGTAAAATAAGAATCAAGGTTCATGTTTTTGCCTTATATATATATCTATCTATACATATACAGATAGCTATAGAAAGAGTGGCCAGATTATTATGACCACCTGACATTTGTAGGCAAATTAGCTGTACACTGTATCATATGGGATATGGAAGCCAAAGGCCTGTTCGAATACCTTTGATGTCTGCAGTTACCAAGATAAAATATCTCAATTCGCACAGGAACACAAGGATTGGACAGTCAAGCATTGGGAAAAAAAAAAAGACATGTGATCCAAAGCATCATGCACATGGCAGAGTGAGAATTTCATAGAAACAGCATGAAAGCATGCACCCCACATGCATGAATACAATCCTTCAAGCTGGTGGGAGCAGTGTTATGGTTTGGGGTATGTTTTCCTGGCATGATTTGGGCCCTTTAATTCATGTGGAATTTCTGAATAGCACAACATACCTAAGTATCATTGCTGATCAAGTTCATCCTATCATGTTAATGGCATATCCCAGTGGAAATGGCTTCTTCCAACCAAACCATGTGCCATGCCACAATGCTCATATTGTGCATAAGTGATTTGAAGAACATGAGGGAGACTTTCTTTACCTTGCTTAGGTGGCTCCCACAATCATCAGATCTCAATCCAATTAAGCATTTGTGGGATGACGTTAAAAGAGCAACAGGTAGCTGGTTCCATAACCATCACATCTCACAGAACTGGATAATGCTATTCATCAGGCAAGGTGTCTGAGTCCACACATTACCATTCAATATCTCGTGGAGTCAGTGCCAAGAAGAATCGCCACAGTATTGCAGGCAAAAGGTAGCCCAACAAAGTACTGATGGGGTGGTCATAATAATCTGGCCACTCAGTATATATCTTTAATTTCTATAGCTTTATTTATTTAAAGTACTTATCTTTCCCCATTGAATTGCAGTGATACTTTTGTTGAAAATTAAGAGCTACCAAATGAGTTCTTAATTTCAGACACTGTATTTTACAGTTAAAAAGTGTTCTTTGATTTTTTAATGGATCTAATACTCTGCTTAATCATTTCATTTATTAGCCCATTGTGTTAACCTTGTCCCCTAATTCCTTTAATATGTAATTTAATGTGTAATAGTATTTGAAGTTTCCTCTGTTAACTTTGACATCAAGTTCCCTCTAGGTCTGTGACCACATACTACTTTATCTTTTGAATATTGATCACTTTCTTCTTTCTTATTTACATGCTTCATGAATCTGTATTGGATACCAGCCATTACTGAGGCTCTGGAATCTTCTATAACAGAGAGATAATATGTAAATTGACCCTCACTGCCTCACATAAGATGGCCACCACAAGATGGCCGGCACTAGAGGGTAGTGGGTGATCAGGCTATCAGGAAAGGGAAGTTGGGGGAGACCAGACCAGCAGGAGTGGACAGTTAGGAGCAACTAGGCCAGCAGGGGAGCAGTTAGGATTCGATTAAGATGGCAAGGGAGTGGTTAGGTGTGATCACGCTGGCAGGCAGGAGAGCAGTTGGGAGCTAGCAATCCCGAATTGTGAGAGGGATGTCCAACTGTCAGTTTAGGCTAGATTTTCATCTAGACATGGTTTTAGTTTGAAAAAAAAAAAAAACACAGCATCTTCACCAGAAATTAAATTGAGGCTACTATAACTTTTTTAGCATTTCTAGGATAGTCCTGAGATGTGATAATGCTTGGATACTGACAATGGATACTGGGTTTAAATGTAAAACTTAGAGGGGAAAGGCTACATATCCCATTATGTGTTCCCTCAGCCACAAAAGTGAGACATTCTAGGAATAGAAATATAGAGATTTCAACCTTATTTTAAAAGACCAGAGTATAACAGTTCAGTGAAATGTGACCAATTTGGAAGAAAAAGTCATTTTTACAAATGGTGCATTATTTAAAATTTTTTTAAAAGTTACTATTATTGGGAATGTTCATGAGGATCATTCAATACTTGTGAGTAAGTTAAACTACTCGTTACAGTTGAGTGCTAGTAAAACATCATTTGACTATTTTTTCTTGTTCTTTTTATTGTTGACATGATTACAGATGTCCTCCACTTTTGTTCACTTCTATATAGTCCTTCCTACCCCGTGGCCTTCACTATACTATTGTCTGTATTCATGACCTATGAGGATATATATATATATATATATATATATATATATATATATTATTTTTTGGATAAATTCTTCACCTTTTTCTACCCAGTCTCTCCACCCCACTTCCTTATAAGATTTATCAGTCTGTTTCATGTATCCACGCCTCTAGATCAGTGGTCGGCAAACTGCGGCTCCCGAGCTGCGCTTTGCCATTCTGTTGACTAATGAGTTTGCCGACCACTGCTCTAGATCTATTTGATTAGTCAGTTTACTTTCTTCATTAGATACGACATATAACTGAGATCATATGGTATTTATCTTTTTCTGATTGGCTTATTTTGCCAAGCACAATAATCTCCAGGGCCATTCACAACATCACAAAGGGTAAGAGATCTTCCTTTTTTTTTTTTTTTTTTACAGCAACACAGTATTCTATTGTGTAAATGTACCACAGCTTTTTATCCACTCATCTACTTATGGGCACTTCAGCTTTTTCCAGATCTTGGTATTGCAAATTATGCTCCTATGTACAGAGGAGTTCACATAGTTTTTCTGACTGGTGTTTCAAGATTCTTATAATATATTCCCAGAGATGGGTCCACTGCATGTAAAGGAAGTTCCATTTTTAATTATTTAAGGGAACTTCATGCTGTTTTTCACAGTGGCTGCACCAGTCTGCATTCCCACAAATAGTGCACCAGGGTTCCATTTTCTCTATATCCTAACCAGCACTTATTTTTTTGTTTATTTATTGATGGTAGCCATTCTGGCAGGTCAGAGGATACCTTATTTTAGTTTTAATTTGTGTGCTATGACTCTCAGTTTCTGTGGAGTGGCCTTCTGTAGTAGATCTCCTGTGGGACCCAGTGGTATAGTCACCTTGATCTCCTGAGCTGGATGCTCTAGCAATGTCTCCTGTTGCCATTGGGTCTTGATTGTTATTATACTATTCGTGGGTGAGCTTGGCCCTCAGACTGGCTGACTGTAAAGCTCAACTCCAGCCACATCATGCAAATGGTTATACAGGTGCACGTAACTGCTGTGTGACCAAGATAGGAATTAGAATACATGCTGAGGGTCAACGTTGCATCCCAGATTTTAGGCTGAGACTTTAGGACAGTCAGAGGTTTTAAAGGATAAGGAAATGCAGCCTCCGGAGATGCACAGGGAAGCTGGCCTCTTAAAGCTATTCAAAGCAGCCTCATCAAAGTCCCAGCAAACAAAGACTATGATGGCTAGCCAGAAAGTAGGAAAAGTTCATTTTTGTTGTGCCAGATAGTTGCAAATTATATGCTAGACAGAGACAGGGTCACAAAAGTCAAATTATTTTTCCATCTAAAGAGGCCATAGGTTTTCCTTGTTTGCATTCGCAATTTAAGTAATTTGGCTATGGCTTGAGTTCTTTATTTTATGCCAAACTTCATCTTGTTCAGAACAGGCAAAGTACATCTATTTTGACTGTAATTATGCCAAGAATTTTTAACAGCCTATATAGGACACACAAAGAGAGTGGAAGGGAGATGCTAACTTAATTCTGACGAACACTTAATTAAGAGCTCCATTCTATCAGACATTTAATGTTGCATTTTATTCTCATTTACTCCCTCTTTTTCTAATAGGAGAGCATGGAATGCCATTGCATATTATTATGTGTAGCTATTTATGGAACTGGTTCTTGCCTCTATACTTACATATTGTTTGGAGGTTAATATTATATTAAAACTGGATCTATTCTTATAGTTTTCCTCTCTCAGTATTTAGATTGCTAGTTCATAGATTCTCTTGTTTGCATTTTTTTCTACTGCCAGGCCTATTCTCTACACCTGCATTATTCTTTTTGATAACTTTAAAGGCATTTAGGGATAGAGAGAAAAAAATAATTCATTTTGCTATATAGTGAAGTCTTTGCTAATGCATTTATAAGCTAAATAAAATCATAATATTTTATTCATAATTAGTACCTTTGATTTTGATTTAATTTTTGTCTCTGTCCTTTGTTCTTCACACTGCTACGAGATCATTGTGATTACTATAACTTATCCACCTCAAATCATGCAAATAAGCTTAATCATGGATATCTGCTCTCTGCATTGTTCAATGTTTCATCACTTCATGTTTTTTACTACTCTAAAAAGAAGAATTTTGAATCATTATCTTACTTTCAAATATCATAGAACTGGTATGTTTTATGTAACCAATAATAAGGCTCTGGAAAGATGTGACTAGATTCATGTTTCTATTAACATTCTTGATAGCATCATGATTGCTTTAAAGTCTAATCCTATACCTTGCCTAATGTTTTCATTATTTATCATCATTAAGTATTTTACCAAGTTAATTTAAGTTACATTTGATTAGTCTATTGAAATTAATACACCTCATTGTCACATGCTTATTATTACATATTATTTAGAAATAGAGACAATATGTGACTCTATAAATTGAAACCATATCTTTCAACATGTTCTGATATGCCATCCAACAAATAGGTTCTTATTTTTATTCATGGGATTCTGTGACCAATAACAGCCTGGTAAAGAATGTGTTGAAATCAACCAAAATGCAGATACATGCTCAATAGATGGATAAGAAGAGTCATCAGGTCTGCTCATAAAATAGTACTTTCCATCTAACAACAGAAGCTATTTTTTCATTAGAGTTCCAAATATTCCATGTTTGGTGAAGTCTCCAGGTAATAATGCATTGAAGAACATTACTAAGCACTAGGAAACAATAGGCTTCTATCAATCAACATATATTTGAATATGAACAGCTTTTAGGAAAGCTTTGGGTATTTTTTCTTTCAACGACATTGATGTTAATTAAGTATCATAATTTAATGAACCCAAAAAGATTGACATTTGTACAATTAGCCTTACATGGCACAAAACTCTTATCCTCTAAAATTGAGTTTCAGAAAACTAGTACTGCTATTGTGCACATAGAACTCTGACACTAGCTTCTAAATCTCCTATTATATTCCTAAGCATAGCATTATGAGAGAAATAAAGCAAGGCAAGGCTTCAGCCACAGAGTTGCTTTACTCAAGTGAGAAAACTGTGTAGAATGAAC
>JAAGEH010000018.1:40207661-40378193 GCA_011751065.1 Lasiurus cinereus
TAATGTGTATTCCAGTATATTTGCAAATGTTTTACATGCATTCTTATCTATTCTAGATTCTGGTTGATATCTTTGCTTTTATATTACCCAATTTCCCCACTAATTATTCCACTAGAGGACTATTCTCTCTGAAATTTTAACTTGCTTTTGTTTAGAGATAAAAGCTTAGCTTTCTTAAAACAGTCATTGGCAAGGAAACAGAATCACAATGGTTAGCTTAGTCTACTAATTTTTCACTTCTTAGGGTTACACTAATGGGTTATGACATCAATTTGTTGAAGTACAACTAACATTTAATTGTGAAGTGAAATAGACTCTACTAGACTAAACTATAATAGAATAGAATAGGAAATAAATGAGTGAATTGCATATTATAATCATATATGTATACATATATATGTGTATATATATATAATACATACAAACTAATAAAAAAGAAACATGCAAATACACACACACACACACACACACACACACACATATATATATATATATATATATATATACACACACACACACTAATAAAAGAGAAACATGCAAATTGACCATCACTCTACTACACCACCAGCCAATCAGGAGGGAGTATGCAAAGTAACTCAACAATGATTGTGATGCTGCCAAAACCAGTTTGGCTCAGTGGATAGAGCATCGGTCTGTGTACTGAAAGGTCCCAGGTTTGATTCCAGTCAAAGGCATGTACCTTGGTTGCGGGCACATCTCCAGTAGGGGGTGTGCAAGAGGCAGCTGATCTATGTTTCTAACTCTCTATCCCTCTTCCTTCCTCTCTGTAAAAAAATCAGTAAAATAATATTAAAAAAAAAAGATTTGATGCCCATAGCTGCCAGATGATGCTGGGGCTGCTTGGGGTCTGATCAGAAACACAAACCCACAGACCCGACACGCAGCACCCCCAAGCCCCATGGCCGAGGCACTGGGGCTGCTGGGGGAGGGACATTGGAGACACAAACCCGAAAGAAACCTATGGAAAGGGTGATAAACTATCTTAACTTTATCTCCCTTTCCACGAGATGAGAAAACTGACACTGGTTTATTTAGTGATGTGGCCCACACCTTTCTACAAGCACAGGGTATGTTATGAGCACTCCCAAGAAGGTCTGGTCAAAATACTATCAGGGAATAACGATAGTGTGGCAAATCATCTAAGAGAGGAAACAAGTTTTTGTTGTGTTTATTCTGAAGGTCAGAGAACATGCCGCCCCAACATATGCTGTATTGTTATATTGATGATCTTGACCTGCAGATGCTTGAGAAACAGCAAATGCACAGGCTTTCACTGAAGTCTCCTGATATGCCTAAAATTGAACTCCCCTAAAGGAGCTGAAATGTCATAGGTCCCCTTGATGGGAGAAGTGTCATCAGGCAGAGAAGACTGACTCCTGTCACAGGACAGGAGACTAGAAGTTGACATCACACTCAAACTTCATTATGAACTATTCCCCCCCACCCCCTTCATCTTTCCTAAAAATAATTTCCTCTCTTGTAAGAGGCTACATATCCTGTCCCCTTTCCCTAGGAAGAAGGTATTTAAATCTGCATTCTAAGCCACTTTGAGGAGTTACTCATTTTTCCCTTGAACCTCCCACATATACATGAGGTACACATGTTAATGAACTTTTGTTTTTCTCTTGGTGATCTGTCTTTCATTACAAGGGCCTCCACTAAGAACTCAGAAAGGTAGAGGAAAACTATTTTTCTTCATCCATAATTCTATCTCGGCAAACCAAGTCCCCAGCTGAACAATGAGGTTGGCTCAAGTATCAAGCAGTCCTGGCTGATAGGAAGGAAGCTCATGATCTCTAGGGAGAAATCAATGACATTGGCATCAAAGTGAGATGGAGGGCACACACATGGTTGCTGGTGGGAGTTTAAAGTGGTTCAACATTTTTGGAGGATGATTTGGCAAATTCAATAGAAATGTTCAAGACACATCCAAGAGTCTTTTTCTAGGAATAACATCTGCTGAGATAAAGCACAAGCGCATAAGCCCTACTGAGTGGGACAGCAAGTGAACAGGAAGCCCTGGTCAGAACCCAGGATGCTACTGTGGGCTCCCCTTCCATGATAGGAAAACCTGGGAACAACTGTATTTTTAGGGCAAGGTGACATCTATACTAATAAAAGGGTAATATGCTAATTAGACTTAACATATTCTGGACAACCTTCCAGATGTCCTTTCAGACAAAGCCATGTTGGCGGGGCCAAGGCAGAGGAGGTGATCAGGCCAGCAGGGGAGAGCAGTTAGGGGGATCAGACTGGCAGGCAGGTGAGCAATTAGGAGCGAGAGGTCTTGCGGGTCCCAGATTAGAGAGAGTGCAGGCTAAGCTGAGGGGACCCCCTTCCCATGCACGAATTTCATGCACTGGGCCTCTAGGTGTGTGTGTGTGTGTGTGTGTGTGTGTGTGTGTGTGTGTGCACTTGCATGTGGATCTGCATCAGATTGTAATATATCATATTTATCCATTTATCACTGTGGGTGAAGTTAAACATTTTAAATGGTACTTGCTAATTCCAGTCAGGATTTATCCCAGGATACAAAGCATGACTGCTATATAAGGGAAATAAATCAAAGAGATCATGAGAAGACAGCCACTCGTCAACTATGATGAAATTGACTGCATTTTATAACCCCTCCCCTTAAATGTGCTTATATTTGCCTTAAAGAAATCAAATTTCACATGTTATGAAGAGGACCCTGTGGAAGAAAACAATAGATAATCTCTAGAAGCCCAGGGCATTTACTACACTCTATGAGAAAATGAATAGTAACAACAACCAGATAGCTTCAAAGAGGACTTTGAGCTTCACTTAAATTACAGCCCCAGCCAACACTTTGATATCAGATTTGTAAGACCTGGTTCATAGGACCCAGTTAAACCATGGTGAAACTTCTTACCTAAAGAAACTGAGATAAGAAATGGGTGTTGTTTTCAGTCACCAAACACGTGAAAATGTGTCACATAGTGTTACAGTTGTCTACCTAGATTCCAGGTGCATGGGACCCCACCCTTTTGTTTTTGGTCATGGAGCCCTCATTGGTCACTACTGGAGAGATAATATTTGCTTTCTACTATTTGGCTGTGTTTCTGCAGCCAAAGCTCCTCATTGGTATAGTTCTCTTCCCACCTCTACAACATGTTGAATAAGTGTCTTTCCCCTTTTGGCTTCTCATTTTATGCCCCAATCCATTTAAAAAGCACAGGGAAAAATACATCCTGAGTAAACAAGGGTTCTTGGAATATAATCCTCATACCATTATAAAGCAGGTAATGGTAGCTGCTTTACAAAAGAGAAAACTAGAACCTGGAGAGGTTCCAAGATAACTTTGTACTTTTAAATATATTTTATTGATTTTTTTTTTAGAGAGAGAGGAAGGGTACTTCAACCAAGGTACATGTCCTTGACTGGAATCAAACCTGGGACCCTTCATTCCGCAGGCTAATTCTCTGTTCACTGAGCCAAACTGGTTAGGGCACATTTGTACTTTTAGAAACACATAGCTCTACAGCTAAGTCTTGCACCTCAGAATGCAGCAGTCTCCCTCCAATTGTCACTTTCTCGCTACATTTCTCAGAACAAGAAGAAATACAATTTGTTTTACTTTAAAGCAAATTTTGAATTGGCATTAGCTGTGTCATTTTAGCAAAGTTATTTAATCTATCAGAGTTTCCATTCCCACATTTCCTCATTTGAAGTTTTGAAGTGTGTGTGTGTGTGTGTGTGTGTGTGTGTTTGTGTGTGTGTGCCAGAAACCAAATATTGTCTCACTAATAGAAAGATGTGAACAGGAGACCAGAAGGCTGGTCAACCTTAATTGCTCTGAAAAGTCAGAGCTAATTACTCACTGTTTAGTTGAAACATTATTAGCTGAAGCAGCCTCTACCTGTTTGTTTCATGTAAACTTCTGTTCTTGTAATTTCCTGCCTAAAGGTCATGGGTGTACCCCATAGTCTTAATAAAAAGAAGAAAAAGGTCAGAAAAAGGTCAGAGCAAGGGGTATTCTTTCCACTAGAGGTTGGCTCCCCAATATCGCCAAATTAATACTTTTCTAGTCTCTCTTTTCATTTTTGTGTAGCCTCCTCCAGAACCTGAACCCTGAACAGGAACCCTGAACCACATGGAAAGAGGTTCCCACGTTTGTGTGTGTGTGTATGTGTGTGTCTGTGTGAAAGAGAAAGAGAGAGAGAGAGATAGAGAGAGAAAAGTTATACCAACCAACAATCTAGACTTCTATAAATTGGGGGATGACTACTGAATGCATATTTATTTCAAAATTACTTAATCATTGTCCTAATGATATTAGCTCTCTTTATTACATTTATAAGCAGACCAGTTTGTTATTTAATTTCAATATTAAAAATGACCAATACTGCCAGCAATTCAGTAAAAGGTTTGCAAATCAATTTTTTTGGTAGTTGAGAATATGGTGGTTTAAATAGAATAGGACCTAAAATTAAATCAAAGAAAAATAGTAAGTTATACATACTAATAGAGCAAAGAAGATATCTAGAAGAAATTTAATATATATTAAAATCTATTTTGTTATTATGATTAATTATTTATTATAAATTAATCTTACATCAACAAAAAGATGTCTACCTGCACTAGCCAGTTTGGCTTAGTGGCTAGAGCTTTGGCCAGTGGACTGAATTGTCCCACTCAAGGGCACATGCCTGAGTTGTGGGTTTGATCCCCAGTGCAGGGCATGAAGGAGGCAGCCAATCAATGATTCTTTCTCATCATTGATGTTTCTATCTCTCTCTCCCTCTTCCTTCCTCTCTGAAATCAGTAAAAATATATTTAAAAAAATAAAATCTATACCTAGTAATTTTCCATTGAATATTATCTTATTTGTATATTTATCCTTGTATTAAGAATAATATCTGCCAAAACCGGTTTGGCTCAGTGGATAGAGCATCGGTATATGGACTGAAAGGTCCCAGGTTCAATTCCAGTCAAGGGCATGTACCTTGGTTGCGGGCACATCCCCAGTAGGGGGCATGCAAGAGGCAGTTGATCAATGTCTCTTTCTCATCGATGTTTCTAACTCTCTATTCCTCTCTCTTCATTTTGGTAAAAATCAATAAGATATATATTTTTAAAAAGAATAATATCTTATAAATCTAATTTAATTTTACTCACTATAATTTATTCACCATATTTTTAATAGATTTTTATTGATTTCAGAGAGGAAGAGAGAGGGAGAGAGAGACATAGAAACATCAATGATGAGAGAATCATTAATCAACTGCTTCCTGAATGCCCCCTACTGTGGGTTGAGCCCGATACCCAGGTATGTGGCCCTGGTCTGAATCGAACCTGTGACTCTTCAGTCCACAGGCTGAGGCTCTGTCCACTGAGCCAAACCAGCTAGGGTTATATATCATATGAATTAATTTTTTATCCAAAGTTGAACATTTAAAACATCAAAATATCTAAGAAATATTTGTAAAATAAAATCTATCTCTAAATATTATTTTTTGCCAAATTGAAAATAAATTTAAAAAGTTGAACTCATGGTCCAGCTGGCATGGCTCAGTGGCTGAACATCGACCTGGGAACCAGGAATTCACAGTTTGATTCCCGGTCAGGGCACATGCCCAGGTTGCTGGCTCAATCCCCAGTGAGGGACATGGAGAAGGGAGCCGATCCATGATTTTCTCTCATCATTGGTGTTTCTATCTCTCTCTCCCTCTCACTCTCCCTTGCTCTCTGTAATCAATAAAAGTATATTAAAGAAAAAAAAATGTTGAACTCATGGAAACAAAGAGTAGATAAATGATAACCAGGGGTTGAGGGTGGAAATGGGGAGAGGTTGATCAAAGATCCAAACTTACAGTTATGAATAAGTTCTTGGATCTAATGAATAGCAGAGTGACCATAGTAAACTTGTGGGTTATTATAAATTTAGAGCTTTAATGTTCTCATTACACACAAAATATTGATAACTATATGAGATCATAGATGTGTTAATTATCCTTATTGTGGTAATCATTTCACAATACATACATGTATCATATCATCACGTTGTACATCTTAAACTTACACAATGTTATAATTCAATTGTATCTCAAAAAAGCTGGAAAATTAGCTTTCATGGCTTAAAATTGCATACAAAAAACATCTTCTGATAAAGAGTCTAGATTTAAAACTCAAAACAATCCATAAGTATGGTGGAAGTTAATTGCACAATTACAGCACACATCTGCACTAGATGAAACCTAATACTTGCATTAGTACAATGGAACTGCTTTTCCAAATCTGAATCAGTGACACATTTTGGGTACTGTGTATACATATTCATGCTTTATATATTTTGTTTTTTATTTTTCAGGGATCATGGTGATAATGACCATGTGACTAATATTTCCTATCACATCTACCTGAATATTTCCTTTTCAAAATTTACCATAATATCTGTCAAACAGCAAAAGATTTTTATTGATAAATTGTTTTAAGTACCAAATGACAGGCATTTTATTTAATAACTTGTTACATTTTAGTCAAAGAAAATGAACAATTTTAAGATATTTAAGAGTTGAACTGGATTTCTCCATTTTTAATTTTAGATCAAAGCATGGAAGTCTACATTAAAACATTAAATGACCAGGGAAAAATGGCCTGATTAACAAGGACTGAATTACAAATGAGTTCCAACCATAAGTGCTTTTAAGATAATACACAATTTTGTGATGTTAAAATGTCTAGGTTTTTTAAAAAGTGTATTAAATAAGTATAAAATAAATCATGTACTGTGAGTGGTTCCTGTCCTCTGCTGCCTTCTCACTGAAACATTTCTGACTGCAGAGCTGAGATGAATTTCCAGAGAGGCAGCCAAAGATAGGCAGAAGGTGGGCACAGGCTACTTAAACCTCTGTGAGATCTTGCCTGAGGTATCTGATGATTAAAGAAAATGATCTTTCACAGAATTGGACCTGGAAAATGCAAGGAATGATACCATGTGGTGAAAAAAACTTTTAAAAAATATATATTTTAGAGAAAAGAAGGGAGAGGAATAGAGAGTTAGAAACATTGATCAGCTGCGTCCTACACACTCCCTTCTGGGTATGTGCCTGCAACCAAGGTACATGCCCTTGACTGGAATTGAATCTGGGACTTTTGAGTCCAAAGTCTGATGCACTATCCACTGAGCCAAATCAGTTAGAGCAAAAAACACACAAAAAAATGTAAAGGGTATTAAGGAGTGAGAAGTGTTTAGCTGATCTGTGGAATACTCTGTTTATAATGGTGTCATGTCTCTACTTTTAAATCTTATATATCTTTATGTTGAAATCTCTTCTTCTTAAGTTGTTTTAAATTAGTTTCATATTTCACCAAAAGCAGTTAGTTGGTTCAGAAAATTCCTTGGATTACTAATGAATGTCTTACAACATACAATACCATTTCCATATGGAACATCAGAACTGGCTACATAAAAAAATAAAATAAGAGAGAAAAACAGAATGCTCTGTTTTATGGGGCCCAGTCCTATATTGGCTTGACTCCATTCAGTAAGTAAGTAGACTTTGTTGACATGCATAGTAGTGGCAAAATTACTGACACTATTATCTAGCAACTTTGAATATATGTTTCAGTGTAGAACCTCTCAAAGATGATTACTAAATAACCAGATCACAACATTTTTTCCCAAAGAAAGAACTCAACTAAGTAGAAGAGTGTATGAATTACCATTTGCCATAAAACCTGGATAATCTACCCCGCAACAGTTCTAAAACTGTTTAGTCATAGGATTGCTTTTTCCTATTAAAAATTAGCAAGGACCCCAAAGAGCTTTGGTTTCCATGGTTTAAACTATTATTTTAAATAACAAAAACACATTTTAAAATTATTTTTAGCATTTATGAAAAATTATTTTTCAAAAAGTGTGTGGCATTGTTTTGAATTGCTATAAATCTCTAAAGCCTGGCTGATAGAAATAACTGGATTCTTATATTTCCTTCTGTGTTTAGTCTTTTGGATATGTTGCTTAATTGATGTCTGATCCTAAATAGGTATGAAACGGGACAAAGGAGGACCTCATAGACCCCTAAAAAGGTCTCAGGACCTCCAGGCTTCCTCAGAACCATTGCTCTACAGATTCTTTCTACTTTTCTTTCTTCCTTAAGCTCCTCACACTCATCTCTGGACTTTCCTTTTATTTTTCTTCTTTCGTGTCACACCTTCTTATTTATTTCTCCTTCTAGTGTCTAATGTTCTCTACCTTGTGATCTCTTTTTATTGCTTTTTTTTATTGTGTTACATGTATACGTATCTCCCCATTGCCCCCCCTCTCAGGCATACCACAACCCCCCCAGAGTCTATGTTCATTGGTTATGCTTATCTGCAAGCACACAAGTCCTTTGATTGATCGCTTATCTACCCCACTTCTCATTAATCTTCCTGCTATAATTTGACAGTCTGTTTGATGCTTTACTGCCTCTGTATCTATCCTTTGTTCATCCGTTTACAATATTCTTTGTTATCCACAAATGAGTGAGATCATATGGTGCTTCTCCTTCATTGACTGGCTTATTTCACTAAACATAAGGCTCTCCAGTTCCATCCAGGTTGTTGCAAATGGTAAGAATTCCTTCTTTTTAATGGAAGCATAGAATTCCATTGTGTAGATATACCACAGTTTTCTGATCCACTCATCTGCTGATGGGCACCTAGGCTGTTTCCAAATTGTAGCTATTGTAAATTGTGCTGCTATGAACATAGGGATGCATAAATCCATTCTGATTGGTGTTTGTGATTTCTTAGGATAAATTCCTAAGAGTGGGATTGCTGGGTCAAATGGGAGTTCCATTTTTAGTTTTTTGAGGAAACTCCATACTGTTCTCCACAGTGGCTGCACCAGTCTGCATTCCCACCAACAATGCACAAGGGTTCCTTTTTCTCCGCATCCTTGAAAACACTTATCATTTGTGGATTTGTTGTTGATTACCATTCTGACAGGTCTGAGATGGTATCGGATTGTTTTCATTTGCATCTCTCAGATAATTAGTGACTTTGAACATGTTTTCATGTGTCTCTTGGCATTCCTTCTGTTGTCTTTTGAAAAGGTTCTATTTAGGTCTGTTGCCCATTTTTTTATTGGATCATTTATTTTCTTTTTATTAAGTTGTATAAATTGGCTGTAGATGTTGGAGATTAAACCTTTATCAGTGATAACATTTGCAAATATGTTCTCCCATACAGTGGCGGTTTCTTTTGCTGTGCAAAAGCTTTTTATTTTGATGTAGTCCCATTTTTTATTTTTTATTTAGCTTCCATTGCCTTTGGAGCAGTATCAGTGAAGAAGTTCTTTCAGCATATGTCTGAGATTGTGCTGCCTGTGGATTCCTCTAATATTCTTATGGTTTCCCTTTTAATGTTTAAGTCCTGTATCCATTTTGAGTTTATTTTTGTATTTGGTGTAAGTTGGTGGTCCAGTTTCAATTTTTTGCATGTATCTGTCCTATTTTCCCAACACCATTTTTTGAAGAGGCTATCTTGGCTCCATTGTATGTTCATGCCTCCTTTATCAAATATTTATCATTGCACCAAAAAAATTAAGATACCTAGGAATAAACCTAACTAAAGAGGTAAAAGATCTATATGCAGAAAACTACAGGACACTGAAAAAAGAGATAGAGGAAGATGTTAACAGATGGAAGAGCATACCATGATCATGGATTGGGAGAATCAACATCATTAAAATGTCCACACTACCCAAAGCAATCTATAGATTCAATGTACTACCCGTTAAAATGCCAGTGACATATTTCACAGACCTAGAAAGAATTCTTCATAGATTCATCTGGAACAAAAAAAAAAAGACCACGAATAGCCAAAGCAATTCTGAGAAAGAAGAATAAAGTAGGTGGGATCTCAATACCAGACTGCAAGCTATATTACAAAGCAGCTGTTCTCAAAACAGCCTGGTACTGGCACAAGAACAGACATATAGACCAATGGAATAGAATAGAGAACCCAGATATCCACCCAAACCACTAATATTTACCTTGTCATCTCTTTAATTGTCCCTTCCCTTTCTGACTTATACCTCCCTTTTCCACTTTTTCTTCCTTCCCTTGAAACCTCTCTACTCTGTTTTCTCGAAGCGATATATGAAAATAAGATATGTTTTTCTAAAACATGAAGTTATCTTAGGTATCTTGGAAATATGAGATATTTCTTATGTATTCCTTCATAAATTTTCACTGTAAATGGAAGTTTGTAATAATATATACCCCAAAAATTTCACCCTTCATTCCCATATTTTTGTCAATCTAATTCATCTAATTTCATTACTCAAACCTTACCATAGATTACTTTCCTTCAACTCCACTTTTCTAAGTTCAATAGCTGTTTAGTTCACTACCCCCTTCCCACCTTGTATTCTATTGCAAGTCAGCCAAACTGGTTTTCTTCTCTCTATTTGCCTACCCTGACCATCACCACAATCAATTCTCTGCTCAGTGGCCAGTGTTGAGTGGAGTAGATGTTCTTGATGACCCATGGTGACTTTTCCAGCTGTTGTAAGGATTGGCTAATAACCTATTATAGGAAAGCATAAGCAACCATTATGACCGAAGGACCAGGATGATCGGTCAACCAGTTGCTATGATACTCATTGACCTCTAGTGAGCAGACGCTCAATGCAGGAGCCGCCACCTGGTGGTCAGTGCACTCCCACAGCCAACCTCCCAAGACAGGCCAGTCTCCCCTGGCCAGTCCCTCCTCCCAGCTGGCTGCCCCAATTGCCTCAATGGGAGCTAGCTGGCCAACCTCCCACAGTCCCTTCCAACTGGCTGGCCTGTGAATCTCTCTGGCTGGCAGACCAACTTCCCACAGTTCTTTCCCCCCAGTCTGTAAGCCCCAATTGTCCTAACTATGATCAGTCTGGCCTCTATCAGGACTGGGTGAATTGGCCCCAATAGGCCCTGATTGTTGGCCAGGTTTAGGGACCACACCGATACAAAGATTTATGCACTGGGCCTCTAGTAATATATAAGAGCTGACCCTAATCTTCTCTGGAGACTAGACTTACAGGAAATAGGAACTGTTTCCTTCAGTCTGTATGCTTATAGCTCCAGAATATAAAATGGCCAATGACTGGCAGGTGGGGTAAGAAAGTCTGGCCCCTGCTCCAGACATTAACTCTGTGGTGCAATGTGTACTGCTATAGAGCTTTCCTATGGTATCAGACTAAAGTTGCTTTCCACTGAGACCACATTCTTGCTTCCCTTGCTCCCATATTCCTCGAAGGTGATTGTCTTATGCTCTATTTCTAGAGAACCCAACCTAAGACACTAAAAAAACACACAATATTCTATATAAACTAGAGGCCTGGTGCACAGAATTCATGCATGGGGGTGTCCTCAGCCTGGCCTGCACCTTCTCCAATCTGGGACCCCTTGAGAGATGTCTAACTGCTAGTATAGGCCCAATTCCAAATTGGGCCTACATTGGCAGTCAGACATCCCCCTCACAATCTGAGACTGTTGGCTCCTAGTCCTCACTTTCCTGCCTGCCTGTTTGATTGCCCCTATCTGCTTCTGCCTGCCAGACAAAATTGCTCTCTAACTGCTCCCCTGCCAGTCTTATGGATGCCTAACTGCTCCCTTTGCCAGCTAGATTGCCAACAACTGCCCTCCCCTGAAGACCTGATTGCTCCAACTGCCCTCTCCTGCTGGCCTGGTCACCCACAACTGCCCTCCCTTGCCGGCCTGGTTGCCCCCAACTGCCTTCCACTGTTGGCCTGATCTCATCCCCAATTGCCCTCCCCTGTCAGGCATCTTGTGGTGGCCATCTTGTGATGACAGGAGGGTGCGAGGACCACCTAGGCTTTTATTAATATAGATTATGTTTTCTTTTCCTCTTAAAACTCTCCAGCTCTTCATTATTACCCAGAAAATACTGCTTTAATTGGTGACTACCTACTCATCATTTACTATCAAGCATCCAAGGTTAAAAAGGAAAGTCCTCCCTCTGAGCACGTACTCTTCTTGTTTCTTCAGTCTAAAATGCTCTTATCTGAATCCTAGTTTTAGTTATCTATTGCTTTACAGCTAATTACCCCAAACTTTGCACAGTGAAAGAGCAAACATTTATTATCTCATAGGTTCTGAGGGTCAGGAATTCAGGCAGCTTAACTGGGTGCTTCTGATTCAGGGTCTCTCATGAAGTTTAAGCCAGGCTATTGGCTACAGCTGGAGTCATCTCAAGTTCAATAGGAAGGATTTCTTACAAAGGTCACTGGTATTGTTGAGTGTCAGTTCCTTACAGTGAAGGTCTCTCCAAAGGTTACCTGAGTGTTCTCATGATTTTAGTTTCCTCTAGAAGGAAACTAAATTAGTGACTTAAGAAGAGATAATAATAACATTGTGTTACTACTAAAATAGAGTCACCAAATGCAACCCTCACTTAAGAGAAACTGAATTAATCTGCCCCTTTGTGAAAAAAGAGTATCAAAGAAATTGTGGACATATCTTTAAAATCACTACAATAAGAATTACAAAGTTACGTAAGAAAAATGTCATAACAGTGGTATAGGCAAAGCATTCTAAGAATTCATCAGTATATGAGAACAAGGAAAAAGGAAAGGTTTCAATGAAAAGGTAGTCAATGTGCTTGTTGATTAATGTAGATTAGAGGAAAATAATTTTAGGCAGAAGAAACAAAATCAAATGGGAAAATGCAGGATCCGATCCAAGAATGGAAATTGTTTGGCCAGGACAAAATTATATGTGGGGGAGGAATATTTGGATGAGTGACCTGGTGTTGAGCAAGAAAACCACCTATTCCCATTCTTCCATGATTTACAGATGGCCAGAAAAGAAAAAAAGAAATCATGCAACTCTTCAAATATTCATGGCTATTTAATCAGCATAGCCGTGTTCTTACAGAAAGTGGAAGCAGCAGCTGTGTGAGATGTGATTCAGGACTTCATCCAGCTGCCTGCTTCCCAGCATCCTTACAGTGTGGATTGAGCTTGATGTAGTTGTGTCTTTCTCACCAGCAGGGAAATATCTCTGTTTTTCCTTTGGAACTTGCACCCAACTAAAACTGTACCCGGGGACATTTCAATGAATAACACATTTTATTGACTAATACATATCAAAAACTGAAAAATACTTTCATGATCTCTCTTACTGAACAACTGCTTTGTCAATGTGCAAATGTATTTAGGTAAGTTCTACAGCTGAGACTATGCTAATATAAAACCAGGCTTAGTAGGTTAATCAGTTATAGAGATAGCTCAATCAGGAGTAGGTGCTAGGGACAGGGAAGTGGAAGCAAACTAATTAATTGACAATTTTCAAACTGATGATTTGGTTAAGTCAAAAGTCCAAACCAGTTTATCCTCCAGATTAAAGTTTTATTTAACCCTCAGTAATGGCAAACTTACAGAACAAAAGAACATGACTGACCACCAAAGTTTGAAACTCTCAAAATGAATTTAAATGATTCCTTTTACCTGGGGAGGAAAAAGAATATTACTTTCATCAAAATCAGTATAAAGTGTAACCCTAATGATGAAGTTAAGCTACTGAGACCTTTTATAGTACATAAAACTCCAGGAGTTAGCATGCCCTCACAATGGATTTCTCACCATTGGCAAACATGCTATAAGATGCAGTTGATTTAATGTTTCAAAAAAAAAAAGACCAAGAACCAGCAAGTCCCAAGTTTAGGAAACATTTAGGTCAGAATATCAGATTGCTTACCTGTTTATGTAATACACAGTTGGAAAATATGTTGTGACAGTTTCAAAAACAATATAATTATTTTTGAAAATTGAGGATGACATAATTATATCATTTTTTATAAATGTAATAAAGCATAGAATCTATCTAGAGAGAGATTCCACCTTGATATTCAATTAGCTTAACAAAACAGACTAAACATAATTAGTCACAATAATTTTTGCAAATTTCAATCATTATCTATCAAACTACTTTGGGATTATTTTCTACTTTTATAGTTGGAATAAATAAACATGGTATAAAACACAGCAAGTCTTCTGGTCCCTATGCTAGCTAACCTTGTATATGTCCTCTGCATAGTTTATTATTCAAGCTATAAAGGGTTTTTGTGTCTTCTGAATACTTTTTAAAGATAGATGACAAAAGGTTAACAAGTAGAGTAAGGTGGGAAACAGGTCAAAATGTGTGCTTATACATTTAATAAAAATTAAATGAAGAATTCATTTAGAAAATGCCTGTTTCATAGTGCTAATCAGGAATGTGTGGCAGCACCTTTATTATCAATGTCTAATACTGAGTGGGCATAGTCCCTAAAGGTTATCTATTAATCCATCATAATAAATACTGACATTCTAGGGAGACAGTATTTTCTCACACTTGTAAGACAAATTACTATTGAGTTTATTTGTGTTTCTTTTTCTCACTCACTCACAAGTTTGATAGGTCTCATCATTAACTTCTGGGAAGTAATAATTAACCCAATGCTCTAAACACCACTACAAGGGTCTCTTAATATATTGTCTCCCAATCTTACAGTGTGGTTTTTCCTTTGTTTTGTTTCTTTAACAAATTACCCATAGGTTTTTACATCACTGCTGGAGAAAACAGGGCAAAAATGCAGTGTAAAATACTATAGATTTATTTTAAATAGAGGAATTATAACTCCCTACAAAGAAGAATATCCAATAAGATGTGTGGAAGGTTAATGAGACAATCAGTACTATAAATCTTGAAATATAGTTTCCAAAAATTATTTCTTATATACTGACTCTTCCTTTTTCAGGAGGCTCATTTCTCTAAACAGTTTGCCATTCTTGTCATTGGTTTTAAAACTTAGTTTATATGTCATGTCAATCTCTAAAATGAAAAGTCATCTTTAATGATATCTTACCTTTAATTTTTCATTATTGTTATGACAGAGCTCATCCCTCATCTCATTTAGAAATACACAATAATGGTGTGGAAAAACCTTTTGGTAGCCCCAGCATACCCTCAAAGAAGGTCAAAGTCATAGACAGACAGTTTCTAATTGGTGCCAACTCACACAGGCACCTAGTTTGCCATTGGAACTCAGCCCCTGTCTTTTTACTTTCACTTCAGTATTCTCATGACAAAACCTGCTGGAACCTTAATGTTTCTTCAAAATCCGGAAAACTAATTTTTCTGCTCATCTCAAAGACTTTCTTTGTTAATAGAGCTAAGGACTGAATTGTGTCCCCTGAAAATTCCTATGTTGAATCCCAACCCTCAATGAAATAGTATTTGCAGATGAGGCCTTTTTGAGCTAATTAGAGTTAAATGAGGTCATGAGGGTAAGACCCTAATGATGAGGTTAGTGGCTTTATAAGAAGAGGATGAGAGATTGTCCTCTTTTTCTGCAAGATGAGGACACAGAGAGAAAGCCTTCTGTAAAACCAGGAAGAGGGCTTCCTTCAGAACCAAATCAAGTTGGATCTGCCAGTAAGACAATCTTGTTTAAGCTACACAGTCTGTGGTTAATGTCAGCCAATATGTTCATCTGTCTCTCCTTTTGTATGATTCCTTCTTATTGACAGAGTATTCATTCCCCCCTTTTTTTTTCATTCTAATAGACTCTCAGGAATACATTTCAGTGATTTGTTTATTACTTTTTTTGTAGAAGTAAATAACATTTAATAAATAAGGATTGGCTTAAATAAAATGCAGATACAGAATGATCATAAAAATAAAATATATATTCATATATGAATTATGAAAATTATTCTAATTCCAGAAAATTCAGTAGAAGTTAATGTCCAAAACATGCACTATACTTTGCAGGAGATCAAACAAATGGTATTTTTAGTTAAAAATAAAAAGAACATTCAAAACTTGAATAAGTCCTAAACAAAAAACTAAGCATATAAATGTATATTCTAATTTCTCAACATTGCTATTATATTTTATCATTGCCCTACAATCTGTTGTAATTATTGTGAGGAGAATATGTTCATTTCATAAAATCATGAATACCTGCACACACTGAGGTGGGATTTGGGATTCAAAATGTTTACTTGGGATTGACACCCCTATTAACATAGACAAGTATTGTAATGAGAATTAGACAACGTCTAACCAGTAGGTCTGTGCCGCCCATCAGAATTGACCCACTTGGGCTAAGATGGCCCAGGCTTTTTACCTTTGCCTCCTCTAGCCACAGGATGGGGCTGATCTGCAAAGGGGAAAGTAGCTCTCTAGAACTCACACACACCCTGAAAGACCTGACTGCTGCAAATGTCTGCTCACTGTCTGCCCCACTGGAGCATCTCAATTTTTATCACAAAATCTAAATATTTAAAATTTCCCACTACCATGGCAGTCTGAGTTAAAACAAGTTCTGAACATCTTGAATGATGCCCTATGTTAGATATCCTGAAAAATACAATATTCAGCATGGGGTGATCCTGACTATCTTTGCTATGTTGATAACCAATCACCCAGTCTACTAAGGTCATAACTGGCTATTCTTGAAGAAAGTGATTCTATGTGGAAGACCACACCTGCCATCTGCCATGGTCTGGTCACAACCCTTGCTCCATTAGAACCACAATGTGGTTAATTTCCTTTCACCACACACTTTTCCTGGGGCTAATAGCATAGGATGGGAACCTTATATCCAAGTGCATTTTTCATCTTTTAGAACAGCAACCTTATTATGGATCCCTTGATTGCCACCAGAGATATAAAATAAAATGCTTAGGATATTTTAACCCTAAAATATTCAAAGACTAAATATTCAAATATTAAATTGAATAAAGTTCTTCAAAAATAATATTTTTCATTGTGTGTATTGTTGACATAATCAAATCTTCTACCCCCAACTCTTTTTTTTTTAAGTACATTTTATTTATTTTTACAGAGAGGAAGGGAGAGGGACAGAGAGTTAGAAACATCGGTGAGAGAGAGACATCAATCAGCTGCCTCCTGCATGCCCCCTACTGGAGATGTGCTCGCCACCAGGGTACATGCCCCCAACTGGAATCGAACCTGGGATCTTTCATTCCGTAGGCTGACGCTCTATCCACTGAGCCAAACCGGTTTCAGCCCAACTCTTTTTTGAGAGGACATTAAGTATAACTCTGATTTTCTCGCTAACTCTCTCTCTGCATAGGAAGCAGAGAGATTTAAGGAATTTACAAATTTGGGTAAGCATAGCTGGGCATATGTGACTCCACTCTGTCCTTCTCCTCCCCAAGGAAGCTACTCTTCTAAGACAGGCCTTCCAAATGGTGCTGTCTGCTAATGGAGGGGAGGGACTAGACTAATTCTGAAAATATAATCTATAGCCTAAACCTGACTTCTGTCCATAATAAAAAAGATATTTGATATCCATCTTCCTCTTTAATTTGTTACTTTTCCAGTATCTAAACATGAGAGAACGTACTCTGAGGTTCTTCCTTGAAAGAATGTATGCACCCTTAAATTGATTTATAATAGCCATGGTTTGGAAGCAGCCCAAGTGACTGCTTCCAAAAAGTAGTAGAATACTTTACACAATGGAATACTACCCAGCTGATAAAAAAAAAAACCCACAGTGAAATCTTACTGTTTTCAACAGTATTGATGGACCTAGAGGGTATTATGCTAAGTGATATAAGTCAGCCAGAGAAAGACAAATACCATATGATCTAATTTATAGCTGGAATCTAAGGAAAAAACTAAACAAGCAAACAATATTAAAACAGAGACAGATTGACAGAGGAGAAAGAGGATGGGGAACTAGATGAAAACAGGGGCATTAAGAAATACAAATTGTGTCTGGCTGGTCTGTTTCAGTGGTTGAGCATCAACCTATGAACAAGAAGGTCATGGTTCAATTCCTGATTAGGAAACATGCCCAGGTTGCAGGCTCAGGCTCAATCCCCAGGGGTGTGCAGAAGGCAGCTGATAAATGATTCTTTGTCCCTCTCCTTTCTTCTCTGAGTACAAATTGACAGTTATGAAATAGTCACAGGATGTAACATATAGCATAGGGAATATAGTTAATAATATAATATCTATGTATAGTGCCAGGTGGGTACTGGGAATATCGGGGGGGGGAACATTTTATAAAGTATAAGATTATCTAACAACTGTGTTATATACCTGTAACTAATACAAAATAATATTGAATGCAAACTATAATTGAAAAATAAAATTAAAAAGAGTATGTGAAAAACAAACTTCCTATAACTATAAAAAGTAGACAGTACAAATAAAATCCTGATCTGTTTCATAACAATTACTTTGAATTACTTTTACATACATAAAAAAGTAATGAAAATTAACAAGTAAGTTTGAAAGGAAAAAAAAGCATTTTAATTTTACAATGGTAAAATTCCTTCAAAATTCTGCTTTGACTTCAAGATAATGAAGATCCTTATAAATAGTAAATCTGCCTATCTGACCATACTATAGTACAAAAAATTTATAAACAACTAAGTTTTTATCTTCTGTGCCAATTATTATTCTCTTGGTTACTTTTTGTTTGTTGATTTAATCAAGAAAAATTTTTAAAAAACTGAACTGATGCCCAGCTGGTGTGGCTCAGTGGTTGAGCATTGACCTATGAGCCAGCAGGTCATAGTTCAATGCCAGGTCAGGGCACATGACTGGGATCAGATTCAATCCTTAGTGTGGGGCATACAGGAGGCAGCTGATCAGTGATTCTCTTTCATCATTGATGTTTCTATCCTTCTCTCCCTCTCCCTTTCTCTCTGAAATCAATCTATACTAATAAAAGCCTACGTGCCCTCATGTGACGCCCTCATGTCATCACAAGATGGTCACACCCAAGCTGTCACAAAAGGCTGCCCCTGCATAATCACAAGATGGCCACCACAAGATGGCCACCACAAGATGGCCACCCCACATTATCACAAGGTGGCTGCCACAAGATGCCCTGCAGGGGAGGGCACTTGCAGGAGATCAGGCCAGCAGGGGAGGGCAGTTAGGAGCAATCAGGCCTGAAGGGGAGCAATTAGGGGCAATAAGGCTGGCAGGCAAAAGCAGTTGGGGCAATCAGGCAGGCAGGAAGGCAAGTGATTAGGAGCTATGGATAGAGCCTAAACTAGCTGTCAGAAATCCCCCAAGGAGTCCCAGAAGAGGGTACAGATTGGGCTGAGGGACACCACCCCCCAGTGCATGAAATTCACTGAAATTCTAGAAAAGTATATTTAAAAAAAAATGTATTGATTAAATGAGCTACTTGTCTGGACATTGTATAATAACAGCCAGAAATAAAAACAAATAAACACAACAGAGCTGTACATTAGAAACAACAGTAGGGTTTGTCATAAATGTCTGCACCATAGCTAGGTTTATTTTGTGCCAGCATATGAAATATTTTGTGATTAGACCCAAAGCACAAAAATACCAATTAATTATGATGATTAGATATGTCTTCATTAGTAGTTTATAAATAAATCAAGCACAGCATTGTGCAGTCATCTATCTTAGAAATATGGGTGGTTATGAAATCAAATTAATTATAAATGCTCTGCAATCACATATTTTATTTTGAAATGTTAAACATATGTATGTGTGTATATGTGTGGGGGCGTGTATGTGTGAGTGTTATATGTGAGGGTATTTTTCCAACTATTTCAGTGTTCTTTTATATTTTTTTACATTAACGTGCTTTCCTGAATTAAGACTTAAGTTTGTTAAAAATCTGTGTTTATTGATAAAAATAAAAATGTTACTAAGAATGCTTATATTTTCAGTTTTCTTCATGTTTTCAGATGACAAATAGCTTTTCTTTGACATTTAACTTAAGTGCTTCCAGAAATGTTTTGTAAATGTGATTATCTCCTCATCCCATCCATCCCCTTCCCTGCCTTCAGTATATTTTCTTCATTTATTCAAAAGGATTTTCCCCTGAATGTGTCACTGTTATTAAAGACATTTTAATTACATTTGCAATTAACCAACTTGTGAAGATATCCCCCATTCGCTCCTCCAGCTCCTCTGTCCTTCCTTCTCTACAGTGCTGGACCCCCTGGAAGACTGGCCACTGTGAACTGCATCAAGCAACCCTCTGAACCTTGGGTTTCCAGTTGTGCTGGACTAATGGAGATCCCTGGTAGGAGATCAGAGATGGGTAGAGGAATTTATTCCCCTAGCTCCTGCTCTTCAGGTTCACTCGTACCTCAGCCAAAGGTAGCAGCTCCTGACACGTGATTTTTGCTGACAGAGCTCTCTAAGGGTTTTAGTCCTCTCAGATCTAAGGGTGGAAATAGGTCTCTCCCTGTTACTCAGCCTGGGGTAGAACATTATCTCTCTTGATTTCACTACACCCTACCCTAGATTTTGTAAAAAGTTCTTTAATTAAATTCATCTCAAATTACTCATTTTGAATATGTAATCTGTTTTCTGCAGGACCTTGCTTGATACATGATTCTTCTTGAAATAATTCAAACAATACAAAAACACAGAGAATGACACACATATACCCTCATTACCTGTTTTGATTGTGAACACTGAGAATACAATTCAAACTGGCCTCAGCAGCTGGATTTTTTTTCTAGTTCTCTGAGTCAATATATCACATGCAGAAGCACAATCAGGAAAATGCACCTTTCAGGGTTAGGATTTAAATTGGCTAAAGTAGAAATTTGGGGTACCTTCAAACATGCTTTTACACCTCCTTCCCTGGGAAAGACTTTGTTCCAGTCCAGCTCCACTCAGGACAGTAACCAATTATTTTAACAGAAATAGTTTTATATAAAAATGGCTAACTAGGTTAAAAATTTAAAAGGCAAAAAGAAAAATTAAATTATTATATGAGGAGTTTCTATAGGGTGCAGCTCCTTCCTAGGGCTAGGGGTGAGAATGTAGAAACTGACTGGGAGGAGGGATCCTACAGGCTGAAACTCAGACCTTGGAAAAGGGGTGCTGCTGGGTCTAGGCTGGTGTCTCTCCTCTTGGAGGGGAAAACTCATGGGACTAGGACCCACACCTCTGAAGTGGGATTCTGAGCAGCAACAGTAGGTGCTAGAAATTCTTCAGGAACACATGGAGTCTGGTTCTGCAAGAGCTGGAAAACTGAAAACTCAGTTCAACATTTCACTGAAACAAACTGTGGCTAAGGTGAGATGAGGCTAGGCCAATGCTGAGTGGAACAGCAAGTGAACAGGAAGCCAACACATACAAAGAAGATGGATCAAGTTCCTCCTCCTCCTCCATCCTTACAGCTCCCTCTACTGCTTTCTACTGGTCAAGGTTTGCAGAGAGGAAGCTAGCAAAGCAAAGTATAATTTGCAGATTTCCAGCCCCAGCCTCACAAAGCAAAGTCTAGAAGAGAGTCTGCATTCAGAGGTGATACCTTCATGAGTAGCATAGGGCAATGGCCAGAAAAATAAAGACTCATATTTAGTGGAAACAGTTTCAGAGTTCTTACTCTACAGTAGGCCTTGAATGACGCTACACTGTCTTACCTGAAGGAACATTTTAGACCAGTTTCTAATAGGATAGTTCACATGATAAAGAGACTAAATATACATGGTGTAAGAAGTACCATGGAAAAGGAGATAATATAAGCTTTTGGAATGGCATGTAAAGAGCTATGTAGAGTTGGACAAAGTATTCCATTGCAGGATATTTTGAGGTTGGAGCTGAATAAAATTCGGAGAGCCATATATTGAAAAATCAGAAAGATTAAGTATCAGGCTTAAGCATCAAATAGTTTTCATCAGAGGAATTCCCTGGTGCCACTTGCTCTGTGGCCCCTGGATACCTCTAAACTAGTCATGCTGTCACTGGGCACTGCTGTTATGGAAACAACAATGGTCAATCCATTTTTAACAAGTCCTTATTTGTAACATATTCTCAAAGCTAAAAATTAGGCATCCAGATGGTGTAATTTAGGTCAGTGTCCTACTCTGGGTACCTATGGATTCTGAGCTCTTGCTGCTATTAGCTATATAGAGTCTCCGTATTTTACAACTAGAAATTGTTATATGAAAATTCTCCAGGAACCAGCCAGATGCACATGCTCTTTGATGCCTTGATGCATCATCAACACTCTTCCCTATAGATTTTCTGGATCTATTATCTCATCCAGTATAGCATTTCTCCATTTTTGCCTACTGACACATTCTCATGAGCCTTAAATTGTCTAGATGGAATTGCTTGGTAGAACATTTGCTTGGTGAATCCCTTGGTAGAACATTTCTCACTTGGTTATTACTAATTTCTAAACCAGTAGTTCCCATAATTTCAGTAGTAGGAATAAAAAAATGGAATGGTTGTTTAGTTCTATTTGGGAGAAGTGCTAATTCCAATTCTATTCCTTTGTTTTTGGATCAATTAATTCTGACTATAAAAAAATAGCATATATCAATCAAAGTTTCAAATAATTGGTAGCAGTCTATGATCTGGTGCCATATAGGTTCTTCAAAGAGGGACCTGATAAAACTAAACTAACCTAAGGTCATTAGCTCATTCTTGTGGTGTGTGTGTGTGTGTGTGTGTGTGTGTGTGTGTGTTTTCCCCCATGGGAAGTTAAACGTCTCACTTGGAGGAAATTGTGATAGATATAATGATGTTGAATAAGGCATTCAGTTGTCTAGGACATTCATGGTAATGCTGACTTAAGGCATGCTGGGTCAAAAAAATGAAATATAAATTCAAGTCCAGAATAAGTATCTAATCCACATTACAAAAACCCTCCATGACAAAAGTAATAAAAATAAAAGTAACATTCAAACACATAGTATAATATTGCAGGTTCTGATACACTATTTTTGGAAATATATTATAATATACTAGTAAGGGGAATTTTATGTTTTTGTACTTGTAAATAGCACCTATCTTTACCACCATAATCATATCATTCATTAAGTAAATTCTGAAGTTGCTACAGAAGGTAGCTCATTGACTTTGAGAGAGCAGGTTCACTTGCCCAGCTAATTATCATGAGTGGATATTCCTTTGAGTTAATATGTAGCATGGATATTCTTTATGTCCTAAGCCTATTTCAACTAATTCATCCTTGCTTCTCTCCTCTCCCCCAAATCCTTCTCATTAATCCCCAAGTTCAGCTTCTGTGAGATTCCTTATTACCTAGGAAAATCAATAGTCCCTTCATATAGATTCTGGTAGTTCCTTTTCTGACATAATGTGAAACAATTATCAATCCCTATATGATACACTAGTCTTAGAGAAAACTGGACTTCTTATAACATTATTTTGCTTCATGGGCTTTACAAGTGGCATTGTAGCTGAGAAAGAGAGAGAGAGAGAGAGAGAGAGAGAGAGTTATCCCTTTAGGCACAATGGATTTGCAGATTCTTAGGATTTTTTTATAAGCTTCTATCAAAGATTTGTGTATATCTCTATCCCCAGAGAACCCGAACCCTGGCTACAAGTGTCTTTAGGGAGAGGTATGAGGAAATCCTCAGTATGTTCTTCAGTGACAGTAGACTATCAGTGGAAGTTTGTGTTTGAACTATCATGGCAAATACTCTTTTCCTACCAATTCTCTGATTTTTACATAAGCGAGAACTAAATACTCAGAATTCCACTGGTAGTATAATTTTACTATCTCTAAGACCACATTTTGTTTTTAACCAGCTCAGTCTCTGCAGCAACAAAAGATAAGAGTTTCTTTTACCTTGATCCTAAGAATTCCATGGATTCTGTCAGTGCTATGAGCCTAGAATTCAAGGATTTTAACTTGTCATTCTCTTTCTTTAAGCTGCCCATTGATGTTCAAATCTGCTGCCCCTTTTGTAAGTCCATAAATTCTTTGTGTACCTCCTTCTGTTCTGAAGTTGGAGCAATTCCCCAAAGTCATGCCCACAATGGGCACTTGATACCAGGTGACCACAGGCAATAATTTGATTAACTTTTTACTGCTGTTGAATTCCTATCTTGGCATTTAAGCAAGATCTTAACAAGTTTTTGACCCAGCTATACCAGATAAACAATTGGTGATCTCCACAATCCCTGGTGGGGAGCTAATGCACCCCATTCCTTGGTAACAACTGTTTAGTTAGAGATCTTGGTTATGAGCAGCAAAAGCAGCTCAAACTAATAAAAGAAGAAAAATGCATGGAGAGAATGTTGCATAGCTCACAGAATTAGCTAGCAGGATGGAAGACTTGCTAAGAAAATAGGAAGAAAACAACAGAAGCTTTGTAAGAGGAACCACAACCAAGATTATGTCGAAGAATCACAGTTGTTTGGATATCCCATTGGTACCACTGGTGCCATCATACAGATCTGCTGCTGGATACTACCACTGCTTGCACACACCAGAAAAAGACAGATGATAAATATAATGGGGATAAATCCAACTACAGATCACTGATAAGCACGAGAAATAATGCAAAACAAACAAAAAAGCAGAAAAATGTTCATTTATGTCAATGAAAAAGAAGCATGTAATAGAGGCACTGATACTTTGAGATTATGTGGGAAATTATATTAAGAGACAGTTGATTAACATGCTGTCTTCATCCAATGTATTTTATGACAGGCAATTATCAGTTCTGTGGCCTTTAGAAAGTCATGTATCCTTCCTGTGACTAGTGTATTTTCTCTACAATGATGATAGTAATTATATATATCATGAGAATGTGATGATGCAACAATGAGTAATATATAAAAAACAGAGTAGTATCCAGCACATAGTTTATATTTTGTTCATGCTAATTAACTAGTAGTAGTATTGGGGGGAAATAATTTCAAAAGAAATGTCAAAATATGTTTTCTAAATGAAAACACAACTTACAAAATTTGTGAGATGCTGTAAAAGCAGGGCTTAGAGAAAAAATATATATTATCGATATCCACCAAGGATTTACAGAATAGAAGGAATGAAGGAATTATATAAAAAATTATAGTGTGAACTTTTAAGCAAACACTGTTGTTTCCTGCCTTTTTAGCAGAACACTTTGGATTGATAATTGGTGATCTTTTCAAATAAACTTAAGAGGTCAGGTAGAACTTCTCTATCAAAATATAAGAAAAATATATTTTAGAGGAAAACAGAATCATATTTTTGTTGGTCTTTGTCTGATAAAGAAATAGTAACGATATGCTAATTATTTTTTTGTCTTTATCAACTAAACTACAGCTGACAGTGAGTATGCTAGGACAAACTTTAGTTTGGTGAACTTCAACCTCTGTAGTCAGGGACTCAATCTTTTCCAGAGGAGTATCATCTATAGGAGCTAAGGTTAATATCTAATTTTAGCTTGTTTGTTGCTTTTTAACTCAATGAAGAAACTAGTCACAGTAAAGATTCAAACAATACTTTAAACTGTATATTAAGTTCATGGATTTCATCCAATATAAATTATTTTCTTAAAAGTAACAATAGAAGAGATGTAAAAGTTAAACTTACACTTAGACAAAGTAATGTCCTTATAAAATCTTTTAATTCAACCATTTAGAGTTGTCAGCTGCAGCAAAACTTTTATTTATTCAAAATGCTGCTTTTGCCAACAGAATTTTATAGTCTCTTCTTCACAGACAGGAATTCATTAACATTTCAATTGTAATTGTGTTTGCTTTGGAGTGGGAGAAAAAAAAATCAGTACAATCATTGCATAGTATTCTTCTGGCCAGTTCCTACATCCCTATATCATAATAATCATTTTATCTGTTAAGAAATCTATATATTCACTAGTGGTATTCTTATTGAACATTTGGAATTTTTCCCTTGTCAGCTTCTAATACAGCAGTCCTGTATTATATATTTAGAAAATCTTTATCCTATCTTTCACAGTAAAGATGCTCATAGTATAGCTACGTCAGACTTCAATCACTTGCGGTGCCACAGTGGGAATTCTTACATCCAGTGCTATTAGAGATGAGGCCTCTGAGGTATGATCACTCAGTTTCTAGATTGCCATAATTTTCATTGGTAAAAATCATCCTGTTGTGAATTCTGTCTTAAGTGCATCCAGGTAGTCTCCAAGGGCCCTCCTGACCTTGGTGATGCCTGCATTTCTTATAAGATCCTGCATATATCCCCACCTTGTTTTATTTTTTTGTCTTATTACAGTCTATCTTAAAGTCTGTTTTGTCTGATATAACTATATTTACCCCTACCCTATTTGGGTTTTCATTTTCATAGAATATATTTTTCCATCCCTTCACTTTTAATTTGTGTGTGTCTTTAAATTTGAAGTTAGTCTCCTCAGCATACAGTTGTGTATGTTTTCTATTCATTCACCAGTCTATGTATTTGAATTGGAGAATTTAGTCCATTTATGTGTAAAGTAATTATGGATACATATTAACTTACTACTGCCAAGTCGTTAGTGGTTTTGTGGTTGCTTTGTAATTTTTCTTTTTTCTTCTTTTGATCCCCTCCTTAATTTTCTATAGTGGTATGCTTAGATTCCTTTCTCTTAATCTTTTGTATATCTACTATAGGTTTTTGCTTTGTGGTTATCATGAGGCTTACATAAAACATAATAATAACTATTTTAACCTGGTAACTTAATGGATACTAAAAAATCTACATTTTCACTTTTCAACCTCCATACACATTTATAATTTATGTCTTTTTACTTTGTGTGTCTGTTAACAAATTGTTGTAGATATAGTTATATTTAATACATTTATCTTTTAGCCTTCATACAAAGTTGTGATAGTAATTTACTTCATCAAACATTTAGTCAGTTCATTTTGTTTTCACAGGAAAATAATGGAGCACAATTAAACAACATAGTTGTGCTGTTTTTGCCTGCACTTACTATAAAGACAATGTAAACATTTTATTGAGTAAGTTACTTTATAAGATTAAAATTTATTTATCATCAATATATGTCCAAGTCCTAAGGATGACTGCTCTGTACACAGTGCCATGCCTAAACATGTATTCTATAATTAACATCTTTTTAAGTTATTTTGTTAATTTAACATTTTCTTTAAAAGCTATTGTTGAGAGACTCAGCTATAAAGTTGATCCTCTGAGGTTACCATGGAGGTTACTGAGTGTGAGGTCTGAAAGTGCTGATGTCTCCCACTGAGCCTCCCACGGGATGCCAGGTCCCACTTGGAGCAGCAGCTGATATTTCCAGGGCAGTGTTCCAGGTTGGATTTCCACTCTGCTATCCAGGGTTCTTGATGAAGAGAACTTTCCAATATGGGAGAATGTAAGAGAAAACATCTGTAAATAACATGTCCTAACAAATCAAGTTAACTGAATTGCATGCCTCACCTTTAGTTTTCTAATCAATTTTAGATTTATTTCTTGGCAGAAGCCTAGACTGTGTTTGGGTGTTTTTATGCACAGATCTTGATGAAGAACTTGAACTCCAAGGTCATAGACAACTTGGCCTAAGTACTGATAATATCATTTATCAGACTTAAGAGTTCAGAAAAGTTATGCGACCATCTAAACCTGCCTTTTCCCATGTGTTTATAATGAAGATAATAGATAATAGTACCGGCCTCATAGGACTGTGGTTAGTATTAAATAAGAAATTGCAAACAAATGTTTATTTTATGTCTGATCCATTGAAAAGACTAAATAAATGTTAGCTATTGTATTATTTATTTGACAATATAACTTCCTTCAGTGGTTTCCCTAGAGATGTTGCAAGGAAAATAAAACCAAATCCACACTTCTAGAATTCAGTCAATTTCACCATATGCTTATGTCTGCAGAAAGGTACAGATAGGACTGGATTTCTAAGTTGCAATGCAAAGCAGATCTGCTTTGTTGTATACAGGACAATGTACACAGATGCCTTTCCGCTGGACTATTTTTCAGGTGTGTTTAGCTTCTATAATACAGGTACAAATTAATTTAGATTTTGTTGCAAGATAGACTGCACAGGCAGCAAGATTTGAGACAATGGCAGTAGGAGGCTTCTGAGATAGCTAAGCACAAAGGAAACATATTTCATTATGGAATTATGCTTGAGATGCAAAATATATTTTAGGAAGACTACGTCTTGATGTGTTAACTTTTCCATTTGCCCCTTTTAGTTCTCAATTTCAAGACAGATACAGTTAGAAATATCAAAAGGAAGTACTCATGTGTATACACTATGTAAAACCCTTGACCATATAAAGGCATTTTCTCTTGAAGAAATAGTTAAACTGTCCTAATTCAATGTCTTTTTTTTTAAACACACACACACACACACACACACACACACACCCACACAAAACCTGACTAAAAAGCACAATTATAAATGGTAATAGTTATCTTCATATTTATGCTATAAATCAGCCAGCCAAAACTAGAGTTTGGAATCTGTAGTGCACACACTTTCCTACTGTAGGGATATAATTTATTTTTCTCCTCTACTAATGAGATCGGCTCCAGATAGTCATGAGCATCAGTCTCAAATAAAAATTAAAAGTCAGTAAGTATATCACATTTCTTCTTCTGTTCCTCTTGCATATAACATTGCTCCATAAGCTCATTGATGTTGGAATTCTATCTCTCCTTTGGCACGATTTTCCTCTGTGGTATGACACTATGAATATTTATGGCACAATAAAAATAATATAATAATAAGCATTTCCTAAGCTTGTGCCACATACATCTTCAGACAGGAACTGGGAGGGCTTGATCTGTTACCTCCCTCCAGGGAAGATCTTTATGTTTTGTGAAATAGCAGGCTGTCCAAAAGACCTCACTTCCACATGAGGTCCATGACTTCTGTACTGTAACGTTCTGAAGAGGATTTTTTTCTTCTTGCATTTATAGTTGTGACTATCATCATCTCTGATACATTGCCAGATTTTTCTAACGTTGAATAGGCTTCAATTGATATCCTTATTCATCCTTCCTATGTCAACTATGACAATTGATTCTTTTATAGCCACCTTAAATCTTTAGTCTCTAAAATTCCAGGGTCCAGAATACTCTGAGCAGACTTATTACCTTGCTCAGCGAAGCGGGACTGCTTTACCCTCACTCCTCCTCCATCACCTTAACTGACGAGATTTCTTTTCATTTATAAATTTAACTCAAATTGTTTTCTTTTGTCAAATGTTTGCCAAACTTTCTCATTTCAGCCGATTTCCTCAGCCTGATTATCTGCTTAGCTACACATAATGCTCCTAATTCTGTGATGTTCAATATCCCCACATGTCAGTCTCCCATTTATTCTCTACAGTCATTCCTCTTATCTATTTTATTAATGTGATTAGAATTCATTCTATTTCCCATTTAATAATTACTGAAAAGGTAGTGTGTGTGTGTGTGTGTGTGTGTGTGTGTGTGTGTGTTTAATCCTGTCAATTGTTAAAGAAATTTTTAGGTCCACACCAAATGAAAATCCTGAAAATTTTTAGGAAACATTTTAAAGCCATGACACTTCAAAAACATTTCTTCAGGATTTTCTCTCTGAGAGAGAAAGAGAAGAGTGAAAAAGAGACAGAGAAAAAGATAGAGGGAGAACATGGGCTTTTATGTGTTTTTACATAGTAATATTGTTAAGATACAATTCTCCCTGGGTCTTTTCCTGTGTCTGCATGCCCTATGCACAGAGATACAAGCCTTTGTTCTGGCCTGTCGCCTTTAAGGATATTAGCATGGCCTCAGGAGAAATAGATAGTTGCTCCTTCTGGAGCCAAGAGAAGCTTTTTGGTTTTGGTTTGTTGTTTTGTTTATTTTTGTCAGGTTTTTCTTTTTTTGTTTGTTTGTTTTTGGTTCTTATTATCATTGCTGTTTGTTTTTGCTACTATTCAGTATAAAAAAAGCATGTTTCCTTTTGTTAAAAATCAGGCATGCATTCTACCTACCATACAGAACTTGGTTTCTTTAACTCATGTTTACTCCCTTGTACTGTAACTCATAAGATGTGCTCCTCTCTGTGAACTGAAGCTTGGTGAACCAGTGTAAACACTGACACTCTGACTATTAGAGACACTGGAAGCAATAAAGACCATTGTGTATATCCAAGAGGTTTGTTTTTGTTTGTTTGTTTTTTTATTATTTGAACATTCATGAAAGAGAGGCAGAATAACTTGTTAGTTGGGTAAAAATCTCAAACCATTTTCATTTTCCTAAAAGAAGTGATGCTGACAGAAACAAGGAAAATTGAGGGTCTCATGAGCTGATTAATAGATATAAAGGGAAGTTCATGTATGGTTCAGAGGGAAATAAAAGGTCTTTCTCTTTCTTGCCTTTGGGGGTTTTAGATTTGTTGTCTGCATGACACAGTTCCTAGGTAGAAGAGACATTGAGGAGATGGTTTCAGGCCAAACACTTAGGAAATAGGAGTAAAGACAACTCACTGCCCAAGTGATGGCCTGGGTGTTGTATGTTGGGAAACAAAAGCTCCCACCTGGTGGCCATCCTCAGGCCTGCAATAACTGCTGAGGTTTGTCCTGGGTTTGGTGGCAGAAAGTTCTACCACCTTTCATTCAAAAGAGGTGTGCTGAGGAATAAGAAAGGGATGTGCTACACTGTAGGCAAAAACCAGGCAAACCATTGGAATTTTAATTAGTTAACTTGGGAGATGAGACTGGAGGGATATACAGCTTGACCTGGGCTATATAATGTCTGTTATTGGGCATATTATCTCATAGTCACTTCTGCAGACTTGCATGTCATCCTTAAATTTCTTCAAAGATGACAGTAAATGGTCTCATATTTTTGCAGCGGCTCATGCCTTTTATGAGGACGCTTCAGCCCTTTCAGCAATATCCGTGAAAAAAAAAAAAAAAACAGACTCCTTTGGGAATCCAAAGATGAGACACTGTGTAGTTTTCAGGCTCTTACTACCCTGGAGCCTTTTTGCAAGGCTAATAAAAATGATCCATGAATGAATGAAAAGTGGACCCAAGTAAATCTAGATAAATTTGTTCACTAACAAATTGAAAAACTATTCAAGGCTTTATGTTAAGGCCAGGCAAGAACTTAAGACTTGTTTTTTGTTGTTGTTGGTTTGTTGGTTTTTTTAATAATGACACTGTAGTGGTCTTAGACTAAAGTGAAACCCTTTAAAAAAATGTTACCCCTGTGTATGTCAGATCCAAATTGGTCAAAGGGAATAAGTCACACAAGCTCAACCAGAAAGCAATGTGACTATAGCAGTTGATCCAAGGAGTCCTCAAAGCTAAAACAAATGGTGTCAGCAAGGATGATCTTGCCACTTATACAGGGGTGGGCAAAAGTAGTTTTATAGTTGTGAGTACATTAAACATGAAGTTTATTCTTGTATTATAATTTATTAATGATCATATTATTAATTTGTAGTATACTATAAACCTACTTTCTACTTAGAATGTTATATTGGCTAGTCCACAAATAAGTATTCTTTGACTGAGGCCCAGACCAAAAGGGTATGTTGGAAGCTGTCTAAAGAGCTATGCATGTTCTCTACAGTACTGACCTCTTTCTGCTACTAGTCGCTGTGACTGATGATTTTACTAATTGGAATCTCTGGTAAGGGAGGCATTCTATATCCAGAGATGTCCCTTTGCCTCCATGACACAGTTACTAGGTACACTTCTTTAAAAGCAGCAATCAGCTTGCTATGGGACACTAGTCAAAACTGAGTACCTGACTCATGCAAGCTTTGTGACTTTCCAATCTAATATTATCATCTGGGGTTGAGTTGAATTAGATTCAGTGACTAACAATGGCTAACAAGAAAGGATTCAACAATCCTTACTTGTCAAGCTGAAATGATATATTCAGTAATGTTGCTGGCCTGACCCCCATAGCATCTTTGCTTATGTGAAAATTAAAAAAAAAAAAAGATAATCATCTTATCGGAGACATCTTTGTGCTCTATTCCACCAACTGAAGAAAAGCTTAAGGCATAGTAAGGACCTTGATTCACAGAGGTGGCCCTAAATGCCTGGGCCTGGTTCACTGATGGATCATCTGAACATAAAGTTGCTGGTATCCACTGGACTACACTGTTCAACCATAGCACCAGCCACGCAGAGCTGGACATGGACATGGTTGTTCAACTCAGCAGAGCAATACTCTCCTTAAGGAACCTTATAACCTTATTTTATGTTTACTGTCTCTTGAGCTGTTTTCAACAGTTTAATCTACTTATTCTGCTACCCTCTAGGCTACGGACTGGCAGATTAGAGACATCTATCCTTAGGACCACAACCTGAGGTACAAATCATGTTGATGGAACTATCTAGATCAACCATGTATCTTGATTTCTAAGATAGAAATCAAGATCTAGATGGTTTATGAAATTTGCTTAGGTGGCCTTGTCAAAGGCAGTTGATGTTAACACTGTATATTTCCTCATGCTGCTGTTCAAGTCCTAATGATCATAGCCTTAGTTATATGTAGTATGAGACAATGGAATGGATTTATTCTGATCTCTATGAGTCAGATTAATGAATATGACTGACAGAGTGGGGCACTCACAGTGATATTTTCTGGGAGGCAAGACGGTATTCAATTGAAGTGTGCATATTATTAGTAGACAATTCTCCATAGGTTTTGCATGTTTATTGTTCAGAATGTCAAAGGTAATGCTTCCATTTAGGACAAAAATTAGGCTTTCTTACTCCTATTATAAAATATTCAGTTTTCCTAAGGTTGGAATTCCACTCCTGTAATAGAAACCACTGTGTGTGAGGAGCCACTTGGCCCACTTAATGCTGTCTTGTGAGACACCAGCATAAATGCTGACTGCTGCTCTTGCAGTGAGGAGTTTCTGATACAGGAGTCTGTGTCTTCTTTTTTTTTTAATTAAATCTTTATTATTCAGATTATTCAGATTATTACATTTGTTTCTCTTTTTTCCCCTCCATAGCTCCCCTCCACCCGGAACCACCCCTCCCTCTACCCTTACCCCCCTCCCATTGACCTCATCCATAGGTGTATGATTTTTGTCCAGTCTCTCCCTGTACACTCCTCACCCCTTTCCCCCTGAGAATTATCAGTCCTTTCTGTGCTCCTGATTCTATTATATTCACCAGTTTATTCTGTTTATCAAATTTTTAGTTCACTTAATTTTTAGATTCACTTGTTGATAGATATGTATTTGTTGTTCATAATTTTTTATCTTTTACCTTTTTCTTCTTCCTCTTCTAAAAGAGTACCTTTCAGCCTTTCATATAATACTGGTTTGGAGTTGATGAACTCCTTTAGCTTTTTCTTATCTGTGAAGCTCTTTATCTGCCCTTCAATTCTGAATGATAGCTTTGCTGGATAGAGTATTTTTGGTTGTAGGTTCTTGCTATTCATCACGTTGAATATTTCTTGCCACTCCCGTCTGGCCTGCATCGTTTCTGTTGAGAAATCAGCTGACAGTCGTATGGGTGCTCCCTTGTAGGTAATGAACTGCTTTTCTCTTGCTGCTTTGAATATTCTCTCTTTGTCTTTAGCTCTTGGTATTTTAATTATGATGTGTCTTGGTGTAGTCCTCTTTAAATTCATTTTATATGGGGTTCTGTGTGCTCCCTGGACTTGTAAGTCTATTTCTTTTACCAGATGTGGAAAGTTTTCAGTCATTATTTCTTTAAATAGGTTTTCAGTATCTTGCTCTCTCTCTTCTTCTGGCACCTCACAATTCTGATGTTGGTAAGCTTGAAGCTGTCCCAGAGGCTCCTTACATTTTCTTCACATTTTTGGATTCTTTTTTCTTCTTGCCTTTCCAGTTGAATGTTTTCTGATTCTTTATATTTCAAATTTTTGATGTGATTCTTGCCTTCCTCTAGTCTGCTGTTAGGTCTCTGTATAATATTTTTTTTTATTTCAGTCAGTGTATGTTTAATTTCTAGTTGGTCCTTTTCCATCTCTAGTTGGTCCTTTTTCATCTTCTCTTGGGTCTCACTAAATTTACCCATCTTTTTTAGGATATTCTTGAAAAACCTTATAACTGTGGTTTTGAACTCTATATCTAGTTATTTGTTTTTCTCCATTTCTTTTGTTTGTGATCTCTTCCTTTGTCTCTGCATTTTCACTATACCGGGAGAACTTCTGTGTTGGATTCAGCCTTATGATACAAGACTTGCAAAACTGCAAAAGCCTCTCTGTTGAGCTTGGGATGGGTGGAGTCTCAGTGCTTAATAGACTGCCGTGCCTTCCAGTCAGCCCCACCCTCCACGGCCCTTGAGTCTCACGTGACTGAGTAATCAATTGCTGGAGCGGTTCCTGTGCGCATGCATGCTCTCGCAGTGCCACTAGACCGCTGCCTTACCAGCTCCCCTGTGCTCTAGGACCATATGAGTCTGAGTCCCCAGGGTTTCACCTGAAACTGGGGTTTAGTTGAGTTAGAAGTGGCACAGTTGGGAGGCTCTGTCTTCTGCCCACTTGTGAAAGCCAGCGGCACAATCAGCAGTCGGTCTTCTGCGCGCAGTGCTGTGCACGCCACCAGACTTCTGATCTTTTACAACTCCCCTAAATTTCCATGGACTTCTCCCTTTTCACAGTCCAAACTTCCCCCTTATGAGTTTTGGCTGGACCTGGGGTTTAGTGTCGTAGGATAAGGGGTTCAATGCTGTTGGGAGTTTCTATCTCCCTCCCACCAGAGAAAGCCAGCTGGTACTCCAGCACCCGCTTTCTGCACACACGTGTCTTTGTACCTCAGCTTTTTGCAGCTCCTTTGGGTCTCTGTGAGCCACTCTTTTCCTTCTAGTTGTAGAATTTCCACTCAGCCAGCTTTCCTGTCGTTTTGGATGATGTCCATTCTGTCTTTTAATTATAGTTTTGAAATCGTTGTATGAGGCAGCAGGGTAGATGTTTACCTATGCTGCCATCTTGGATTCTCCAGGAGTCTTGTGTCTTCTGTTAGCCCCCATGAAACCATGGAAAACTACCTTGGCACACAAGTGGAATAGGCCCTTCTAAGCTTTTGGTATGTGTAATATTACAAATGCACACTAACTATGATTTCAGTTACATAAGAAAAATTAAAGGGGAAAACACTTGTAGCTAACATTTTCAAGGGAAACTGAATTTTATAATAATTATGTTAATGAATGTGACTATATTGAAGAGAACTTCTGATTTCCATGAAGGAGATTATTTTAATATGTTGGATTAAACTAATGAAAAGTGGGGGAAATGCCCACATGACACAAGTTGTGCTTCAACACTTGTAGATACTTTGAAGTCTACAGATTGTTTAATTGAGAACCATTTCACTAAGTGCACTTTCTGGAGCAGAGGCACCTCCTAGGAATTACCTAAATAGGTTATAATTCCTTTCTCTGAATTCTAGGAAATACAACATAATGATAATCAGACACTAAAGTATTAAAAGCAGTTCTATTAGTGAGAAGATGGTTATATAGTCATACAGTGTATATCTGGAGTCAGATGACTCAAATCAATTTCTAACTAATTTTGACTTCATACATTAGAAGTAGGGAAAAAAAAGCTTATTCCAATGTTTAAATATGTACACATTATCTGACTAATAGATTTGCTTGTAGTTGTTCTCGGTCAATGGACTTTAATGCAGCATTTTTATATGAAGTTCAAGATTTAAGGTAGCCAAGAAACAAACAAACAAAAAAAAAAAAACATTATCCATTAAGGGTCAGTTATGTAGACATTTCTCTAACAAGAGTTGTTTAATGAAAAGTAGCAAAGAATAGTTGGTTAAACCTTTAATGCCTTATTCTTATAGCAAAATAGATCAAAAGTTGTAATTATAAAGTTCCTTTAAGACGTGTGTGTATGTGGAAATGTATTTGGGGAAAATATTCAAAAAGTCTTCTTTGCTGGTATTAGACAAAGGTACTGAGGATAGGGAAAGGTTATTAGTTTGCTATTGCTCATTCCCTGCTGAGCGCAGTAGAACATAAAATAGGAATTAAAAAAGGAAGTCAGCTCTCTAATCCCAGCTGCAGGCTGATGAATCAGTTAGTGAATAATTGTTGCTACCAGTAATTAAAATAACCATATTTTGGAGAGAGGGAAGAAAAAAAAGTATTTGATGTCCAAAATGTTTTTGCCTAAAGTTGTAATTGCTGCAATATTATGACTTTAATAAATAGGTATAAAGATCTTAATGTAAAACTATAAAGAATATGATTTCCAAGATTGATCAAGTATCTAGCATTAGGTTTTGAAAACTTTCATCTGACTATCAAATTCAGTAGTCCTTTATTCCAACCCTCTTATTCTCTGGAATGCTTTTCTTTTAAATAGAGTTTCCTTTAAAAAGAACACAGCATAATATAAAATACAAAATAACAGAAACAATGACATAGCTATGAAATATACTTCTTTTTATTTTCAATAAAGCCACTAAGTTGACATTTATGTCCCTAAATTGGTGTTTAAACTTTTTAAATTAATGCTAATGTGAGCTAATCAGCATACTTTATCATGTTCCAAATTCTAAAAGTGTAAAATGTATAGGGTCCTATTCCAAGGATTTGGGGAATTAAGTGAAAATATGGCAAGAGAAGAGAGATGAATTTGTTTGCTATGTATTGTTTCTGAAGTGACAGTGATTATATGGAGAGATGTCCAATAAAGAAATTGAGATAAAATATTTCAGTTAAACTGAATCAGAGTTAGAGATGTAGGTATGTTATCAACATTGTTCTAAAATAGGCAATGAGATTAAAAAAACAAAAACAAAAACAATTATATTATTGATTCCACACAACTAGATTACTTTTCCATATAACTTCAAATTCTAGAATGTGTGAGGAGATGTAGGCAAAAGGGGCTATAAAAATTCCTCCTGGATCTGTATGTCCATGCAATCCCTCCAGTTAAATCTGGGTTGGTGTTAGAACTGATTTGACCACAAAAAGTGGTAGAGGTGATGCTGTACTAGTTCAGAACCCAGGCTTTATGCGACACGGCAATTGCTGCTTTCATTCTTTTGCTATCCTGGGGCTCCTGGTAAAGAAATCCAGGCTGCCCTTCCGGAGAAAGTAGTCATCTAGGAATTCAGGTACCAGACAACAGCCTAGCACCACGTGCCTGACATGTGAGTAAGGCCACCCTTGATCATTCCTCCACCCCAGCCACGACCTGAATGAGTGAGACCAGTGGGCACAATCTCTGATGAGCCTTACTCAGATTCCTGAGCCACAGAATCATGGTGAATAAACTCATTGCAGTTTACCCACTTAATGTCAGGGTAGAGTGTTGCACAGTACTGCTAAAAGAGAGGAGACTTGTCATATTTGCTGTTTCTTCCTGATAGATAATAAAACATTCTATGAAGAAACATAACATAAGACTTAAAAATAGAGAGTGACAATGAGGTGATAGAGAAGTATTTGCATTCAGGGACCAGAGAGGACTTGTAAGGAAGTGACATTTGAGCAGAAAGAAAACTTAAGGAACTGAATGGAAACAGTGATGGGCCATAAACACCAAGAAAAAGAAATAATTTCCCAATGTTTGCATGATATGTGATAAGTGACATATTCAAAATCAAATTAACCATCCTTCCTCTATTGGTATAGATATGGAAGGCTCCTTTCACCAACTCTTCTTTTGTCTATATTACCATTTATCTTTAAAAATCTATTCAAATGTCGTCTTCTCCAGAAATACCTACCTGCCTCCCTAATCTGGGCTAGTGGTCGCCCCTGTGTTGCCAGAGCCACCTCCATTTTCTTCTGTGAGAATGTGGGGTTCATGATGCAGCTTTTTTCACCTTTCAACCAAACCTCATACCATTAAAATGAAAGCTTGTTTTGACCTTCCTAACTTTAAGAAATACATATCCTGGTGAAATGGCAGTACTTTCTTGCCTCTACTTACATTGTGTTCACTATCTTATCTTTTGTACTTTTATCGCTATTGCTATCTCCCATTAGATCTCAGTTTAAGCACTTCACCTAAATTTAGATTAAGTCAAGAAAAAAGTTTTTGACCACTGGCTGTTTAATCTGCCACTGAAGAGTAGCAACAAAACAAAGCTTTTATCTACCAGAAGACACATTGTGCTTCCTTCGGGAAGGTAAACAAAATGGCAGATCTGGGAGCCTTATTCAAAGGGAGAACAAGGAATGGAAAGATTTTTTTAAGAGTAGCACCTGTCAAATGGAGCAGTAGTGTGTACTGTTTGACAAAATAGGCTGGTGACTGTCAAAATAAATGCTAAATCTCCCAGTTCTGACTAATGACTGAACCGCACCGAAATACTTGAGGGAAGCATCCAACCAAATGCAAAATTGAAAGGAAAATTGGAGCGATCAGCACAGCCTCCTAGCAGCTAAATTTTAAGCAATTTTGGAAAAACTCAAACCATTCACCAGGTTTCCTAGCGCAGGGCAAACTTCCAAAATCTCTTCTGATTGAGCATTCTGTCTTTGTGAGGAAATCACCTCTCTTCTGATGGCATGCCAAAAAGCTGGGTTCTGCCTTTTCAACACAGAAACAGTCCTGCTGTGACTGTGGCATTCTCTGTGCAGACACTCAGCTGACTGCCAATAATATCACCGGGAAGAGCAGCTGAGCAGCCGGCGCTGGACCCCTTTGTACTGCAGAGAGGGGCAAATGGCAGAAACGGCGGAGAGCCAGAGAAGGTCCATTTCTGATACCTTCGACTCCCATTTCTTCCAAGATGAGACACCCCTTTTCCTTTTCTCATAGCTCCTTCGAGGATCATCTTATTTTCCCTCTCCAGCAAGCAAGGTTTTCTAACAAGATTACAAAGAAAACTGCTCAAATGCCTGCCAATAATGTTATGACCATTTCCAGGAGCAGTTTCATTTAAACAAATTGTGTTTGGAGGCCCCCGAAGCCTTGATAAGCACCCGCTCTGAAATTCAATAATATATCACAAGTGGAAGAAAACAGGGTTAGTGCAAGAATTTTAAGCATCTTAAAAATACAGTTCTGCAAAAGCTGTCTTCAGAAGTTAACCACTCCTGCCTCAAGTTCTAAGTGGCAGGGATCAATACTGATGTATCCCACTGCCTGACTCCTTTCACTGTGCTCTTGCTCCCAGATGGGGGTGTTCTCTGGGCTCCCTGAGTTAACTTGAAAGAGCGAGGAAGAAAAACACTAAACAGAATATCTGCTCATAGGGAGGGGTCACTTCTAAATATTATTTAGCCTGCAGTAACAGGGCTTTCTTTCTCATTTGATTTTATTTATTAATGTTCTTCCATTATTTGTTTTTCCTTCACCTGTTTTAGGCATTTTATTGCATTGGCTCTAGTTTCAAATGTGGTTTTCGTGGGGATTTGATTCTCTTATAAGTAAACAGATTTGAGATGTGAAATGAGCAACATTCAAATCTAAAAGCACATATTTACTATGTGTTTCTTTCTAACAAAAAAAAAGTATTTACTAAAATCTGTAATGAAGAGAATACCCTTGTCATTTTGTTTATTTTAAGCCTTATCTTGGAGAGTTATAAAAGTCTGAAAATTTCATCCTGTGTTATTTTGACAACCGTAAATTTGGAAGCAAAAAATTGGGACATATTCAGATGATAGAATAAGTACCTGAACTCAGAATCTTCCCAGATATATAGGCTGACCGTATGTGTCATGAATGAAGTGAATAGTTGGTTCCCTCAAATGCCTATGTCTCACAAATGGACAGGAATCAGGATGCCTTTGCTTCTGACTCAGTGATTTCAACATTCCAGGATGATCTGACTCACCAATGCATTTGGTTGATGGATCCTACTCTGATAGTGGGTGATCCAACCCAGTCACCATCCTGTCCAAGGAGTCCTGCGTTTCCTGCAGCAATTATTCTGCTTGGCAAAACTCTCTTTTCTAAAACTTCTCTGCTCATTATTCTTGCTGCCTCTGCAGGGTCAGTAATGTGTCTGCCAGTAAAGTATTGTCTCCTTCCATTTCCTCTTCCCATAACCACAAGGAATAGAAGCCATTCCCCGGTTGAGGAAAGAGCATTTATCCATTAATAACCACACTAGTCTAGCAGCCAAATCCCTTTTTGATGCTCTGGTCATTTTTAACTTGGACTATTATAACCACATTCTGTGCTGTCTCCAAGGCTTTATTCTTCTTTCCAGTTTAAAATGATATGCATTCTGCAGATCAAATCATTTTCTAGATGGATTTAAGTTATGCCCCTGGGAAGGGAGAGCCTGGGCTTGACTATGTTGCAGATAGGGAGTGTGCTGTTGAATAGGGAGATGTGTGTCTAAAAGAGGCATTTAAATATATCAGATGTTGAGAGAGACCCAGCTTTTGTGCATTCCAGGAATCAGGACACCCTGAGATCTTATTATAATTGTAAGAACTATATTTGACAAATTGTGGGAATTTGTTCTTCCTGTGTCCCAGCAAGTTAGAATGCATTGAAACATATTTTGTGTGACTTTGGCAAACTGAAAGGTCACCCAGAAGTGAGCCCATGCCATTGTTTACTAACTTCTTTAATGTAGCTGAATTAACAGAGAGGATTTTTAAAAAGCTCCTTGAGCAATAGGTATGTTGTCCACCAAACTCTGCAGATAAGAAACAAATAAGTAAACCTAAGAAGAATGTGAGACAGTCATAGAAAAAGAGCAATTGTCTGCTGCACATGGAAAGTCTGTTTAAATTCCTGGCATCCTGGACATTTTTTTTTTCTGGCTTATATTTTGGAATTACTATAGGACTCTATAAAAGAGTTAATTCATTACCAAAAGGTAAGCTGTTTCCTGTCTACTCAATTGTAGAATCAGACTAAGTATTATTTTATCAAAGTAACATTGGCTATCACCAGTGTTAATCATTTTCAGAACAATTGTGATTTATTTTGAACCTAGGCTGAAGAATCTCTACACACACACACACACACACACACACACACACACACACACAATTAATTACAGTCAAGCCAGTGAGTCTATGTGACTGCCAATGCTTGCTCAAATATTGTTTGCATATAATCCTACACAGATGTGCAGCCAATAGGGAGCTGAGTGACTCTGCTTTTACACATCTTTTAGTTAAATTAAAAACCCAAAAGCTAAATCTTGTGCTCTGGGAGAGCATGTGAATTTGACATTTCCTGGAGGCTATTAGAACCATAAACCAATGAATAGACTATATTCATCCATTTAAGTGGTTTGTGACTCTGAAGACTAAATATTTACAATGTCTTTTATCCTTGGATACAATATAATGATCTCATCATTTTAATAGCCCTTTACTCAAATGGGGCTGCATCCCACTTAGATTTTAAAGACATGTATTTCAAATACTTTGGGTCTCATTAACTATTTGACTAAGGCCCAAGAATGACAAAATATATAGCAAGAGTTCAAGACGTTGAAATCAAGATTTTAGTTTTGATTTATGTCTTCCCTCCTGAATCTTACACTACTTACCAAACTTCACTCTAAGCGTTCAGATAAGAAGAGAGATTTGTACACACACAGTTGGTCAGCAGAAGGTCACTTTCAGATCCCAGGCATCTGCTCATAAATGTTGGGCTATGCACACTAAGAGGGGCCAGGTGACTGAATGTGGATGAACAGAGTAAAACCACGGCAACCCCTAGAGAAGACTGAAGCAGTGTGCCCCACAGAAAGCTGCATGAATGGCTGTGTTCTATATGGGAAAACATGGAATCACCCCATAAAACCCATTATCTAGTATTTTACTTTTCCTTATAGGGTTGTAAAAATGCCTGTTCTTCTTCATATTCTTTTCCCTATTTCTGCTCTTAAATCTTGCTGTTTTCTGAAAAATGAGTTGGTATATTTGGCTAATATTATCTTTTTTCCCTCTCTCCCATGTAGCACGAAAACTGAATCTGGTTTATTTTCAATATAGAAGGTTAAGGTGAAACATTACCTAGTTCTTGCTATATTTGGCTCTATTGCATAAGTTTTTACTTACATTGTCCTTTGCATAAAATAAACATAAAACACATTGACTGACATAAATGTGACCAAAATAAATGTATGGTTACCTCCCCTAAGATACACAAAGGGTCTGATCTATTAGAACTTTTATGCTAAGACTATTGGAATGCTCTGCTCATAGAAGTTGACCTCAATGATTATTTCATAAATCATTTTCCTAAAGCACCTATCTAACATGTTTTATAATACCTTGTTCAGATCATCTGTCAAGCCAGAATTCATCTTATGATGAGTTTAAAGTCAAAATAAAAGAGATAAAGGCTAAAGGATTTTTTAATTTGGTTTTTAATATACTGATTCTTAGTAAATGTTCTGAAAAAGTTATGTACATACAAAGGGGTAATTCTCTCTCTCTCTCTCTCTCTCTCTCTCACGCACACACACACACATACACACACGTATGGGGTTAAATATGATGTTTGTATAACAAAAACTATGATATACCAGAAAGACATTAAGCTATAAATAAAACAAAGCAAGTATTTAAACCCAAAAAACTATTATTTATTTATTGGTTTTAATACTCAATTTCTTTATCTGTTATATGGGAATAATATCTGCTGTGTAATACTTTACAAACTTATTGAAAATATTAAATGAAACAATGTGCTTGAAAGAACTATGAAAATCACAATTCACTGATCATGCTGATGAGTGAGGATATATGAACAAGACTCTGTCTGCCTTTTAAGAGTTCTGGTTTATTGGAAGAATCCGACCCATAAAATGTTATGGGGAAAACAGTAGGGAGTATTTAGCTGCCTTGGAACAGAACAGGGAACTACACAGAAGAGATAACATTTAGACTTGGTATTGGAGAGAGAAGAAAGAAAACAATATTCTGAATGGAGGAAACAATATATGCTTATATAGATAAGCATGAAAAAAAATCACAGTAAGTTCACCAAACTTGTAGCTGAGATGGAGAAATGGAAAAGTGATAAAAAGAGAGGGCTGAAGAAAAAGAGTAAAGATTTCATTGCGTAATTGATGCAGAGCTCTTGGATCTTCAAATTAGGAAAAAAGCATAATGTTAATGTACAATTTTGAAAAAAGTATCAAGTTAGCAAGACCTATTATGAAGAGGACCTATTATGGAAAAGGAAAGTAAAAATCAAGAAAAATGAATAGAAATTCTTATAATTATCCAGAAAGAAAATATTAGCAATCTATGTTAATTTGGTTGTCCTAAAAAGGATAAAGGGTTGAGTTGAGGGAATTAATAAGATCTGGTAACCATTGAGAGCTAGGAATAGAGAAGTAATGATATGTTGATCTACTAGAGATGACTGATATATAAAAACTAGAGGGCCGGTGCATGAAACTTATGCCTGGGGGCAGGATGTTCTTCAGCCCATCCTGCTCCCTCTCCAATCTGGGACCCCTTGAGGCATGTCCGACTGCCCAGGTAGGATCGGGCCTAAACGGGCAGTCGGACATCCCTATCACAATCCAGGACTGCTGGCTTACAACTACTCACTTGCCTGCCTTCCTGATTGCCCCTAACCACTTCTGCCTGCCAGCCTGATCATCCCCTAACCACTCCCCTACTAGCCTTCGGAATGCCTAACTGCTCCCCTGCCAGCCTGTTTGCCCCTAGCTGCCCTCCCCTGTGGTCCTGGTCGCCCCTAACTGCCCTCCTCTTCTGGCCATCTTGTGGTGGTCATCTTGTGTCCACCTGGGGGGTAGGATCTTAGACCTCATGGGGGCAGCCATCTTGTGTGTTGGCATGATGGTCAGTCTGCATATTATTCTTTTATTAGATAGGAAAAAGGCCTGGTGCACAGGTGGGGCAAGCTGGTTTGCCCTGAAGGATGTCCTGGATCAGGGTGGGGGTTCCCTTGGGACATGGGTGGCTACACCCACCAGCAACCCAAGCAGGAGGCCCTGCTATCTGGGTTTTATTTATCTTCTATAATTAAAACTTGGTAGCCGGGAGTGGAGCCAAGCCTTTTGCCCACACAGCCATTGAAACTTTGTTGCCTTAAGCAGAGGGCTGCTGCCAGGGTGTGTTCCTCCATTTCCAGGAGCAACCCAAGCCCTCTCCTGCTCTCTCTGTGGCCATAGCCATCTTGATTGGGTTAATTTGCATACTTGCTCTGATTGGCTGGTGGGTGTGGCTGGTGGGTATAGCAGAGGTCAATTTGCATATTACTCTTTTATTAGATAGGATGATATAATTCTCTAAGCATGTACTTAAAACTCTATCAGTATGGAATGTATCCACTGCTTTAGTGTGGTTTTCTGTGATATGCCAATAGCTAGTTTATTTCCTATTTGACCCCTCATCCCCAAAGCCCATGAAGCATTTTAATAATAGGTACAGCAGATGCAAGTTGGCAATCTCTTCTGTTCAGTAACTTCTGAGATGAAAGATGGAAGATTTAGGGAAAAAATTCACTGTCCCTACCCCTTCTTATCATGCTCTCATTTGAACGGCAGTCACTCAGGTGGAGGGTTTCTGCAGCAGTCTTTCCTTCATGACTGCTGGAGCGGTCATGAATCACCATGACATGCCTCTCCCAGGAGTCTCCTTTTTCACCCAGATCACTGGTACACTTTGCTCAAGGGTGCAAATGTTTATGGTAAAAACTCACTTAACTCATCTTTTTCCTCGTATTTAATGCATCATCTTAAAATGCCTGCATCACTGCTCTCTGGACATCTCACACTTTAACCTCCAACAAGACAGGAAGTGAGCCTAATTAATTCCTACTTATAACACTCAGTACTGCCTCCAAAACATATGGACATTTATAAATGTTTTGGTGATAATGAAATAATTTATCTTTTCTAGAGTGCATCCCTTTCAACTGAACCCAGAACAGCATATATTGCATTGATTTAGGGAGGATAAATGTAATTCCGTGACAATTAAAAATGATGGGAGGGGTAAAAACCCATCCATCTGCCTAATGACTAAACTTCAGTGGTGAAGATTTGATCATTCCAATGGAATTTGTTAGTGGAAGAGCCTTTTATTTAATGCATTTTAAAAAGTCAGGGGAGTCTGACTACGTCCATGAACTCTGTATTGTCAAACTATTTCAGCAAATGCAGGAAAAAGACAGAATGCATTTTTCACATTAGGACAGAAAAATACATGATGTTTTCCTGTTTAAATAAGTTCAAACATTATTTATATTGTTTTTAATACAGTGCAAAAACTATAGAATTTAAGCCATGTACACACATACGTGTGCACATTTGTATTAAATCATGTGTTATATGTATATATAACTTAAAATTAGATACATATTCATATTTTGCCCCTGAAAAATAATTATTTTTCCTTATTATTTGTCTAAGATATTATTATATTTGACTTTTTAAATCTAAAATCTGCCCCCAAGTGAAATGGGCATATAGATAAACTAAAAAATAATATTTATTAAATACAAACTTTACATCAATTTTATTGATGTGACAATTTGTGTATGATCCTCTAGGATTTTTGTGCCTTTTTTGTTGTTGTTGTTTTGTTTTGTTTTTTTTTTTTTTTTTTGTGTGTGTGTATGTGTTTTTAATGCCTTTGCAAATTGAATCATGTAGTTCCTACAAATTGCTTGCTAAAACTTGGCTACTTGATTAAAGCTTCTTTTGATAGTCACAAAATCAGTATTGTGAGCTTACAATACAGAAATAAAATCTCAAAGTGAAGCAAAAGGAAATTTTTCATTCCATATTTTAAGAATCTGTTATATTTAGGTTACTATATATTATAGAATAACAGGAAAATTAAAAGTATAGTGTACTCTATGTTCAAAATTATTGAATAATGTTTTTATTATTCATTTTCCAGAGCAGAGAAAGTTGCATTGGTTATTTCAATGACTTAGAAAAAGCATTACTTGCATATTTTCAAATCAAGCCTATTAAATAGCACATTATTTCTAGCCAAGCCTACTAAAGCTATTATTGCAATTGAACTGGATTCACTGGATTCATTACTAACATGTGATCCAAATTCAATTTAATTTTTTTTGCTGTAGCTATTGTTGTGTTAGATACTGAATTCTAAGAAATATATATATATATATATATATATATATATATATATATATATATACATACACACACACTCAAGTGACTAGTTTATAGTATACATCAGAAATGGGATATTTAGAGTTTATTTATAGAATTTTAAGTCCTAGAATTTATTTTTTAGATACCACTGAAATATTATTTAAAGAACACATCCTTATTTCAGAAAATGTACTTCTCATTTTATCATATATATTTATATTCCAGTAAACTTGCTTTCTCCTTTGATTTAATTTTATCCACTGAAAAATTGCTTGGGATGTGTTTTGCATTTCCCTCACCCTTTCAGATCTGTCCTTACATGTTTCACAAACAGCAGATTTACTCTGGTGTTGTTAGTAATTTCTGCCACCAGAGGAAAATATATATATATTTTTTTTCTATAGCTCTCTTGCAAAGGTTTAAGAGAAACTGAGCTATATTTCACTTCAAACTATACTTTTTGCAGATAAATTACTTAGATTTTTTTTAATTTCATGTTTTTGCCTAAAAATAAATAACAATTATTAGTTCACATTCACATTTTGAGACAAATTTTACTGTTCCTAATAGTATTTTACTTAACATTTTTAATTTGAATACTTGGTTTTCAAAAGTTTTCCTGTATTCAAGAATAGATTTATTATGCCTTTGAGACAAATGATTTTTAAAAAGTGAGTATTTAGTTTCATATCAAATGATAATAAGAATGTACTAGTACTTTCTGGATGTCAGAGAAAAATGCATTGGGATAAGGCTTGCATGAGTAAGGATGGGGTGGGTTATGCTCTAGTAAAACAATCCCCAAATCATGGACTGTTGTCCATCATGAGTTAACATGAAGGCCTATTCTAAAGGAGGCTTCTCTTAATAAGTGTTTCCATAATATTTCCAGCAGGGAAGGAGATGTGGCAGGCCTTAAGTGGGTCTTCTTAAAGCTTCTGTGTGCAATTTCCTTCTGCCCAGCGTTAACACTCCAGAGCAAGTTATTAGGCCATGCCTAACTCCATGCATGCACAGTCCCAATAATTTGAGGGACTTCTTCAATCCTCATAGCAGTGACTATAATAAACTCAAAAATTTCTGCCAGCTCAGTCAAACTCTATTCCCTTATCTTGATGTATTTACTTTAAAGTACTTAGTCTATATAATAAAAGGCTAATATGCAAATTGAGTGAATAGTGGAAGGACCAGTCACTATGATACACACTGACCACCAGGGGGCAAGTGCTCAACACAAGAACTGTTTTCAGGTGGTCAGTGCACCCCCACAAAGGGAGCACTGCTTATCCAAAAGCTGGGCTCATAGCTGGTGAATGCAGCGGTGGTGGCAGGAGCCTCTTCTGCCTCTGAGGCAGCACTAAGGATGTCCCAAAAGCTCCCAGACTGCAAGAAGGCGCAGGTTGGGCTAAGAGATCCAAATTTCATACACCGGGTGTCTAGTAACTATATGAAATCCCATTGTTGGTTTCAGAGATATGGATATGGAAGATAACAATGTACTTTCCATCAGGGCAAGGACCTTATTCTTCTTGCCTTTACTTTCCTCCTCCTCTCTTTACTGTCCTTTCTTTTCTCTAAACTCTATCACCAGATTAGCACCTGACATATAATAAATAGACGAATAATAAACATATGGATAAATAAATTATATCTATTTTACAAATACAACATTGAATCAGATATTTTAAGCAACTAAAGCAAGATAATATAGCTATGAACTAGCAGAACAGGAATCCAGAGCTCAAGGCTTAGTTAGACACTCAGCTATAGAGCTACTTTGCTTGATAGTTACAGAAGCTGATGGGAAATGCATAAATACTTGTGACATAGCATGAAAAACACTATGAGAAACATGCACAAATTACTATGGACCTGACCTACAGAGGGAGTAAAACCTATCAGGTATCACATGTTTGAAGGTGGTGAAAAATTATAGAAAGGAAGGTTTCATGAATTACTGTGCTAGATTTTGAGTGAGATGCATTGCATCTTGAAGATGTGTTTGCAATTTTGTTTGAAATCCATTATTTTTCTTTCTACTATGAGCCAAACATGTGCTAGCTGCTAAGGATTCAAAAATATCCAAGACAAGAAAAGTCTTGGCCCTTCTAGTGCCCTTTATCTCATAAGATACATGACAGACAGATGTGCACAGACAAAATCACTCCCCAGTGAGAGGATGGCAGACTTCTCTGTAGCTCTTGGAGGGACAGTGTAAGTAAGGAAGAGGAATTTTCATGCGGGTCAAGTGAGCAGAAGTTGGCAGGTCCACAACTCGCAGAGAGGTCTTTGAGAGCTATTGACTCCAAAGGCTTCTCCAGCACAAGACTATGAGCAAGATGAAATAGGGCCTTCTTTTCTCTTTTCTAAAGCATCCTCAATGATATTCTTTCACACTGCTTTTCAGGCAGTCAGGAAAAAAGAAAGAAAGAAACAACAGCTTGCCATAAGAGAGATTAATGGCAAGAATCCAGAAAGAAAATACTTAAATTATCAGTCTTCTGCACTTGGAAGGCTGTGAAATTAGACTCTTTCTAAATAAATGGTGAAAATATCATTCTTACCAATGACATACATTGATTACCTACTGAGGTCAGGGCATGCTTGCTACATTTTGGTTAAGGGGCAGTGGGTGGTAAGAAGATGGTAGATAATGATCCATTTAGATATTCTCAACCTGAAGAAAGTGATAAAGACACTAAGTCTATTGACATTCAGAAGAGAGATGTTCATGGGATACAGTAAATGCTGGGATGAGGCCAATAAAATCAGCATTTTCCAGACAGTGCGAGAAGAAGTTATCAAAGGAAGGAGTTATAACTTTGAAGAGTATGCTTGGTGCCTATATTACAGAAAACCCCAGAAAAACATATTTTTTAAATTCTCTTACTAAGAACTCTGTAAATATGCACTACAATATGACCTGATGTTTTCCTAGGATCATCTTTCTGTTCCATCATTAATTCTGGAGGAAGTTGCAAGGGAGGTGGGCAATGATTGTCTACTTAAAGGAATCATGGTTGAGAATTACATAAAGAAGTTATATACAGAGGTGTGGAAAAGGTCAAGAGCAAAAAAGAGGATATTAAATATCCCACGGACTAGCAACAGGGGAAAGTCCACAACTATATGGAGGCAGTTCCAGGACATTAGAGCTATAGCCTTAGGAAATTGAGCTGTAGAGAGGGTAATACAACTATGTACTACTAAACGGCTCAGCAGAAAGGAAATACAGGGAATGAATTAATAATCAGCCTCCTACTGCCCTCCATTCTGTGCCTCCCATTGCTAGAAGTTAACAGAGCAAGGGGGCTCAGGAGATACTCTAGCGTCTCAGAAAACAGAACAGGGAAGAAAAAAGTGAAGAGTTGAACTGGTCACAAAATCACTTGGTGGTCACAATTAGGTATTAAGAAGTTACCAAGATCCAGTTATATGCGGGGAGCTATTTTCAAATGGAGTACAGTTTTTGGCAAAATATAGGGTATAGGTTTAATTTAAAACTGAAGTGATCTCTGCTGTTATTCTCATGTGTGGGCTTACCAGAGACTTCACAAAACATCTCTATGTACCACAAACCCTTTCAGGACCATTGTGTGCTGGGTCAGCTGATCCTTGTCTGGAAAGCTTGCACTGCAGCCTAGACCTCTGTGTAGCCTTCTCTTGCTTTGAGCACCACTCAAAATTTCAGCCTTGAAGGCTACCTGGTAAATATATCAAAATAGCATGCCAAACATTTTATGTAATTGCTCCAAAATCTGAAGAGATTAACCAAGCATTGCCCCCATTTTTTTCTCAGAGAGTAGTCAAACATGCAGCAAATTGCCTTTCACTTTAGGAGAGTATCCTGGACATGCCCCATCTAAGGAACCCCAAGAAACTTTTTGGATTTTGAAGGCCCACAGGTATCTTTCTAAAGCAACCATTGTGGTTGTTGCTTCCTTATTACCTGCTTCAATTAATATAATTAATGGATCAGCATGTAGGCTATACAATGCCACAAACAAATAAGCAAAGAAAATTGCTACATACTTGCTTATGACATAGAGCAAAAGAATTGTCATAGAACTGAACAAAGATGGCAAATAGAGCCACTGCCCCTGATATGGGAAGTTCCCTTGTTTCTAATTATGTTAGCAGGTAGTCAAAGAGAAGAGTTGTTTAGGATAATAGCATGCCAGTGTCCAGGGCACGTATTAATTTGTTCCAATAAAAGTGCCATGTGCAGAATAGCAGATACACTTTTAGTATTATCTGATTAGGGTTTTTAGACTCCATAGTGATTCTCCAAGATCTTTCTGACTTTGCAGTAAACAGGAAAATTAGATGGATAGAAAGGATAAATGTCCATCTATTATCTCTTAAATCCTTGATGGTGACACTAATGTCTGCAATATCCACCAGCAAAATGGTATTGCTTTTGATTGGGTATCTTCTTGTTTTGTATCTTGTGGGAGGACACCAGGAGAGGAAATTTTATTAAATGTTCCTACAGTAAAAACTCTCATTCCATAGCACACAGAACCATTGAGAGGACTTTGCCAGTTACTAAGAATATATACATGTACATACTCCAAATATTTTAGAACTAGGAAAATATGATAAACAACCCCAATAATTTTAGTGTAAGGTTGACTTTATGAAGACTTCATCTCTCACCTGATCTCCATTAGTCCCTAATTGGACCATTGGACCACATGGTTCTGTTCAGAGTTAGTATCTAATAACCATGTAAGTCTGGTTATTTTCTTTTTCTCAGTCACATTATTAAGAGATTATAGCTTCCATAGAGGATTTGGAAGATAATTCACAGTAAAGAGTTGAGGCCTTTTTTGAGGCTGTTTACTCAAAGGGGCTGGCCTCCCTGCCAATCAACTCATTCTGTGTCTGTTAAAGTTTTAGAATTGAATAAAAGAGCAGGAACTCCATTAGAGTGCTTTAATTCTTGTTTATGCTCAGCAGATCTGATCTGGAATTTTTCTGCTTATATAAGTCAAACGGTACATTCGAAAGCTGTCCAGCATGTTTATTTCCATAGTCCTGGGAATAATTAGCCACTGTTACAGACCTCAGTGGCTAATTTATGGTAATTGTGTCCGCTAAATCTCTAAGGATACATGCCAACACCTGACTTCTATCACTCTGAGATCCCATCATTTCCATGAGGGAAACCTAAGTCCATGGTAGCACATTTCAGGTCTTCTCTAGCCAGTAGAAAACAATCTCTATAGCCTTTTTATGAACTCTGGTGATCCCCTCAGCAATCTATTCCTTAATGCCTTGGTGAAGATAATTTCTCCAATTTGATACCTATCTTGTGTAGCAGCCGTTTGCTCCTGGAGGAGGCCTCAACTCACCTGTCTGTGTTATGCTTCTATCTAATTCTCATTTGGGGCACGGGGTCAATGAGGGATGCTGAGTATGGATACTGAAGAGAATAAGTATCTCCTGAGGAAGTATGTTTCCCAGGTAACATCATTTAAAGTTTGTTTTGTTTTGCTTTGAATGTGAGAAAAGGGTGCTTGGGAGGAAGACTGGTAGAAGGGGCTGCTCTGTCAGAAAGGTATGTAAAGATACACTTGAGGGTTCTAATTCTCAGCCTCATCTGTGTCTGTCTCATTTACCCAAGTCACATCTCAGGACCCTGGTTCCTCTGAAGCACCACCATTAACTTAATAAGAGACCTGGTGAGAGTGTGCAATTTAGTTTTGCAATTCTTCAACTTTTGTAATCAGGCTTTCCCCCTGGTTTAAAGTGTCAAGGAAGCTGCAAAATATCAAATAGAGTTTTGTGTTTTCTTTGCCTTTTTGTTTTTATTGATTTATGTATTACATTTGTGTCCTTATCCTCCATTGTTCCTCCCACCTCCATTCATGCCCTCACCCCCACTTTTGTCTATGTCCATTGGTTAGGCTTATATGCATACACACCAGTCCTTTGGTTGATCTCTCCTCCTTATCCTCACCTTCCCCTACCTTCTCTCTGAGGTTTGATGGTCTGATAGATGCTTCTCTATCTCTGGATCTGTTTTTGTTCATCAGTTTATGTTGTTCATTATATTGCACAAATGAGTGAGATCATGAGGTATTTATCTTTATCTGACTGGCTTATTTCACTTACCATAATGCTCTCCAGGACCACCTATGCTGTTCAAATGGTAAGAATTCCTTCTTTTTTTTTTTACCACAGTGTAGTATTCCATTGTGTAGATGTACCACCATTTTTTAATCCACTCATCTGATGATGAGCACTCAGGCTGTTTTCCAATCTTAGCTATGGTATATTGTGCTGCTATGAACATAAGGCTGCATATGTCCTTTCTGATTGGTATTTCCAGTTTCTTGGGATATATTCCCAGAAGTGGGATCACTAGATCAAATGAGAGTTCCATTTTTAGTTGTCTGAAGAAATTTCATACTGTTCTCAACAGTGGCTGCACCAGTCTAAATTCCCACCAGCAGTGCAGGAGAGTTCATTTTTCTCCACATTCTTGTCAGCACTTGTCCTTTGTTGATTTGTTGATGATAGCCATTCTGACAGGTGTGAGATGGTACCACATTGTCGTTTTGATTTGCATCTTTCAGATGATTAGTGACTTTGAGCATGTTTTCATATGTCTCTTGGCCTTCCTTATATCCTCTTTAGAAAAATATCTATTTAGGTCCATTGCCCATTTTTTATTGGGTTGTTTATCTTCCTTTTGTTAAGTTTTGAGACATATTGGCCATCTACAATGTAGTGAAAAAGTATGTACTGTTGCTTAAGAGATGATTGAGTTCTAAACCTTCCTCTATTTGAACTGCTTGTTGTCCAACTAGTTACTGAAGCTCTTTGAGCCTCATTTGTTCTAATGTTAAAATTAGAGTGCTGTTTTTTGTTCATGGTAAGTGTAAGGAGTTAATGAAAGGACACATGTAACGTTCCTAGTGAACACTATGAATTCCTGAACTCTAGCCTTTTCCATCTTTCCTTTTTTTTCCTCTTTCATTTAACTTGTCCCAGTGTAATTTTACAACACATTACTGCCCTAAAACCACTTCACAGAATTCAAAACCTTTAAGCAAATGTAAAAATTCTGGACACACCATTATATGTTCTTGTAGTATCCCCGAACAGAGATTCATTGTTAAAGAAAGTATTCATAAAGCACAATGGACATCTTGGAAAAAACAATAATTTAAATATTTATGCAAATGTTTGTAACATTATCTATGTAAACAAAATGAAACAACTTACAGATAATAAATACTGCACATTTCAATTTTGTTAATTTTAAGAATATTGTTTCTCCAATATAAAATTAGAGTTGGAAACCTCTAAGAATTTCAATAATTGGTTTTCAGCTTTGTGCCCTTTAGGAGCTGATGCTAAATCTGGTAGGTAGGTTATCTTTTTAATTCCTAATAATATTTCCTCATTAAACATTTAAAAAGAGTTAACAGTGCTAGACAGGAGAGAGCTCTTCTTTTTTTTTTATTTACTATATGAACAGCCATTTGTTTGATTTCAGTTTTATTCAGTGGTTCCAAATTGGTTAATAAAATGCTAATGGTTGCCAACATACTATATTTCTCACTTGGAGATCATCATTTAATTCTAATAAATGCAGTTGGATACTTGTTAAAACAGCAGGAACTAATTCATATATTCGAGCTAAATAAATAAAATTTGATTGCATATTTGTTCCACTCTGATTTGATAACTGGCACTGTAGAGAGGTGCTTTGTATAAATTACCTTGGAAATGCCTGATAACCAAGTCTTCCTGATGAAAGTGACATGTCAAAATGGTGCCATGTGCCTATATATCACTTGTTAATGTCCACTGTAATGGATTCTAGACCTTGAAACCCACATTCTGAAAGTTTACAGCAACTCTGTTAGACCTGACAAAGCCCCAGAATGGGAGACCCTTAGGGACTTGGAGACAACTCAGTCTTTTCCAAAAAGTCCCTTCTGTATGAAGCCCACCCCCCTCCCAATTAAAAAATCCTCCTAAGAGAAAGGATGGTCTAGAACTTCACAGGATGATTTCAGTTGCCTTAACATAAAGGTGAGTTGAGGGAAATACTTAATGTAATAGACTTCCACAGGGCCTCCACTTCAAAGTTTATTTTGATATATTGGGAAAAATCTATGCTTTCAGAAATTCATCTTTGTGTTAGTTCTTAGAAAAAATGTTTGTCAATACTTGCTTTGGGGAAATATGACAATTATCTTATTTGTGATAAACTCATGTGACTCATACCCTAATATAGTCTTCCTATTTGCTATTTACATAAGATCAGCAAAGTGTCTATGTATTTACTCCACTGGGGTCTTATTTTATAGCTTCATTTTATAAATAATCAAGAGTGTATGGAAAACCAAAAGTTAAGTTGCTTATCTTGATTTTTTACCAAATATCACATTAAAAATATATACAATTAATTTTTTAATTTTTAAAATTTGATGCAATTTAGTAAAAATAATCAGGATTATAGGATTAAAAACAGTAATGAAATGTGGAAGTGATATTTATGAACCTCTTATGCAGAATTGAGGAGAACAGTAAGAAAGTGGGGACTTTCTGTAAATAATATAGGTCCAATATGCACAGGGAGTGATTTTCTGTGTTGATTATTTTCTGTTTACAATGCTTCAATATTTCTAATATTCCTAGAGAACATATTTAAAGCAGATTTTTAAAAGTAGATCCACATGTAACAATCCTTTTGCCTAAACACTTTGTGTATTTTTAAGAAATAAAAACATCTCTTATCTGTCTCTCACTTTCTCTCTCTTCCTTTCGAATGTCTGAGTGAAAACACAAAAATAATAGAATAAGGGTACAAAACTACACAGGACTCTTTTTGACATAACAGAAATGAATATTTTAAATTTGCAATATATACATTGGAAAAAGCTTTTATACTTCTTTAGTGTATAAATGAATTTTCTACCATTACTAACAACTTTTGATTAAAATTTTGACTGAGTTTTAAAATTCCAAGGGCCAATGTCAGCCCTGTTATCACATGCATACATGTACATGCAGAGTGATTCATCTGAATTGAGGCAACTGGCCACATCTTCCTAATCACACTATGTAAAATTCCCAGCTGCTGTACAATTAGTATTAGTCACTAATTTGTTAAATTATTTTAAGTTATTCAAATATAAAATGACTTTAATATGTTTTGTGTACAGAATCATTACAATTTTTGACATAATTTGAGAGGCTCTTGAGTTAGCTGTCTTTTATAAGTGTCTTAACAACAGGGATCATCCTGAAATAGAGTTGAATTAGAAACCATTACAATTTTTAAATGGAAAAACATGAGTACAAGCAATGTAAAAGTATATGAGAGTCAGAGAACCCTAAGATAAAAGTGAAAAGGCTGCAATCTAAAAATATAATTGGTTAAAAAATGGTAACAGTTAACTGACCATCAAATATATATTGAACTTCTGGTGTATAGAGAACACCATGCTTACCCCCAGCTTAATATGTTTTTTACTATTTTGGGTAGACCTCCCCAAGAGATAGTCATTGATCAATGTGTCCACAGTTTAGTTGTTATTCCATGAGGTTGAGATAAAAATAAAATTACTTTCACTTGATGCTCCAGATAATGAAAAGTTATCTCATACTAGTAATGTGTCTTATTTGTACAGCCCACATAAGGACTCAGGCAGAACTCTACATGACACAGTATTTACGCATTCACTGTGTACTGAGAGCTAATTTGTGCTTTAAAAGGACTGCCATGAAAGGATGGCATAGCTCAGTGGTTGAGGTCAAGTTTTGATTCCAGTCAGGGCACATGCCCAAATCGTGATTCTCTCTTATCATTGATGTTTCTGTCTCTCACTCCCTCTCCCTCTCTGAAATATATATATATATATATTTTAAAGGACTGCCATTAGTTGAGTACCTACTGTGTGAAGACACAGAGTTTAATGTTTCATGTATATAGCAATTCTAAAAGCCAGTTATAAGTATCTCTATTTTATAACAAATGACTCCAAAGTTCAGAGAATTAGCAAATTACATGAGCTCTCACAACTAATGAGGAGGTGGAGCAAACACGGACTCTATGTGAGCCCACAGATGATTCTTTTTCTCTTAAATCCCAAAGCCACCCTCACAGGCATTGTGGTATAAGTAATAAAAATTTATAATCAAGGTTTGAGTGAATCAATACTTGTAATCACAACATAATACCCAATAAACTTGCCCACACTTTGAGATGACATTTCAATTCATTTTAATGCTCTTTTTTACACTTCTTCAACCACAGATCATGATGTTAAGGTAACAGAAAAACTGCTAATTCAACTTCTTTTTATCTACTCAACACATTGTCTATTTTTCAGGGATTTAAGAGCACCTCTAAAACAGTAGCTTTTTTGTGTTTAAAATATCAGTGATATGAGTCAGTGATAGAATGGAATGGCTCCCATTTAGCTGCAATTTTGAACAGATGAGCTCAAGAAAGTTCTGATTAGGATATGCTACATGAGCAAAGATTAGAGGATATTAGAGAGCAAGTCTGTAAGTATTTGGGAAGAAAAGTCTAGGAAGACATAGCAACAACTGTAAAAGTCCTAAGGGAAGAGTGCCTAGTGTATGTGACAGCAAGGCTTGTGGAGCTAGGCCAGAGTACAAAGAGAGGAGGTCAATGGAATGAATGGACATGAGTCATCAGATAGAGCAATGTGTACTATTCAGAGAGCTTCCTGCATGTGCCCACTGAAACACACTTGATAAAACACACTGAAACAGACATGTTAGAAGAATAAATTCCACCCAGTCAGTATGGCTCAGTGGTTGAGCATCAACTTATGAATCAGGAGTCACAGTTGGATTTCTGGTCAGGGCACATGCATTGCGGGCTCAATCTTCACCAACGGGTGTGCAGGAGTCAGCAGATCAATGATTCTCATCCTTGATGTTTCTCTCTCTCTCTCCCTTCTTCTCTGAAATAAATAAAAAATATATATTTTAGCCAAAACCGGTTTGGCTCAGTGGATAAAGAGTCGGCCTGTACACTGAAGGGTCCCAAGTTCAATTCTGGTCAAGGGCATGTACCTTGATGGCAGGCACATCCCAGTTGGGGGTGTGCAGGAGGCAGCTGATCAATGTCTCTCTCTCTCAATGTTTATAGTTCTCTATCACTCTCCCTTCCTCTCTGTAAAAGTCTCTCTCTCTCTCTCTCTCTCTCTCTCTCTCTATATATATATATATATATATATATATATATATATATATATATATACCAAAATCAAGCTATGAAATTTGTGGGGAGTTCAGTAAATTTCTTCCAGAAATTACAGAAGTTTCTATTTGTATCATCTAGCTTTTCATTCAAATATTTGTGAGTATTATTGATGCTGTCATTAAATGTGGTTACTTTCAAATTTCTGGGAAGCTTGCTAAGAATACATACTATATGGACCTATTCTCTAGAGATCTAGAGATAGGATTCATAAGTACTACAGTGGAAACAAAAGTCTTCATTTTAATAGACACTCTACTTCACTTTGATTAAGACGGTCTAGGTGCAAGAGTTTAAGAATCAGTTATCCAGGTGGTATGTTGTACCTTCAAAATAGTAACAGGTTACACATGATAAAGATTATGCTTCTGCCTAGGAATACATGATTATAATTTAAGACTATCTGGGCCCTTACACCTGGTAGATGCTTCTCTGTGATGAGGAAGGCAAGATGACTTGTGACAGTGAGAAGGAAGGAATAAAGGACTGGAATCTTAAAATTTAAGAAATTCCTGTGGCAATGATGCAAGAAGGAAAACTGCAGTGAACCAACCTTGTTGAACCAACCATCTGTAGTAGGTTTTACTGCACAGGATTCTCATAACATTATTTGTCACCTCACCTAGATATGTGTACAGTCCATTAATGAGTAACCAGAGTTCTAGACAAGATAATTAAATGTTGCTGGTCCAGATAAGAAAAGGATTTTAAATTTGAACTTCAAACCCACCTCCATCTATTTCCATAGCCATGTTCTTGATTGTACTTTAGACTTGCTTCAGGAACAATAATTATCAGTCAGAAAGAGTGACCATGGCTGTGTAAGAAAATATTTACAATGCATTTTAAAATTCCATTCTCCATCTGCCTCATAATGTTCTATTCTTTTCTAATCTCATTTTCAACTGACAACATATCAGTTACTTAAGTATAAGTTCCCTGGTTGTTCATATCTACTATATCCAAGGCCAGTTCTGACTCTCATTAATGCATGGTCTTGGTCATATTACTAAACCTCCATGTACCTTATTTTCCCAAGCTGTAAAATAAAGATAAAAATGACACTAATTCACAGTGTGCATTCTATCTCTCTATCCTTCTCCCTTCTCTGAAATCAATAAAAATATATTTTTTTAAAAAGAACAAGTACCAAAATCAAGGTATGCAATTTTTGTGGAGTTCAGTAAAATTGGCTTTCTTCTAGAAATTATTTATATATATATATATATATATATATATATATATATATATATATATACAGTATGTCATGTGTACGTACACACGTGTAAAGTGTGTATGTGTGCAAGTATATTTAAGTTGTGCATAGTAAATAGTAGTCTTATGTAAAGTATATATTGTGTGGTTTATAATTATATTAATAAATTAGAGTCCCAGTGCATCAAATTTGTGCATGGTGGGTGGGTTCCTTAGCTCAGCCTGTACCCTCTCCAATCTGGGACCCCTTGAGGGATGTCCGACTACAGGTTTAGGAGTCCCTCAGTTCAGTCAGACATTTCTCTCACAATCCAGGACTGCTGGCTCCTAACCACTCACCTGCCTGCCAGCCAGATAGCCCCCTAACTGCACCTCTGCCAGCCTGATTGATGCCTAACTGCTTCCCTGCCAGCATGATCATCCCCAATTGTCTTCTCCTGCAGGGCTGAGGGGAATGGAGGAATCTGCTGGATGAGGTGGGGCTGAGGGGACTGGATGCTGCCATCTTGTGGCTGTGGACTCCACCATCTTGAGAGGGTGTGACAATCAGTATATATACCCTCTTTATTAGATAGTATTATATTGACTCCTCAGCATTTGAATTATTTCTTATTTTTCAAACTAGAGGCCCAGTGCATGAATTCGTGCACAGGTGGGGTCCCTAGGCCTGACCAGCAATCAGAACTGATCAGGGTCAGGCCAGAGAGGAGGCAACAGTCGCCAAGCTGGGCATGGAAGGAAGAGATGCTGGATGCCACCACCATAATCACTGGCATTCCATCACAGCACAATTCCCTGCACACCTGCCCCCTCCTTCCCTCACAGCCATGCTGCCATCACAGCGGGCTATGGCAGGCTGATTGGAGCCTATGGCCTAAGGGTAGGGATGAGGCATGGGAGTTTGGCTGCTGGCCCCAAAGAGGGAGCCAGCTCTCAGCCCCCCTGGGAAAGGGGCCACATCCACCACCACCCACTCCCAGTCCCCTGTCCCAGGCCCAATGGGACTATTGGGGTCTGCAGACTGGGGGGAAGGGACTGTGGGAGGTTGGCTTGCCAGGGGGAGATTGGTTGTGGGAGTGCACTGATCACAGAGGGCAGCTCCTGCATTGAGCGCCTGTCCCCTGGTGGTCAGTGCATGTCATAGCAACCAGTCATTCTGGTCATATCATTCATTCTGGTCGCTTAGGCTTTTATATACTGGTATATAGATGATATTCCTATAGGTAAGAATTTACCTTTTCTTTAATTAAAATATATAAAAGTAAGTAAAGCCTATTTATACCACACTCATACTCCGACAGAAGAGAGCCAGATCCTAATATGTTGTATACTGAAATAAAAATGTTTCTATATGTCTAAATGTTTAATATGGAAAAGTAGCATTGTTTTGTATTAATTTTTGTATAGAGTAAAGAACTAAATAGGTATTATGGCTCATTTTCTTTTTAAATACTTTATGGTGAGACCATAGCCAGGTAAAAGGTTATTATTTTGGATGTACCCCAATTCTAGGACTCTTCCTCTGTATTCCTATGCTCACTTCTGCTTTAAATGTAAAATATTACCTCTAGAAAACTTTGCAAGGTAAATTTAAAACAGTTCTAAGGATGTTTCCCAGCCCAGATTGGTGAGTGAGGATTTCCTTCCTCTTGGCCAGGTAACCAGTCAAGTGACCTATATAGGACAAAGAATAGCTAGTGTTTACTCCAGTTAAAGAAGGCTATTTAAAAAGGTAATGTCTTCAAGAGCAGGATGGATTTGTAAGAGTTCTGTGTAATAATTTCATATAAGAGCTAAGCTCTAAAGCACAAGTGCCAGAAATAATTTAATAATAATTAAACAGAAAATTACACATTGATGTAACCCATATGATAGATTAAACTGGATTGACACTAGTGCTGAACTTCTAGAACACACACTATACTGTCAAATATTTTTTGAATCTTTGTAAGTGCTTTCTAATGATGCTGAATACTTTCAGTACAATGTAATATAATTTTTCTTTCCATGTTTAGATGGTTATGATAGGACAATAAAAGATAGGAAATCATATTTCACTATGTTTTTAGCTATTGAATTCAAAGAAATTAAGTTGTCTTAAAGTAAAAAATTAAAGTGAATATTTCCATAAATTATCAAGAGCAAAAATGAGCTAGACTCTCTTTAGTTTTAAAACATTGAAATGATTTACTTTCACATTTCAATTAATATATTGTATCAACTTATATTGTCTTTAACTGGACAGATCTTGGATGAATATTTATTTAATTAGTTACTAGCTTTGTGGATGTGGACAAGCTCTGGGAACTCCAAATTCTGTGCTTGTAAAGTGAGGATAATGGTTTCTTTCATCTGTGATTTTTTTTAAGACTTAAATATGATAATTCATTTGATGTGCTTTTTATAGCATTTAATATATAAATATTAGAAATTACTTTTGTATTTAAAAACAGAAAAGTGTAAGCTATAAATAAAATTATGTACACTAACATGCATTTAAAATAGAAAATATTTTTTTCAAAATGTCATCCCACTTTTACTGTTAGTTTTGCCTTTCTTCAACTGTGTAGATAGATTTCCAATAAGGTAATAAAACTTATTTTCATTTTTATCTGTTTTCTCATTTTTATTAAAACCTTATTAGATAGTGGAGAAGAATATTTACCTTACTCTCATGCAGTGTCATTTGCAATTCAAAAATAAATCTACAAAAATATAGTCAAGTACAGAATATGGTATACACATCAACCTTTGTTTTTACTCCATCTGACTCTATTCCCTGGGGAGAAGAAAAAAGGCCCAATAAAATTCAAGCTCTGATTACCCAGAATATTTATTTCACAAGGCAGCGGTCCATTATTTCCCTTTCTAGTATAAATGAAAAATGTCTTAGTGATATTCTCTAGTCATTGGATAACATTGTACAGTGTAACAACACATAACCAAGGGGAAAACACATATTCTCCTTAGCTTCCCAAGGGTCATATGCTGAGTTCTGTTTGTCCTTTAGGCATTCACCTGCAGTGTTTTGGTTCTCAAAATTGACTAAGTTCCAGCATTCTTACCAGGAAAGAAAGGAGATTACAAATATGGCATGGAAAGAACCAGAAGGGCAAAATGAGAGGCATAAGTAACAGCTCTTTTTGCTGAAAGCTGAGAAGCAAAGACACCCAAAGCTATGAACACATATGAGCACATTTTTATTTGTAACATACCATTTCCTACTAAAAAGAATCAAGGAACTGTGAAGAAATGCTTAATCGAAGGGCAATGGAGGGAAGTACAAAATAATCTAGAAGATCTTATGGTGCTACAAAGTTTCAACGTGCTCCAAAAATGACAGAAGCATGTCAAAAACAGAAAGAGCTCCCAATAACTGAAGCTTAAATAATTCAAGCATGAATAATGATGGTGATTAGTTTCTATAGAAAAAAGTGTATGTGTCCATGTACATACTAAATAAAAAATAGAAGAGAAACCTCTTGCTTATGATAAAATGGAGGCATTATTGTCGTAAAAATCTCTTTTTATAGACATAGAAATAATTGATTTAGGGAAAAATCTATTAATATATGTTAAAACTAAAAAAAATGATGGGGATAGGATATTTATACTATCACTATATGTCATAACTGATGATTTATTATTTACAAGGAAAATTGTAATTTTTCAGTGGAGAAGCCTTCCAAACAACATTCCAAGGGTTACCACAATTAACATTACCAAATAATGAAATAGGCTGAGTCATGTGTCTCCTGATGTGATGCCCTGGGAAGGATAAGAAGTTACTTGTAGTCCTGACAAAATTGCATAAACTAGATCTACTCATGAGACAGCAATCAGGGGAAAAGAAATACTCAATAAAATCACTGGCTAGTCCTCTTAAGAAATGCCAAAAAAGTGAGAAATCATTCCAGATATATGATACTAAAAAGACATGAAGACTGGATGAAAAAAAACATGTATAAGACTTTATCAAGACAAATGGCAAAATTTGAATATGAATGACACATTGAATCATAGTACTTTAACAATATTAAATTTTATTCTTCTGATTTTTAGAGGTATACACACTGAAATATTTAGGAATAAACATTCACGATATCTTTAATTTACTCTAAAATTGTTCAACAATTTATCCTAAAGTAAATGTGACCAAAGCTAATGATTAATGAATATGGATGAAGAAAATAAAAAAGTTCATTAAAGTATTATGGCAATTTTTTAATTCTTTGATAATTTTAAAACATTAAAAGTCAAAGAAAGATGAGAAGAGCTAAGAGGTAGTTTACTTTTGTTCATTTTGAACCTAAAGTACTATATGGCACATTACCCAAAGGTGGGAGTAGAGGTGGTCAAAAGGAAAATTATTTATCATAAGTGGTCCCTCTCCATAACCCCAAAAGATGTTTTCAATAAAAAGCTTCTCAATTATCATTATAATTATGTATTTCCATTTGCAAACATTTTGTCATTTTGATGAATTCTATTTTACTATTAAAAAGCAATATTTTTAAATGTAATGCATAAAAGCTTCCAGAAAGTTTGTAAAATCTTTTTTCTCCAAAAAGGAAAAATTTTAGCCACAATTTCCAGAAATTTGTACTCAGTAAATGTGTTTAGGTGCAAGCATCTGTCTCATTAATAAGCACCAGCTGATTCTGAAGAGACCATCACAATATATCTATCTGGTGAGATACACTAAATTGCTTTGAGCTTCCTCCCAGAGGAAGCTGGCTGAATCTCACCATTGCCTAGGAATAAGTGCAAGTAGTTAGTAGGAGACTGAAGAAGGAAAGTTGTTCCCTCCCCTGCCCCCCTGCTAAAATACAGAAAGCAACTATTCTGGAGCAGGCAGGAAGAATCCATTCAATTTTGGTTTTATTAATTGCTCCCACTTTTAATAGAACATACTTTTTAATACATTTTATTGATTTTTTACAGAGAGGAAGGGAGAGGGATAAGAGTTAGAAAAATTGATGAGAGAGAAATATTGTTCAGCTGCCTCCTGCACACCCCCTACTGGGGATGTGCCCTCAACCAAGGTACATGCCGCCCTTGATGGGAATAGAACCTGGGATCCTTCAGTCTGCAGGTCGACACTCTATCCACTCACCCAAACCAGTTTTGGCTTAACAGAACATTTTTAACATTTTCCATTCAACCCCTCATCATCTTTTTGTGCTATATATAAATTGGGGTTTAAATGTGTGTTAGATATTAGAATTAATAGTCATTCCCTTTTATTAATTAAATATATAGAAAATTACAAATAATAAACACCTGTGAACCTGGCATTTAATGTACAACTATTGACATTTTGTGATTTTTTTTAAGTTTTTTATTAAAAACTTTTAATTAACATTGAAATTCCTATTATTTGACACTCCACATTTCATTCCCATATCTCACTCCCTTCCACAATATGGTACCATATGGTATTGTGGAAATATAAAATGATGGTGGAAGCTCTAACCATGGAGAACAATCTTAACAATTAATAAGGAATTATAATTTTTATTACTATGTTCCCATAACATAAAAATTTTTTGTCAAAATATTAAAAATGTTCTTACCATAGGTGCTAAATATATAGAAAAGTATAAATAATAAAGTAAGTTTAGAACTGTGGCTTCAAACAGTAGAAATATTAGAATGAGTGTTTCATTTCTTTGTTTGAAAAACTTACTGAGAGTAGTTTGAACAGTAAGTGCCTTCCTCATATCATATAATTTACTAGAGGCCTGGTGCACTTGGGGGTGGGGAGGCTCAGCCTGGCCTGCACTCTCTCACAGTCTGGGAGCCCTCAGGTGATATTCCACTGCTGGATTAGGGAATCAGGGAATCTGGAGTAGGCTGGCAGTCAGACATCCCTCTGGCAGCCCAGGAGCCCTCAGGGAGGAAGCGTAAGCCAGCAGTCAGACATCCTTAGCGCTGCTGCAGTGGTAGGAGAGGTTCCCACCACCACTGCTGTGCTCGCCAGACATGAGCCTAGTTTCTGGCTGAGCAGCTTTCCCCCTGTGGGAGTTCACTGACCACAAGGGGGCAGCTCCCATATTGAGCGTCTGCCCCCTAGTGGTCAGTGTGTGTCATAGTGACTGGTCTTTCTGCAGTTTGATCTATTTGCATATTATCCATTTATATAGGACTAAGGCCCAGTGCACAAATTCGTGCATGGGTGGGGTCCAGCTGGCCTGGCCAATTAGGGTGATCAGTGCCAGGCCTGTTGGGAGGAGAGGATGGTAGCGGTTGGCTGGCTGGCCTGGCCTGATCAGAGCCCAATCAGAGCTGGATCAGCTGTGGGAAGGGGACATGAGTGATTGATCAGCAGGCCCATCCCTGATTGAGATGGGGGTACTAATCAGGGGTCAGTGGCCAGGGGAGGGCCCATGGAAGGTTGGCCAGCCATCCCACCCCCAATTGCTGTGGAGGAATGATTGGGGGTGCAGCTGGTTGCAGGGGAGGGGCTATGGGCAATTGGTGTGGTGGGGGCTGATTGGGAGTGGGGCTGGCCATGGGAAGAGCTGTGGGTGGTGCCCCTGATTGAGGTGCGGGGGCAATCTGGGGCAGGGCTGGGTGGGATGGAGGGGTTATAAGAGGTTGGCTGGCCAACACCATTCCCTACTGAAGTGGGGGGATGATCAGGAGCAGGGCCAGCTGTGGGAAAGGCCCTTGGGTGGGGGGTTGGCCAGCTGGGGCCAATTCGCTGTCCACAGTGGGTGTCATAGCAACCAGTCATTACAGTCTTTACAGCATTCTGGTCCCTGCCATATATATATATATATATATATATATATATATATAGAGAGAGAGAGAGAGAGAGAGATTTTCTATTGGTTAGACACAGGTCCCGCAAATTACAGGAACAAGCATGTTCTATGAGTTGGTGAAATGCCATAACCCTTTCTGAGTTTGAGTTAGTTTCCAACATTTTAACCTATGCACCATCAATATCATGAGCTGTATCCAAGGGTTTATCTAAAGCAGCGGTTCTCAACCTGTGGGTCACGACCCCTTTGGGGGTTGAACGACCCTTTCACAGGGGTCGCCTAAGACTATTGGAAAACACCTATTTCCCATGGTCTTAGGAACCAACACACCGCTCCTCGATGTAGCAAAATGTAGCAATGTAGTTTACTGTTGTCATATTAAGACTGTTACCCAGGCTATACCACAATTCAAGACAAAATTTCATTTATTTGTAATTAGAAATAAATATTTCACAATATATAATTACATATTGTTTTTGTGATTAATCACTATGCTTTAATTATGTTCAATTTGTAACAACGAAAATACATCCTGCATATCAGATATTTACATTACAGTTCATAACAGTAGCAAAATTACAGTTATGAAGTAGCAACGAAAATAATTTTGTGGTTGGGTGTTACCACCACATGAGGATCTGTCTTAAAGGGTTGCGGCATTAGGAAGGTTGAGAACCACTGGTCTAAAGGAAAGTGTTCTTCCAGTCTCTTCTTCTGGATGTCTCCATTCTTTTCCTCCAAACCACTTCCATCAATATGTCAGTAAGTTCATCTTCACCTAGTTCTTCAGAGTGTATTTCTAGAGTCTCTCTTTAATGGCCACTTTGCAATTCTGTACCTTTCTTCATATAAGTTATTAATAAGGCTTGCCTTCCAATGGTGACTTGTCGACATTAAACATGTGATAGTCATTACAACCATCTTAACCAATATTTGGAATCTGGGTGCAATTTTTATTGCTGCTTTCTCATTAGCTCTTTTAACTTCACCAAATAGCTTAATGTAAATCAATTTATGCTACTTCTGAAATAATGACACCAAACTATATTAGCAGTAAAAGTTATTCCAGTAATTACTTTTCTTTTCTTTTTTTTCAAAGAGGAAATTAATTCAATGCTTTGGCCTGAATGCTAGACAAGCTGATTGGATTTTTTTTTAGTACTGTCTTTTATCCAAAATGGAAGTTAACACTCCTCCATGCCTAGTGCAATTTAAACAAGACTAAAACAACTTTGCCTTTAAAAATATATTTGTTGTTCTTTTTCAATATTATTAAAATATTCTTTAAAAAGTAATTTGATGCAGGGGAAATCTTGTTCTATTTTCACTTTGCTGTCCCATATTCAAATATAATATTCTAATCAAATTCAATTTCACTCCCAGTATTTTTATTTTTCATTTCTTTGCTGTGCTTTTCTCTTTGTTAGTGAATTCCCTCTATCAATTATTCATTTCTATAAAGTGTGACATGATTTATTTCAGGGATACAAGGAGATGGTACAACTCCAATGCTTTGCTATCTGTGCTTGGAGCAACTAACATATGTATAGTTACTAAATACCAACTGATTTTAAAATAAAACCACTGATTGGTCACTGATCATCATGTGTATCTGTTACATACATAGTGATATCTAGACTGAAGAGTTAGCAGCAAAGTTTTTATTTTTTTGCAATTACAACTTATTTACAATAATAAGAGAAATGTGAAACATATAGAAGACTGGTGCTATTTACCTAAACTATGATAAATGGAATTTGTGCAGATCACAATTGAGCAAAGCTAGGACTGGCTGTACATTGTAATTTAATCACGAGTAACATACTAATATTTTGACTGTGTTCTACTGGCTAGATATAGTGACAGGTCCACTCTCTTGCTTCAGAGGGAATCTTGGGGGCCATCTGAGAATTCTGCCTACTACAGCATTTATAATTTTCTTGGATTCTGCCTACTTTTGTGGCGTTGTACACTCCCCCTAAGAGAATATGAAGATTCCTGCTATTCACAATTTCATGGAAACTTACTATTAGATATTTGTTTTTGCCAGTTCAATAGCTAAAAGGCACACTTTTTATTTGAAATTGCACTTTCTTAATATTAATAGAAATTTAGTAGTTCATATTTTTAGGAAATCTATGTCTTCTTTTTTGAGTTATCTATATTCATCACTTACATTTTTATGGAATTGTTGAAATTTTAATTTGCTTCATGGGAGTAGTTATATACTCTGGTTACTAAATCTTGATATTTACTATATAATCAAATATATCCTTTCAGTCTTATCCCTATATTTAATTTGATTAATCATGTCTTTTATATATTATATATATAGTGTTTAATTGAAATTTATAAAAAATTATCACTTTCCCTTTATACTTCTTAAAAACTACTCTCCAAGCCCTAAACTAAGGTCATTAAATGTTTTTTCTTCACAAGAAAAGCACCAAACTATAGAATTAGCTAAATTGATATCTAAATCATGAAAAAATTATTATACACTAGAGGCCCAGTACATGAAATACGTGCATGGTTAGGGTCTCTAAGCCTGGCTGGTGATCAAATTGATCAGAGCCTTCCAGCTGCTAGCCTGGACCTTCCTTCTGGCTGCCAACTGCCAGCCTAGGCCTTCCTTCATTCTGCACCACCCCCTGGTTGTCAGTGCACATCATAGCAAACAATTAAACTCCCAGTCTCTCCGTTGAACTCCCAAGGGGACACTTTGCATATTAGCCTTTCATATATATAGATGCCCTGTCACTAGGGAGAGGAAACCAGTTGTTGCTATGTGACATCATTACTCAGATGGACACTTAGTATGTTAGCCTTTTATATAGAGAGATGTGTTACTAAATAGCCAAAGTTAAAATTTGATATCAAAGCAAACACAAAATTAGGAAGAGTTAAAACAAATCATTATTGATATATGAACATCTCCAAAAGAATAAATAGTGTATTCTGACAGCAATCCCTTCCCATAGGTTATAGGTAGAAGATACCAAAGACAATTTCAGATTCGGAATAAAGAAATATTACTATGATATCTTGGCAAATTTATACGCAAAGTTATATGTAAAGTGCTACTATTCACTTTAAAAATATTAAATGCATTGGGTTGGCAACATTACTATAAAAATTGTCTATGCTAAAGCTCAAAACATCACTTTGAAGCTTGACTTAGACACTTTCTTCTCTAGAATATAAGGTCTGTTTTCTTCTTACTGTTTTTTTCAAGTAAGTTAATATAAAAGCACTTCAGTTAATAGGAAAGCCAAAGAATTGAGTCTTTTCATCAAAACATGAAATAGAAATGTTATGAAATTAAAGATAGAGATCTGTTTATTTGTATAGAGACACATTAAAAATGCATCTGTAAAACAAACCCATCAGCTTTTTTTGTAGTTAGCTTTCATATGAACTAATCTATTGCACACACAAACTCACACACACTATCAAAAATATGAAATCTGCCAATTAAAAAGTAATTAGAAATGACTTTTAAAAATAGCCTTTTCAAGTGCCCCTTTGATAATTTCTGACAGTTCCTTAATCTTATCAAGCTTTTATTAAAACTGTCCTCATACTAACTGGATTATGATTCTTTTTTTTTATTTTACTAAATGGTTTTAAAAAAAACATATTTGGTTTTTAAGAGAACTTTAATGTGTTTAATATATATATTGTTTCATATGGAAAATGTGCACATCCTTGAAGATCTATTTGATATCTAATTGCTCATTATTGAAATGCAAAGAGAAACCTGTAATTCACCAAGAATCTCCACAAGTATCCTCTTAACAAAACCAAAGTCTAGATATCTGTAATATATCCTGAGACTGCAGAGTTCTGTAGCCAAGCTACTGCCATGTGGATTGCAGTTTATTTCCTGTAGGCAATACATCAACATCTGAAAACCTGAATGAAAGTTTTAAATGAAAAAACATTTCAGACATAAACACTTCTAAATCAACCTCCAGATGGATTCAATGCATTTTAAAATCTCAGCCTCAGAAATTCTCAGTAGTAGTTTTTATCTTTTTTAATTCTTTGTTATGAAAAATGCTCACTAGTGTGTTTTCTATTTGCTCTCTTGAATGTCCCTTGGATTTTAATAACTAATATTTAATAAGGACCATTTATTTTTGAAGTCTCATTAAATGGCAAAAAGTGAAGGTATAGGACCTCTTCTCTAAGGTATATTCTTGCACAGCAGTGAGAGATATAAATGTCTAAAGAATGATGAATTGCTGCAGAATTCCAAGAGTGTATGGGATTGAGACAAACTCATTGTACTTGGCCCTCCATATCGATACCCCCTTTTATTCCAAGGAGCAGAAACATGGTGCTTCTGTGTTGTTGGGCATCCAGTTGTGTCAGACAAAGGAAATCCTAGCAGAAGAAATGAGGGAGAGAAAAATGTGTTCACAGTATTTGTTCACGTGTCTCCCTTATAACACTTACCAGAAGTCATTGTTCCTGGAAAGACAGCCAACTTACACTCTTTCCAGGTCCAGGAAGTGCCCTTCACATTGCCTTCAGGCCCATGCGTGGTAACAGCTTGGCAGTTACTCACTCTGTTACTCCAATCTCCTTTGTGGTTTCACTACACTCACATTTTTGAAGTAAATGATCTTTTTATAAATAATATATATCAAACTATCCTATAACTAGAATGCCATGTTTTCATTGGGACTCTTTATATACTTACTGTAATAAATTAATCATTAAATAAATAAATAAATAAATAAATAAATAAATAAATAAAATTATAAATATATTTTACGCACACGCTTTTTTCTAATTCAATCATCCAGTGGCCATTAATAGCATGACAACTATTTTTTAAATTTTTTTTAGCGTCTGAGAGACTTTAGTGATTCAGATAGTATATGCCAGGTTGTGCCAATACCAGTCACATGAACTGAAGGGTCTCCTATCTTCTTATGCAGACTGAGGAGCAGGAAATGTCAGGTCATATGTTGGGAGTAAAATATCAGGGACCAGAAGAAATATTTGAGTCGTGCTTAAATCATTCACCAGAGGAGCCATGGGAAGAGCTACCTAACCTTCTAGAAGAGCAGCGGAAATTGCGTGACAGAAGAGAAAGGATGGCTCTGAGACAGGAGAATTTTATGGAGGATTACAGGGATTCTACTGGAGAAAATGCTAGTGTTACTTAAAACGTCTGGCCTGAGCTGTTCAGAATTTTGTGTGATAACTTTTGTGGACTATGGTTTGCTGCTAAAAATGTCACCAACAACTTCTTGAGCTCTCCTAATTCTGAGAAAACAAGGAGGAGAAAAATAAGTAGATTCATGCTTTATACACAGAATAAGATCCATCAGTTTGGCTGTGGTGCTACAGACTTGCGGAACAAGAAATGATGCTCACCCATGAACTTCAGTCCTCCACAGGCAAGGGTCTAGGGTAGAATACGATAAGCAGATACTGTCCCAACTTTTGATCACGGGCCTTATAAGAGATTCAAGTCTTGTCAAATGTGGACCCAGGTATAAAGCAAGTGCCATCTCTTAGGCCTTGTCCTTTATGAATGCTATTTGTAGTGTGTTTATCACACAGAATTGACTAACACTGACAGAAACAAGTGTACCCTGGTGTTACTGAGGGGTTCCTGGAAGGAGCGGGGAACACGAATCTTTCCCAGGTAGAAACTGCCAACACAAGGGAAAAACCCTCCCCAAAAATGACCTCATAGTTGGGCTGGCCCATCCTCCTGCGAAAGGAAATTAGAGATTGGATAGGGAAAGAGCCTTTGAGTGTTAAGTTGGTAGAAGCTTGAATATTACTAGTAAATAGAAGGTTAATCCTCTCATTGACTCTTTTAAAAAGAAAGTTATTATGTACCCACTCATTGAACAATTATTAAAGTATCATGTAAAATGAGCTAAGCACTGCGCAATACAGAGCACAAAAACCTGCTTCGTGGCACTGATAGTCTGGTAGGGCAACTTTGAGCAAGCACATTCTGGTACTGTATTGAGAACTGATTGGAGGAGAACAAGAACCATATAGCAGGAGACCAATTAGAAGGCCATTGAATAGCACAGACATCGACTTGATGGCTTGGACAAGGAGCAAGGGGACATCATCAAAGGGAAGATTGGTCCAGTTCAGGCTGTGTTGGATATTGAGACTGCTGGCTGCTATGGCCCCACCTTGCTTTTCCTATGCCACAGGGAGTCTCTCCCACCATCATGGAACCACATATTGTGGGGAAGCAGCTTCTGTAGGTTTGCTGAGAGCTGGGAATATTTACTGGTTACGAAGAAGGTTTTTAATATGAGGGGGAAAAAAAAACCTTTCTTTTTCTTAGAGGTAGCATCGTCTCATGTGAAAGATTTGTTCTTACCAACTTTACAATTTCTTATTATGTTGAGGCATACATGCAAACAAAATGTATGTATACATATGTGTGTGGTATGGGTTTGTAGCTATCAAAGGGGCTAGGAGTATTACAGAGACTCCACAGATTATTAAACTTTTGTTTTTATGATTACATTATGCTAGTTGAGGGCTAGGTGTGGGCATTTTACCCACTAGCACTCAAGGGCATAATGCTGAGGATCTTACAGACCTGTATGTCAAATCCCGAGAAAAGCACTGTCTACAAAGCACAGAAAAAAACTGTATAGTAAAAAATAAGTATTTAAATAAACATTTAATTATATTTTAATTAAATCTCTACAAATACATAACCTTATGTCAACTTCATTCATTGTGAAAATTTGAATTCTAAAAAAAAAAAAACATGATATATGAGAAAAAATGTTGGATACATTTTCTCACTTTGCAAGAATCAATGCATTATCATGATTCATACAGTACAATTAGAGCCAATTGTGATTTTATTGTAAGTCACTTCTTGATAAATTACTTCAAAAGCAAAGCTATAACAATCATTTCAAAGTTGTTTACAGGAAAAAGTCATGTAACGTGTTATTAGGGCCCTACTTTATCTGTGAAAGTGGAGATAAAGTGGCTAATAGAACTCACAGGAGATCTTTGTGGTAAACGCAGGCATTAACAGGGGCATTTTATTAAAGGTTTCTTCTTCATGGAGTCCTCAGTGACAAGTGTAGTATCTTGCCGAGTTAGGATCCCCTAAAATGCTGATCCTGCTTCAAGGTAGGATTGGAACAAGATCAGAGGCTGCTTAGGAGGAGAAAATTAGAAGTGTGCTAACTGTTGACTCTGACAATGTTTTAAATTAAAACATGTTAAAAAGAATAAACACAGAGATCATGCTTTTCAACAAATGTTGTAAACTGAAGTTTTGGTTTTAATTTGCAAAAGGTATGGATTCATTATATTCAAGATTTTTTGTGATATGTTTAAAATTTGTAGATTGGCTGAAAGAAAAGAAAAAAAAAACTTTACACAAACTCTTGGAAAGGCAATGATAAAAATGAATTATCCAAAAATGTTTCTCTAATCTTAAACAAAGAGAAAGCTACAAACCACAGCAGTTTATAACACTTCCGTAACAAGGAAATGGCTGAATATGCTGATAGGGGTATTTTCAACAGTTAATAACAGGGGGAAAAAGAAGTAAAAATAGCTTAAACAAAATTACGTCTAGTAATAAATTGTCATCCTATTAAAATGTAAGTTTCTGGGTGTTGTCTTATCAAATCTTTGCACAAAATGGGAATATTTACACCAAGATTTGTAACCATTATGAGATAATGATTAGAAACTGCAATTTTTTGAGTTTGATAGCTTAAGATGCCAAATTTAATGGCCCTTTCCCTATATTTCATCTGAAATAAAACACCCTCCCAACCCAAAGGAAATATAGTAGGCATATAGGCATATATATATATATATATATATATATAAATTTCTTCTCTAATTTGTTAATTCCAATTCACAATCCCAAAAGATTATCATTTCTATTCATCATTTATGATGAACTCAGAGGAGGAAGAGGTTTAATCAAGTTATCATGTTATCTTTTTTTGTAAAATCCACATTTTCAGAATATCGTTGTTTAGCAGAGGTCCTATTTAAAAAAAAACAAAAAACCTAATGCAAGAGGCTAAAATCCCATTTAAACCACTGGGCAGAGAGAACAATGGAGCATTCAATAGCATTATCTTGGGATTCAAATGGCTCTGGATTTGAGTCCTAGTTTTGGTTCTCCATGACCAGCCTTCTTATAAACTTCTGTAAGACTCAGTGACTTACCTGAGGTTTTGTAAGCATTAAGGTACATTACATTAAACCTGTAGGTTGTTCACTTACAGGTTCAAGAGGAGAAACTACAAGTTGCAAACTTTCAAAATCACTTATGTATATTTATTTTTAAAATATTAACCATAAAATTTTCCATTATAAAATTATGTACAGTGGTACCTCGATATATGAGTTTAATTCGTTCCATAACCATGAGGTGTGGGAAACTATGAGATGCTCGAGTCGTGGTAAACTGGTGGGTCGTGTGCAGCCGGCCTATCCATGCAATTACTCGTATCTCAACTGTTGCTCATATTTCAAAGCAAAAATCGCTTGCTCGAGGGCTCGTATCTCAAAAATCTCATATGTTATGGCACTCGGATCTTGAGGTACCACTGTAATCTACTCTGAATAAACGTTCTAATCAATAAACACAATACTCATGCTTGAGGGCTGGTATTAAAGGAGACAATACTTAATGGTGGGTTATTACAGTCTCAATAGCGTGTATTCTTTGTGATCTGTTGCCTAGGGTATTCCATTTCATTCCTTACCCCACTTAGTTATATTCAGATTAATTAACTCTAATGTATTGATCCTAGATATGATAACTGAACAAATGTTGGTTCTGTTACCAAAATATCCACCTAGCTACAGGATATTTTGGTTATTCAAAGTAGACATTATTCATTTGTTGATGCTGATAAGATGTTGAGGCCATCACTGGGACTTAGAGTTTCAATTCACAGATTAAATAAATTAATTTATCTTAAAAACATACCTGTGCTTGGCACATGGTTAATATCATATTAATGTTTGCTTTTGAAACCAAAATAATAAAAATAAAAAGCAAAACCCATCAGCCACCAATTTGTGTAGCCAAATGGGTGGAGGTACAGAATCTATTTTGGTTTAAAAGTAAGAATTTGACTCAAAGCTCAGGCATATAGAACACAAGACAATGTTCTTCCTTAAATCCCTGTTACAGGTCATGAACAAGTTTTAGAATTCCCACTTGTACACAGACACAGGCCCATTCAAACCTCCATCATTATATTTTCTTCTTTAGGAAATATTAGCCAAGTGAGAAGGTAATCCCAGAATTGTGTGGAATGATAAACTGTCCCCTTGTAAATATCTTGCAGCCTGAGAAAGATTTAGTCTTCAGTATGGGAATGTGTGAGAGAATCTACCCCATAACTTTTACATATACTTGGGTTAAGCAGTTTGTACATTTTTGGTATTTTATGTGCCTGAAAGGTTTAAAGAATTTAACCCATAAGACTACATTTAAATGTCTAACTCAGTTCTTGATAGGCTTATACTTTTAAGTTGAAATCTTACCACTTATATATAATGTCGGAACATTTAATACTCTTTGGGATTCAACATATTTATAAGTTAAATTTATTAGAAATTATTTAAGTACTCAGGAAGATTTTAAGTCAGACAAGTAAAATATTTAAAAAGAAAATAGAATATATTATCTTTATTAATATTGTTTATAATGTTTGTAGGTGTTTAATTAAATTGGAAATGTGATAAAATTTTATGCAAAGGCCTCCTTAAAGTAAATGTTAAAGTGTGCTATATATATGATTTACAAGAGCTACATTTTTTATTTTATAGCTATAATGGGTGAATATTGACTTTTAAAAACAAACTTAATTTTGCCGAAACCGGTTTGGCTCAGTGGCTAGACCATCAGCCTGCAGACTGGAGGGTCCCAGGTTCGATTCCCGTCAAAGGCACGTATCCTGGTTGCGGGCGCATCCCCAGGAGGGGGCGTGCAAGAGGCGGCTGGTCGATGTCTCTCTCATTGATGTTTCTAACTCTCTATCCTTTTCCCTTCCTCTCTGTAAAAAATAAATAAAATATATTTAAAATAAATAAATAAATAAATAAAAACTTAATTTAGTTGTTATTATTATTGCTACCACCAGCAGCATCATTGGTGCTTATGTTAGTGTCCTAGGGCTGCCATAGCAAAGTACTGCCATCTAAGTAGTTTAGACAACATAAATGTCTTCTCAGGTAGTTCTCAAAGCCAGAGTCCAAGGCAGTGTCAGCAGACCTGGTTCCTCCTGAGGGCTATGAGGAAGAATTTGCTCCATGCTCTGCTCTAGCTTCCAGGGATTTGCTGGCAATCTTTTGTGTCTTGTGGCTTGTAGAAGCAGCATCGCAATCTGTAACTTCAATTCTCCTGGTGCCCTTCCTACGGTCAGGTCTGTCTCTGCAACTAAATGTCACCTTGTGATAAGGCCACAGGTCATACTGAATTAGAGTTCACCCTAATGACCCCATTTTAACTTGATTAACTCTGTAAAACTTTATCTCCAAATAAGATTACAATCTGAGGGAGTTGGAATTAGGATATTAACATTTTTTTTTCAACCTATAACACTGCCTATTGCATGTTTCCAATGTTTCTTTCAGTCATGTTTAAATCCTTCTCTTTAATAATTAGTGTTCTACTTGTACAATGTATAGATTTTTAAACTGATTTTACACAGTCCTGTGTTCAAATCCTGGTTCTTACACTCATTCAGTGATCAGTTGTTTTCTTTTTGTAAAATTGAAATAATAATAGACTCCTTATAGCGCTATTATGCCAATTAAGTTAAATAAAGTGAATAATTCACTCAGAATAATTTATTGTAAAAAATGGAATTCCAGTTAAGTTGAATTCTACTACTACAATTGTTATTACTATATTGTCTATGTTTACTATTATTCTTGGAGACAATGTTTGTTCTTAAGTATATTTAAATTGCCCATTGTATTAGTTTCCTTTGTTATAATAAATTTAACATGTACTTATTGGTTTAAAACAACACAAATCTATTCTCTTACAGTTTTAGATTCCAGCAGTCGAAATGAAGCTTTTGTGGCTCAAATCAAGGTGTGAACAGGGCTGGGTTCTTCTGGACCATCGAGGGGAGAATCTTTGGTTCCCTCCAGTTTCTAGAGAGTATGGGCACTCCTTGCCTTGTGGCCACATCACTCCAAATTCTGCCTCTTGTATTGAGCACATTGTCTTGCTTTGGCTGTACTTCAATTGGCTTCTGCTAATAAAGACCCTTCTGATTACATTGGGATAATTGATAATCTCCTCATCTTCCAGTCCTTAATTTAACCATGTCTGTAAATTCCTGACTTTAACCATGAAAGATGACATACATTCACAAGGTCTAGAGATTAAGGAATGAGTATCTCTGAAGGCCATTGTTAAGCCTATTGCACCAATTTTTGGATTAAAACATTCCTCTTAACACTTGAAAACTAGGATTCTTGCTAAGTTATAGCAAACCCAGGAAATGACAATGCTTTGTGATTGTGTATATGCCCCTGATGGTGGCATTGGTCAAATTCACTATTATCTAGAGAGGAAAGAGAAAGTATTTTCCAGATGAGAATACTGAGGCAGAAAGGAAGAGGGAAAATAGGGCATTGCTGTTATACAGGAAATGTCACATTACTGTTCAAATGAAATATTGAGTTTCAGCATGTCTGTGAGAACTTTGTGGAGAACCTGGGACTTGAAAGTAAACCCTAAGGACAAAATGATGCTCAGGGGACTGCAAGAAAGGAGATGGAAGGTACTTCAGACAATAAAAATAAGGGAAAAATATGTGAGCAACTGGAAATGCAATTAAGATAGAACAAAGGAATAATTGTGAGGAGAGTATAGGTGAGGATATATTCAGAGAGACAAGTAATGGCCAAGTGCTAATACCCAAAGACACTAAGTTGCAGACTAAAAAATGGAATATCATTTAATTATGCCTATTTCTTTAAAATGTTAAAGGAAAAAAAAGTGTCAAAGCAGTTTTTCAGGAAAGTCAATGTGCATTTCTAATGATTCCCTCTGCTGCTGTGGTAGGACCTGGACCAAGGTAGGTAGGTCAAGTGCAAAAGAAAAGTAATGCAGAGGTAAGTAGAGGAAGGGCATGGTGATTTCATGTCTTTAGAGAGAGTGATTAAGAATGAAGTTAGGTCCCTAAATGGTTTGGCTCAGTGGATAGATCCTTGGCCTGCAGACTGAAAGGTCCCAGGTTTGATTCTGGTCAAAGGCATGTTCCTTGGTTGCCAGCACATCTCCAGTAGGAGGTGTGCAAGAGGCAGCTGATTGATGTTTCTCTCTCATCGATGTTTCTAGCTCTCTATCTCTCTTCCTTCCCCTCTGTAAAAAAAAAAAATCAATAAAATATATATTTTAAAAAGAATGAATTGGGGGGAGTGGGGGCCCAAAGTTTCAAGCTAGGATCTTGAGAGAATTATGTCAATGATAACATTAAAATGCTCTGAAATGTGAACTGTTTTTGGTTAATGATAGTGAATTTTATTTGGGGTCCCTGAAAATTAGGTAATGGTGAATGAAGATACCTGGATTGAGCCAGCTGACATTTGGAAACTTAGGATGAAAACATAGGGACAATATCAGGGCTGCAATGTATATAATAAATATATGCAACATATAATAAAGTTTAAAATAAAACAACTACTAACATTTTAAAAATTTGAAATAATTAAGGTCCAAAATATGCAAAAAGTAATAAATGAATAATAAATATTAGTTATACAAAAATGTCTCCATATGATTTGAAGTGTAGCTAAAATATGATTCAATATTAGTATTAATTAAAATTTGATTAACAATAAGTTTCTTGCTGTCTTGAAATGTAAAAGACTTTCTTTTAGGATAATGGTGAGGGAGCAGAGATTCACATGTTCCTATTTGTTAAAATTAGAAAAGGTGTTTGATTTTTACTTTTTTCCCCTATAGCATATAGCAATCATTCAGTTGACATTAGAGTTGAATTCAGAAATAGGAGAATTATTTTAAGAATAGCTATTGTCATATATGAGTATAGAAGAATTCATTGAAGAACTTGTGTTGTTTATATGTTCAAAATATGTGTCATACTTTCCCAAGTAAATTTCTTATGGCTTAATTTTCTCAACTGCTCACTAATGGGCCTGGGCAACTGCCTGTAATTCAGTTTCCTCATCTACAACTAGACATAAAGTTTCTACAAAGTGAGAGCTCACTATTTTTTAGCTGTTGTTGTAAAGAAGTTATGTATGTATGCATCATTTGATTGGGAGCCCAACAATTTTGTTACATTAACCACAAAAAGCTATTTAGTTTTCCTTCCACCTTACAGATCATTGGCAGAATGACTCTTAGACATATATGCTTGAATGAGTAGGTAGAAAGCTCAGAATAGATAACCTTTATAATAATTGAATTTAAGCAGTTCAGTCGAAAACAGAGAGGTACAAAGAAAAGTACAGTTCATTTGATTAAACTATTTGAGAAAATAACATATCCTCTTTTATCTTTTTTAACAAAGTAAGCGAGTCCAAATATACAGATATAACTGTTATTCCAATCAATTTTCTTGTCTGTCATCTAGTTTTTCTTTCATAGTATACCAAAAAAAGAATGCCTCAGAAGTATAAAATACAGACAGCACTGCAATATAATGTTCCATTTGTAAATGTCCTGTTTATTTTTATTGCTTATTCAGTTATCTCCCTCACCTGTAGTATCTAAGCAAATATTCTTCCATTATCCATTCATTTATTCTATAAGACTGCATTACAACTCTTATGTTAGGAACCAGACATATAGGGGGGCGGGAGGGAGTGAATTTCCCTTCTAGCAAACAGTTTAAAGCCTAGTCAGCTGAAAAAATGTATTTAAATGTTTTTAATACACTCTGAGAAACATAATAAAACTGTCTTTAAGTCATAATGGGAACACAAAGTGAGTCAGACAAGATTTTCCCAAATCAGTGGTGACATATTAACTAACTCCCCCAGGTGAGTAGAAGTTCTCCTGATCCACTCAGAGGTAAGGGGCATTTCCATCATGGAACAGAGCATGCACAGGGCTGCAGAGGCAGCTAACACTCTGGGGTCTGTAAGTGCTTAATTGAGTTGTAAGGGCACGATGTATTTGGGAAGTGGTGGGTGGTTAGAGAAGTGGTTAAAGAGTCAAATGTAGGAAGATGTTATATCTAGGAAATTAGGAAGATGTTGAAGGTGTAAAAAATGATCAAATATTTCTCTCTCTAAATTTATGTACAGAAACTTCTAGCCTGTCCTCTCTCAGGTGTCCCTGTGTCTATAACCCCTTAACCAGCCTACAAGAAAGTCTACACATGTAAGAGGACAGAGCCTCACTGAAACACCTGCCCACTGATATTTCTCAACAATTTGACTTTAAAGCCTTGAAACAATCTCTTAAACATTGTCTGGTCTCTTTTATAAGTGCTATTTTTTTTCTGTTTATATTTTCTTATGGAACAAACCAATTCCATATAATGACTTTTAGAAGCTGGGACTCTTCTACAATGTGAACATATTACCAAAATATCCAATGTGAAGACTGTATGCAAAATAGCTATTAAGGACTTGTTTTTATGAACTAATGTCAGAAAGGAGAATTTGAAGATGCCACTTATGGATGGTTCTCCTTCATTAAAAAATCTATAATAATAAAAGCATAATATGCGAATTAGACCAGACAGCCAAATGTCCTTCCGGGTGACCCTCCGGACGAAGCCAGGGCTGTGAGGGCCTAGCCCCTTGCATGAATTTCGTGTATCAGACCTCTAGCAAATAAATAAAAGTCCTTATACTCTGTTCTGTCCCTCAACTATAGCCTGCCTTTAAAGTTGGAGTAAAAAGTCTTTAGTGTGACTCTATGGAATTTTTTATTTGCTTGTTTCCTGCTTCCCAGATTCCTTGCATCAACCCTCCTTTAAAGTATAACAGAGATGATCAGTAACCCTCCACTTAGTGTCTAATTGGGATGGTTACAGAATTTTAACTTAAAAGTCAAATAAGTTACAAGGAGGAGGAAAAAGAGAATGTAAAAATAGTGCTTTTGTGAACAGAAATGTGATTTTTTTTAAATGCCTATAATTTAAGACTCAATAAATGTATCACCAATTTTATATATTAAGTATAAGAACAATACAATATTTCAATTAACAAACCACCAGAATTCCTGCTTATGTAACATGTAGTTTTTTTAAAAAAAATGAAATTTTCTTGCATTAATTACAGCAAGGGGGTTAATAACAAAAAGAAATATTATCTGTTATGTTCATTGTTGACTTTATGTATCATATTTCTTTAATTATTCCATAGCATTGGTATTAGGATCTTAAAATTCCCAAATTACATTCCAGAAAAGTTGATTTATATCTTTATTACTGATGGAATAGTGTGAAATGTCACAGGCTCTAAAACCACTTTCCCTTTTATATTTCACTTCACAACTTCAGGCTAATATTAAAATATTTAGTCTGATCGTTTCCTGCTGGTTGGATTGTATTAAAAATATATGGCTTTTATGGTCATAGAAATTAAATATGTGAACAATCAGGCTTTGTGAAAATATACCACATGTTAACTCAAGTAAAAGCAATAAAATATAAACAAAATGTGAAAATTTAGACGGTTCTCATAGTGTTCATTCTTTTTATGAGCTAACTGCTCTGTTGTGGGTTGTATTGCATAGACCAGAAAAAACAGACATAATTTAAAAGATCTTTTCATGTAGTTTTAAAAATGACAAAACTAAACTAATTTTTAGTTGGGTTTTTCAAGCCATAAATCACTTTTAAGGTTAGTGGCTACCTGATGTAGTATTCGGACACCTTGATAGTAAAGAAGAGCTTCTGTCAGTCCTGGGGGTGTTGTTTAAAAGTGTTTTCCTACTGTTAAGCAGTAAATCAATACTGACAGAATTTCTAACATGCCACATTTTATAATATAAAATATAGTTTCTCTCAATCCCAGTTGAAGTAAAGTTCCTACTAGAAATCGGCATTTAACACTCCTGGATGATGTCTCTTTACATGCAACCATGTAATTTCTAAGCAAATGCAGCAACTATTTCAATAATTGCTTGCTGAAGGACCAGGAAGTGTGACTCCAAAAAAAGAAGTGCAGAGTTCAGCATTCTCTCTTTTAATGGATGTGTTTGTTCATTTGTCCACACTTTGGGCAATGGATAAATTCAATAAGTCAACCAACATAATGAAATTATTGGACTAATTTTGAAAGGAAATATGATGCGCTACTTTTAAACACAGGCTGCCCTTAATTGTTTGTGTTAGAGAGTAATACAATAAAGAGTGTAAGAGAATATGGGGGCTTTATTTAGTACATCCAAAATAACCTAACTAATTTATCTGCAGATTCACTACAAGCTACATGTTAAACTGAATCTTACAGAAAAACTGTGACCAATTTCAAAGGAAACCGAATTATGCTCAATGTTTGCAAATGTCACTCATCTAATACCAATGCCATATAGGCTTTCCTAGAAAGTGTGACTTGTAATAGAGCACACATTTCCTTAAAATTAAAATTTTTAAAATTTAGTGAAAAAGAAAAAGAAATTCAGGCATGTACTCTCACCTGGAATAATTACAAAAAGTCAGAAAATGGGATAATATCCTTGTAATACAAACCTATATCCTATCTAATAAAAGAGTAATATGCAAATTGACTGTACCTCCACTACACCAACAAGCCACGCCCACCAGCCATGCCCACCAGCCAATCAGAGCGAGCATGCAAATTAACCCACCAACATGGCTATGGCCACAGAGAGCAGGAGGGAGGCTTGGGTTGCCCCTGGTGATGGAAGAAGCTAAACTTTCTGCACACCCTGGCCCGCAGGCCTCCGCTTAAAGCAACAAAGTTTCAATGGCTTCAGTCCAGGCTACAAAGTTTCAATTGTAGAGCATAAATAAAACCCAGATACCAGAGCCTCTGCTTGGGTTGCCAGGAGGAGGGGTGTGTGGCTGGCTGCAAAAAACCATAGGCCCCTCACTCAGGCTACCCCATGCCCCAAGGGAATTCCCAGTCTGATCCAGGATACCCTTCAGGGCAAACCAGCTGGCCCCCACCTTTGTACCAGGCCTCTATCCTATCTAATAAAAGCGTAATATGCAGATTGACCATCACTCCAACACAAAAGATGACTGCCCACATCTAAACACAAAATGGCCACCACAAGATAGCCAGCAGGGGAGGGCAGTTAGCAGGGACCAGGTCTGCAAGGGAGAACAGTTCAGGGTGATCAAGTCTGCAGGGGAGGCCAGTTAGGGGTGACCAGGCCAGCAGAGGAGAGAAGTTGGGAGTGACAAGGCCCACAGTGGAGGGTAGTTAGGGGTGACCAGGCCTACAGGGTAGAGCAGTTTGGGGCAAACAGGCTAGTAGGGTGCAGTTAGGCATCAGTTAGGCTGGCGAGAGGAGTGGTTAGGGAGTGATCAGGCTGGCAGGCAGAAGCAGTTAGGGGCAACCAGGAAGGCAGGCAGGTGAGAAGTTGGGAGTCAGCAGTCCTGGATTGAGAGAGGAATGTCCAACTGCCCATTTAGGCCCAATTGGATTGGGCCTAATGGGCAGTTGGACATTCCTCAAGGGGTCCCAGATTTGAGAGGGAGTAGGCTGGGCTGAAGGACACCATCCCCTCACCCCCGTGCACAAATTCCATGCACCTGGTCTCCAGTATACAGTAGTACCTCGAGATACGAGTTTAATTCGTTCCATAACCTTGAGGCGTGGGAAACTATGAGAGACGCTCGAGTCGTGGTAAACTGGTAGTTTGTGTGCAGCCGGCCGATCCGTGTGATTACTCCTATCTCAAATGTTGCTCGTATTTCAAAGCAAAATCTCTCACTTGACGGCTCATATCTCAAAAATCTCGTATGTTAGGGCACTCATATCTCGAGGTACCACTGTATATATAAAAACCTATGTGACTAAGGGACTGAATGATTGAACAACCAAATGATTGGTCAAACAGTCGCTATGAGATTCACTGACCACCAGGAGGAAGACACTCAATGCAGGAGCTGCCCCCTTGTGGTCAGTGTTCTCCCACAGCAGGAGTGACCCATCTGACTGACCCATCCAGGGCATCAGCAGCCCTGTGGCAGCCTCTCACTCCCTCAGTAGTCCTGCAGGTCCAATCTCTGGAGAACGGGCCAAGCACCAATGGACTGGCACTGCCATAATGATCCTAACAGTGTCCCCAGCCTTCTGGAAGTGAGCCTAGAGCACCACAGCCGCTTCCCCTTCCTAGTTTTTCCGCAAGGAAGAAGTGATATAAAATCAGCCACCAGGTGGCGCCTGACAACCAGTGGGAACATCAGTGGGATGGATCAGGACCCCGGGCCAGCAGGGGCATCCCATCACCCAACCAGTTGCATCCCACCCTCTCCCTTCTTGGGTGCCAGATGCAGGGCTCACAGGACTGAATGGGCACAAGCCCGCTGCAGGCATAACAGGGCTGGGATGAGCAGGAGCAGCTGGCAGAAGCAGCAGGCAGCATTGGCCCACCGATTTCTGCACAATCCCCTCAGGCTACACCGAGGGACCCCACCTGTGCATGAATTCGTGCACTGTGCCTCTAGTATTCTATAATGTCAATATATGTCCATGGCATGTGAGCCAATCTTCGGAGACATAAGGTTCAGGTGCTTCCTTTCCATTTCAGTCTATTTACTAAGTTAATATTAGGGTAAGGTGATCAAATTATCCTTTGAACAGCATTGCATGTACACCGTGGCTATGAATACAAAACACAAATAATTGAAAAGTATCAATGTATGGATTGGATCTTATATAATTGGGGCTAAGAACTTTAAAACACAAAGCAATCCTCGAACCTGAATTAGCATTATGCTGGTTGAGATGTTTTAGCAGAAGTCTCCATTAGTTGGTGTCTTCATCTTTTTAGTCCCAGAATTTAAATCAGGTCAAAAATCTCTTAGGACCACAAAGCCTGCCATTTTTCTTGGTAAGGTCTGCTATTGATAGATGCTATCCAAAAGACATTTAAATTAGATGTGTTTTAATTCTGAAGTTTAATTTGCTTCTGAAATCAGAATTGATTTCTTAGAGTCACTTATCATGGGGGGAGAACCTGTTTGGTGGCTTAGATCCCAACTGCTGCCTGTATGCTGAAGCAGCAACATTCTAGGATATGATTGTTCTTTCTTTGTTTTCTTAATGCTATTTATTTATAGGAACTATTAATAAATGTGCCCAACTCATCTGGTCCATCTTGGTAAATGAATAACAAATTGGTGTTTTGGGGGCAATGTACTATGCAAAATGCAAATGGGATTCCTGAATAGGAGACATCCAGCATGGATCAAGACCTTGCCCATATGTGGGGTTTTTGTCTAAGCAACCTTTTTATAAGCTTTTTAATGCTTGAACAGCTACCGAGGCAAACAGAGACATATTATTTATTAATTGTGCACCGTTAATAGCAAGGTCTCGCCAACTGCCAATCCATATGGACACAAAGCCCTCAGTCCTAAATCTGCTCAGATTAATTTCTTTCTACGGCATCCAACCGCGTGAGGATGAGATGAGAGCCTAGTTTGGCTCCTGCCTTTTTATGCTATGCCTGGCGGATTAGTTCACTAGGACTTCTTTACAAGCAAGAAAAGCTACCATACCTCTGTCCAGGCTAGAGATTTATGAAGATGGAGATGAAAGGATTCTAGGACTGTTGTGTTTTTCCCAGATTCTTTCCAAGGCCTGCCTAATCCTTTTGTTTCCCCCAACCCCCAAAAAGGGTAATAAAAAAAAAGATAAGAAACTTGCTGCAACAGACTCAAACAGCTACACTATCCAATGATATTCAGGGGAGCTCTGACTTGAAAAAGTTCAAACTCTACAACAAAAAAGTAGGCTTAATTGCAATTTCAAGATGTTTGTATTTGTGATTACTGGTTGCTTTCAATAATCCAATTCTTCATGTAAAATATAAGAAGTGTAAAATCTAATTATCGACACCCCAGCACATATTGTATGCCAAATTTCATTATGTTAATTTTTTTTTTTTTTTTTTTTACTTTGGAACACATTCTGGCCTTTCCTACATTTGCAAGCTAGCTTAATATTCCTGGATAAATATCGGTTCAGAGAAAGGACCTAAATTTAGCTCTTTGCAGAGCTGTTTTATGCTAGGTGCCCACTCCCATTCTTAAAAAGATGGTTATTTTGGGGAGTTTGGTTTTTCCTTGTAACTCTAAGAGTGCAGCACAACGTGCCATTTTACCCTTCTTCCTCATGTCCTCCTGCCTCAATCTGTCTAAATGACTTAAGCACTTGTGTGGAGCATTTCCTGGTAGCCATGTACAAATGATAGGCATCAGAAAAGGTTTTTGTTTAACAAATTAAAATATAAAGAATGGAAGTATAGAGTACACATGTGAGCATGTGCTTTAATAATGCTAAGCCTGCCGAAACCAGTTTGGCTCAGTGGATAGAGCGTCGGCCTGTGGACTGGAGGGTCCCAGGTTTGATTCCAGTCAAGGGCATGTACCTTGGTTGCCAGCACATCCCCAGTAGGGCGCGTGCAAGAGGCAGCTGATCGATGTCTCTCTCTCATCGATGTTTCTAACTCTCTATTCCTCTCCCTTTCTCTCTGTAAAAAATCAATAAAATATATTTTTAAAAAAATAATACTAAGCCTTGCAAGTCACCCTTTTGGCAGCATCTTTACCATGTAAATCAGTTAAGTAAATTGTTAGAAAAGATAAACTACTGAATTGGTGAGAATGCACTGTGAATTCTAACCTCTACTCTCTGCTGGGAAAGAGCTAAAGCAAAATTAAAAAAAAAAAAGGCCACCTTCAGAAGAGGTGGGACATAGCAGTAGGCACTATAGATTTCTTTATTTTTTAACCTCGAAGAATAGCTACTTTTTAACCATTCCTATCCAGTGCACATATCTTATGAGAAATGTGCTTGAAGAAGCCTATTGTCCACAGGTAAGAAGGAAGCCAGTGTGTTTACCGTCACCTTAGCTGCAAATGGTAAGCAGGCAGCCAGGGCAATTTGCCCAGTTTCTGCATGGGGCATGCAGGGCAGGAAAACTAATTTTCTCTAAGAAACAGCTGGACCCTTCAAGCAGACTCAGGACCAATGGAAATCGCTAATTTTCCACCGAAACAACATTTAAAAAACAAACAAAACTATTTACTCTTGGCAATGGTAACACTCCCTTTGTATTACATTTTGTTTGTTTTCAAACAAGTCATTTTAGAAAGTCACAGGTGCTTCCTAAGGAGCGTTTTTATATTTCTAGTTGATACACTTTTAGAGACTTTCTAGGCCTTGTATTGTTCTACTCTGGAGCAATATTTAATTGGCTCAGAAAGCTCACCACAGAGCCTGATCTCGAATATTTTTTTCCTTTTCTTATCTTTCCTCTTCTTTCATCTTTAATTCTTCAATCCAGAGGGCTCAACTAACATTTTATTAATCTTAAAGATTTCTTCTAAACCATTTGAGAAGACTCTCTGCTTTGACTTTTGGATTGCAGGCAGCAGCTTGCTGTAGATCTAATGAAAATCTGTGCGTATTCACAAATTGACTAAAGGGAGTACATCAAATGTTAATTCATGATGCTGAAGTAATATGCAAATAGAGTCTAAACTTACTGCACCATCATTTTTAATGAAATAAGTTATTCAGCCCTTACATTTAAGAAAATGATAAAATAATGCCTTGGCTCAGTGCACTGGAATATAGAGTTGCTTCCTCTTAATTCACTGATTGCCAATTCACTTCTCTTTGCCACCAGATGGATTTGAACTTAGTGAACTGAATTGAAAAAAAAAATTCCTTTATCTTAGTTTAGGTAAGCTTGACAGTAAAGATGCCTAGTTGTGTACAAATTAGTTGCCAATATGTTTTATTCACATGTAAATATGCATATATATGTATATTCATGAGACAGATTGCTAATTTGATACAAAACTGATACAAATTCAATAAATGTGTTACTGTCTTTCTATGATGAAAGGTACAAAGCATACACTCATTGGTACCTATGAAATTTTGAAACTTTAATATTTATAAAACATCATTAAATTATGTCTGAATTAAAATTTAATTATACATTTACTGTTACTTTCAGCTAAAATGTATTGCGGAGCAAGAAATTACTAAAATTCTATATAATTGAGCATATTTTCTACAGATGGAAAATATTTATTAGTAATAATCTTACAATTGATGCTTCCACTAGACTTTTTTTTTAAGTCATTGGGAATCTCCAATGGGAAGCAGGGCATTCTAACAGAATCCTGCCAAAGAGACATTTTTTCCCCCAATAATATATATAGACCCTTCATCATTAAAACTTCTTTGTGTTCAAGAAACAAAGTGTAATGCTATGGAAAACCAACAACAACCTTGAAGAATGAATGCAGATGCTGGGTACATTTACCCAGATTCTGTCCATCTTGTCCATTTCTCCAAGGACACATTGACATGTGTAGATTTGCTTCTGTATAGGCAACCTAACTATCATAGTGTAGGGATAGAAGAGATGAAAGAGATGAAATAGCAAGGAAAGTATGATGTGAATATATGAAAACTAAATAATAAAAGAGAAGCAAAATGTATATAGTTGAGACAGGAAGAAATCTTAGACATGGTAGACTGCATCACATAACAAATGTCACAGTAGTGGGTGAAAAGAAAATACTTTCGCTATGTCACCTAGTTATACAAACATAAGGAGGCTGCCCTGCACCAGGGGGAAGACGGATTTGTTTTTTTTTTTTTCCTTTTTAAGTGTAAAGTGTTTATTGTACATATACTGGTTATAGGATTCAGTACCTAACAGTTGGTAGATGCACTAACCCAGTGGTCGGCAAACTCATTGGTAAACAGAGCCAAATATTAACAGTACAATGATTGAAATTTCTTTTGAGAGCCACATTTTTAAAACTTAAACTTCTTCTAATGCCACTTCTTCAAAATAGACTCGCCCAGGCTATGGTATTTTGTGGAAGAGCCACACTCAAGGGGCCGAAGAGCTGCATGTGGCTGTTGAGCCGCGGTTTGCTGACCACTGCACTAACCTATTTATGTTACTTATTCATCCATGCATTCATTCTTTAAATATTTAGGCTCAAGAGCTTCATAAATCAGGCCCTCTCCTCGATACACATTCTAATGATAGGGACAGACATATGAATTATTGATTATATAGAGTAAGATTATTTTTACGAATGGACTATAACAGAAATATATACATATATATGTAATAGTGACTAATAATCTTGAGGTTGTTAAGATAAATTTTCTTTCTAAATAATTAATCTAAGAATCATAATGTAGAGTTAATCTCCATGATTTAGCCAATTTTAAAGTGACTCTTATTTAAATAAAATATATAGACATTTTATATGATTACATATCCAAAGTATATATTTTTGTGAAGAAAATAAATAACAAGTCATTGCTTAAAAGCTTTTGGAGGAATGAAGATATTAAGTTAATTACATTTTTAAATTTAATATTGTGAGGATTTCAAAGCATTGACTGTTGTACCCTTTTAAATTTATTTTCATTTATGAATAAGTGGTTGTATATTTAGATGTATTAAAACATAAGATATTATTAGAATAAATGTATGAATTCTAAAGTTATGCCCTTTTCTGGGGTATTAACTTCAATTGTATAATGAGTTTTTAGCCTTTCAAATTTTAAAACAATTGAAGTAAGACAAATAAATGAGCAATACACATGAATACAAGTTTAATGAGAACTGAAAAGTGAGAACTTTTGGTCAATGTAAGAAAAAAAATAAGATTCTTATACAGGAATAAATGGATCATAAGTTATTACTAATAGCATGCTATGGGACATAGCAATGTGTGTATATACACAAAGTCAAATATAGCACACTATGCAATTTTAGTGGTTGTTATGAAAAGGGAATGTGCTGTTTTAATGTGTAAACACAGAGATAGAATGATATATGGCTTGTCAATGTGATATTTTGTAAGGGAGTAACAATTTTAAATAAAAATTGTAAACTATTTCCACTCTGTTTAAATATCTACCAGATATAACTCCAGACTTTATAAAGGGTATGTGTGCCGGGGTGGCGGGGGGGGAGGTGGTGTGCATGTGTGTATGAATGAGAGGAGAGAGAGAGAAAGAGAGAGAGAGAGAGATGCCTGAACCTATTAGTAAATAGGATTATATTGACAATAGAGCTAATCTGGGCATAAATGGGTATCTACATGATGCTAATGTCCATTTCTACTCATAAAGAAGTGGTAAAAAAAAAAACTGCTGTGATTTGGTTTGAGTTCCTCTTACTCTATTGTGTAGCTATACCATATCCTATTATTTGTCTTTCATACCATGTTTCATTCTATTCATTCTTGGTTTACCAGCCCTCTTTTAGGACACATATCTTCATTTTGTGCCTGTCCATCAACATCCAACAATTACCTCTTGTTTACTAACATCGTGAATAAACTCTCTCTGGTCTTCTGCCCTAGTCCAAAATTACTGCATTGATGGTATTCCAATTATCTACTGTTGTAAATAAGCATGCCAGCACTTACTGGTTTAAAACACTCATTTGTTAGGTCTTTCATAGTTCTCTGTTGACAGGCTTGTCTTGGCAATCCTTATTTAATGTCTTTCATGCAGTTGCAGTCAAACAGAGGCTGATGCGGGAGTCATTTGAGGGCTCAGTATCCAAGATAGGTCATCTCCAGTGCCAATAGTTGATTTTGGCTCTCAACTCAGATGGGTTTTTAGTGCAGAGGCTTGTGCTTCTCAAAGTACAGTGAGTGCTTTCTAAGAGGGTGACTTCTACGAGTCAGTTTTTCAAGATGCTCAAGTGGACTGCAAGGTTTTTTACTTAGCCCCAGAATGTCACATTCAACATATTATACTAGTCAAAGAAGTCCCTAAATGCAATGAAGACTTAGCAAAGAAAGGATTTGACCTCTTGATGTGAGGAGCTGTAGGCAGGAAAAACAAGGGAAAGAACTGGTGATGAGCATATGAGACTATCCTCCACAGACTGTCCTGTGGGGACCACAATTCACGTCACTTCCACAGGCAACATACACTTTCTCCACTCAAGAGCTTAAAACTAACCTCATGGTAGTACTGGTTCTAAATTCAGGAAATACGCATGCAAATTAGGTTCCAGTCCTGGTCATCAGGTCTGACTCCTTTCAGTCTGAAAACCTGTGAACTAGAAAGATTATGTATCTGCCCCTTCCTCCCTCCTCTTTCCAAACCCAAGGTAAAATGGTGATGCAGAAGTAAGATAATTGCAACAGACACTCCTATTTCAAAAGAGAGTGAAATGACAGGTGGCACCTAGCCCTCCGTCGTCTATAACAATTCTGAGATCCAGCTCTGCACATGTCACTAGTCACTTGCTTTGCTTAAGATCTACACAGAATTATTTTCTGTGTCTCTTGAATACCTACTCTGGTCTCTTAGTTCTGAAATCCAAGTCATCCATGAGAAATGGCCTGTGTACGGAGAAGGGAGCTCATCATCTTGTTTCTAGAAAGCATACAAGATGGGGTGGCCTGAAGGCTTTCACTTTGAACTGCCTCTTCCTTTTGTACTCCAAAGTGATGACGTTTTTTAAAGCAAATTTTCTAAAATGTTAGATATTTCTTATAAATATTATATAATTTACTTAACTGAAATCTTAGCAACAACTTCTTTGAAACAATTCCATTCTGGTTAGGTCTAAAAATTATGATGCTATGGCACGGTGCTATTCAGATTTTAGAAATCTTTTGTTATAGAAAGACAGCCTAAAGACATATCATTATTGGACTTCACGCTGAAAATGTCTAGGCAGTATACTTTTAAGATTCTTAGAAGTCTTTTCATCTAGCTGAGATAGTACACAAAGCACTGCCTTAAATATTTCTTATTTAAAAAAAAATAAGGTCTTAACATAAGTTCTTATAACCCACACCCCTCAGACGGAAAATTGCTACCCTTACTCTGAAGCCTAATTTTCTGGCAACACTTTGTATTTGACATTTGCCTTGAGCTCATTTTTCTTATTTTGAAAGCTTTTTTATTATTGTGAAGTATGATAATGAGAAACAGTTTAACCCAACATTTCCAGGCTCCCTTATATATTCTCAAAATTACCCTTGAAACAGAACAATTCGTGTTTCTATCCCCCCTCTCTCTATCTGCACCTAATTATACATGGATTTCAAGAAGCAGTTGCTGCTTTATGGTTCTGGAAATCTTAATCAAAATTCATTATACCTATTTTCTGTTTTATACTTAATCTAAAGTAAGAGAGTTGCCAAACATTTTGCTACTCCATAAAATTGGTCACTTTTCTTTATCTAACAGAATTTCTTCAGTGCCATAATCTCCTTGAAAACACTTCAGTTTGTGCCTGCCTCTCAGTTTCAAAGAATGACTACATGATTTACGTTTTTGTGAGGATAGAAAGCAACTTTGAGTACTAAATTTTGTGGCAGTCACTTATTACTGTGAAAAAAAAAAAATGACCTGCCCAATCAGTGTGGCTCAGTGATTCAGTGTTGATCTATGAACCAGGAGCACGTGGTTGGATTCCCAGTCAGGGCACATGTTCGAATGGTGGGCTCAATTCCCAGTGTAGGGTGTGCAGGAGGCAGCCAATCAGTGATCCTTTCTCATTATTGATTTTTCTATCTCTCTAACCCTCTCCCTTACTCTCTGAAATAAATAAAGAATAAATAAATAAATAAAAGAAATAGCTCCATATTCAGTGGTTTAAAACAACAATCTATTTCCTATGGTTTTGTAGGTTTATGGTGTCCACTGGTTGATCGTTACTTTGGATTCATTATGAAGTTAAAATAAATTAGAAACTGAGGCTGGAGTGATCTGAAGTCTCAATGTTCTGACTGAGGGTGTGGTTATAAGAACTTATGTGAAGCCCTTATTTTGTTAAATATCTGAGATGACTTAGTCATGTTGTTGTCAGTGGTGCCAACTAATATCTAGAAGCTCATTTGTGTGGCCTGCCAGAGCAGCTACAGATGTTCTTCCCATGTGGCTTCCATGACTTCTCACATCATGGGAACTGGTTTCAAAGAGGAGACATCCCAAAAGCAGGCACTCAGGAACTGTAGACAGAACCTGCAAGACTTTTCAACTTCATTTTGTAACACCATGAATGTTACTTTCACTGCAGTCTGTTGGGCTAGACAGGAGCAAATGAGAATCATATGCATCCAGGAAGGGAAGGAAACGATGACACTCATTTTGAAAATTATCTACTACAAAGGTTGTATACAAATTCAGTGGAAGAATGATGCCCAAATCTGTAATAAATAGTATCTGTGTATGTATGCCTGGGGCATAAAAGGTTGCATAGCGTTGGTCCTCTTACTAATTTCTGCTCTTCATTAATTTACATTTGACCTTTAGTAATCATGTTAGAGAAAGACAAACTACTGGTATGTCAGTTGATAAACTGTTTTGTTTTTATTGTCTTACAAAAACTAATATTTATATGAGCTTCATTTTAGGAACACATACACATACTCACATTATGAAGGCACAGATTAATACTATGAGAGATCTATTCCCTAATAAGTGCCCATGTAACAAATAAAAATTGCTTTTAGATTTTATTTAGTTTGTTAGATAAATTATCAGAGACTAATCTGCTATAGAATTTTAATTCTCAAAGACTGCTTTAACTAACCCAAAATTTACCGTTCATTATGCTGTGCTGATTTTAATTAGCCTCCATTGCTCAATTTATCTAAATAATGACTACAATTACATATCACTAGGCCATTTTAGAAGCCTGAGATTGTAATGGTTGTAGGTTATTTTCTTTTTTACCAAAAATGTGTTGGCTCGTTGCCTTCTGAATCATCAGGTTGCTAGCTTTAGAGCCATGTGCACATTCATAAAATTTTTAGGAGTAAGTTGCACAAGTAATTTAAGATGCTTAATTAAAAATACGGTATGTAAATGTTCTGCTTTGAAGAAAATTACTTAACCTCTATGTGCCATCTTTAAAAATAGAACAAAATAATTATCCTGTATTATTTCGTTGACATGTTTTAAGGGACTGCTTAGGGAATTTTTAGAGTGCTTAAAGCCTTCATTATACTATAGTTTAATTTAAAAGAACAGAAGCAAGTGCCTTAATAACTCTGACTTTCAAAAAAAAAGCTTCCTTTTAAAATGCACACATGAAAACATACACATTCTTATTAAAGTTAGGCAAACCCAAATATTTGTCAACCAATATTCATTCAAGACATCAATAAATATGTACTGTATTAAAATATGTGAGGTTTATATGAAAAAAATAAATGTAACCACTGGAGCTAATTGTAGGGATAAAAGAGATATACATAGATAGGGCTGCCTATGACCAGGCAGGCCGGGGGGTGGGGGGCAGGGGGTTAGTGTGGGACAACTAAATGACTGAACAAGCAGGCTTCGTGGGGTAAACAGGCCGGCAAGGGGGTATTTGGGGTGACCAGGCCAGCAGGAACAGCAGTAAGAGCCGACCAGGCCAGTGGGGTGGGGGCAGTTGGAGGCAACTAGGCAGGTGGGGAGGATAGTAAGAGGTGACCAGATTGGTGTGGGGGAGTATTAGGGGTAACCAAGTCAGTGGGGAGTGCAGTTTGGGGCAAGTAGGCTGGCAGGGGGGGAAGTAAAAGTTGACCAGGCAGTTGGGGAGAGGCAGTTAGGAGCAACCAGGCTGGCAGAGAGAAGGCAGTGAGGGGCTATCAGGCCAGCAAAGGGGTGGGCAGTTAGCGGTGACCAGGCAGGCAGGCAGGTGAGCAATTAGGAGCCAGTGGTCCAGGATTGTGAAAGAGATGTCTGACGGCCAGTTTAGGTCCGATCCCCAGATTGTGCCTAAACTGGCAGTTGACATGCCCCAAGGGGTCCCAGATTGGAAAGAGTGCAGGCTGGGCTGAGGGGACCTCCCACAAGCATGAATCTGCGCACTGGACTCTAGTAAATAGTATAAGATTTCAGCTAAATGCATCTTGCAAAGAATTACTGAATAAGGTAACACTGGAAGAGTAACTAGAATTTAAAATATTTTGTGTGGGTTATAAAAGAAATACCTATTCAATGTAAAATTAAAAAAAAAGGAAAATAATCCAAGATGGTGGCATAGGTAACCCCTACTCTGCTGCCTCGCACAACAATTTCAAAACTACAACTAAAAGACAGAACAGACATCATCCAGAACCACACGAAAGCTGGCTGAGTGGAAATTCTACAACTATAAGGAAAGAGAGGGGCTCACAGAGACCCAGAGGAGCTGCAAAAAGCTGAGGTACAGAGACTCGTGCATGGAGAGAGAGGGTGCCAGAGTACCTACCTGGCTTTTTCTGGTGGGAGAGAGACAGAGACACCAATGGCATTGAATCCCTTATCATACGACACTAAACCCCAGATCCAGCCTAAACTCATATGGGGGGATTTGGGGTTGTGAAAAGGAAGAAGTACACAAAAATTTAGAGGAGTAGCAAAAGGGCAGAAGTCGGACAGCACGCACAGCACTGAGCACAGAAGATCAACTGCTGATTGTGCCGCTGGCTTTCAACTGTGCCACTTCTAACTCCACTGAACCCCAGTTTCGGGCAAAACCCTGGGGACCCAGACTCATATGGTCCTGGAGTGCAGGGGAGCTGGAAAGGCAGCAATCTAGAGGCATTGGGAGAATGCACATGCGTGCACAGGGACCGCTCCAGCGATTTCCCAGTCACATGAGACTCAGGGGCCGTGGAGGGCATGGCCGACTGGAAGGAGAGGCAGTTCCTTAAGCCCTGAGACTCCACCCATCCCAAGCTCAACAGAGAGACCTTTGCAGTTTTGCAACTCTTGTATCATAAGGCTGAATCCAACACAGAAGTTCTCCTGGCATAGTGGAAATGCCGAGAAGAAGGAAGAGATCACGAACAAAAGAAATGGAGGAAAACAAATGACTGGATATAGAATTCAAAACCACGGTTATAAGGTTTTTCAAGAATATCCTAGAAAAGTTGGATAAAGTTAGCGAGACCTAAGAGGAGATGAAAAAGAACCAACTAGAGATGAAAAAGGACCAACTAGAAATTAAATATACACTGACTGAAATAAAAAATATTATACAGAGACCTAACAGCAGACTAGAGGAAGGCAAGAATCAAGTCAAATTTTTGAAATATAAAGAATCAGAAAATGCTCAACTGGAAACGCAAGAAGAAAAAAGAATCCAAAAATGTGAAGAAAATGTAAGGAGCCTCTGGGACAGTTTCAAGCGTACCAACATCAGAATTGTGGAGGTGCCAGAAGAAGAGAGAGAGCAAGATACTGAAAATCTATTTGAAGAAATAATGACCGAAAACTTTCCCCACCTGGTGAAAGAAATAGACTTACAAGTCCAGGAAGCACACATAACCCCATATAAAAGGAATCCAAAGAGGACCACACCAAGACACATCATAATTAAAATACCAAGAGCAAAAGACAAAGAGAGAATATTCAAAACAGCAAGAGAAAAACAGTTCATTACCTACAAGGAAGCACCCATATGACTGTCAGCTGATTTCTCAACAGAAAAGATGCCGGCCAGATGGGAGTGGCAAGAAATATTCAACGTGATGAATAGCAAGAACCTACAACCAAGAATACTCTATCCAGCAAAACTATCATTCAGAATTGAAGGGCAGATAAAGAGTTTCACAGAATAGAAAAAGCTAAAGGAGTTCATCAACTCCAAACCAGTATTATATGAAATGTTGAAAGGTACTCTTTAAGAAGAGGAAGAAGAAAAAAGTAAAAGATAAAAAATTATGAACAACACAAACATATCTATCAAGTGAATCTAAAAATTAAGGGAATTAAAAATTTGATCAACAGAATAAACTGGTGAATATAATAGAATCAGGAGCACAGAAAGGGAGTGGACTGATAATTCTCAGAGGGAAATGGGTGAGGGGTGTACAGGGAGAGACTGGACAAAAATCATATGGGGTGGAGTCTGATCAGCCCACCTATGGATGCGGTCAATGGGAGGGAGGTAAGGGTAGAGGTAGGGGTGGAAGCCGGGTGGAGGGGAGCTATGGAGAGGAAAAAAGAGAAACAAATGTAATAATCTGAATAATAAAGATTTAATTAAAAAAAGAAGAGCACCATGAAAAAAAAAAGAAAATAATATAAATAAGAAAATTCCCACTAATATTGGGCCATCCATTTATTAGTTTTTGGAACTTGGCATGTTTTCTAATTTTTAAAGTGAAAAAATAATACCTATTTTGTATGCTTCTTTATAGGATTCAACGTGTTAAATTGTACAGCCAATTTATAAGAATACTTAACACATAGGAAATATTCAAAATATTAGCCATTATTATGATTACCATTATTATGAAAATTAATGTATTTAAAAAATTGTTGCAAGTCTGCTAAGTGTCAGGCATTAGTCTAATATTGGTCATATACAAAAAAGCTTAACAGAGTCAGATATTTGTCTCATGGAGCTCACAATCTCATGGAAAGAGAGAAAAGTACACCTTGAAATTAATGAAGATATTGCATATTAAAAGATGGTAAGTATTATGAATAAAAGTCAGGCAAATTAAGTGGGACAGGAACTGCCTGGTGGGTATGAAAAGACCTAACAGAAAATAATATGAGCAAAGATCCGAAGGAGGTGTTGGAATAAACCATGCAAAACTCACAGTACAAAGGTCCTGAGATACTAATGCACCTGAGATGTTCAAGGAAAGGCATGAAGGCCTCTTGCTGAGGTAGACTGAATGAGAAAAAGGGTGACAGAGATGTGGTCAGAAAGCAAAATGAGAAGCTCATCGTTAAGGAACTTGTAAGGCAATGGCTTTTAATCTGTGAAAACTAGTAATTATTAGAGAATTTTGAATCAACATGATAGATTTTTTTAACAGATACCTTTTGCAATTTCATTGAGACTAGACCATAAGAAAAAAAAAGAATTAGTGGAGGTGATTGAGAGACTACTGCAGGCATCCAAAAGAGAGATGATTATGACTTGGGCAAGGATAGTACCTCTAATAGTGCTGAGGAAAAGCAGGTGATGCAGGAGAGAGAAAACAAATTTCTCATTTCTCAAATACAGTAATTAAATAAAAAACATAAATGGATAGATTTGCTTTAGATTTGAACCCAGATTTTTCACACAGTAACAAGAGAGATGGCAAGAAGATGTGGTATTAGGAATTTGTAAGATTCTCTTATAACATTCTGTTGTTGTTGTTTCCAACTGCAGAGACAAGTACCATTAACACTTGATATTTTAATGTCCAGCTTCTCCTCCCTATCTATATATATAAAAGCCAAGTGACTGGAATGACCAGGATGACAAGAACATCTAGTTGCTATGACACACACTGCAGCAATAAACTGGCCCAATAGGGACTCCAATCAGCCTCCCCAAATCTCCTGTGAACAGTCCCCTAACCACCCCCCTTCCTAATTAGGGGCTGGGGCCAGCTAACTTCTCACATCCCCTGCCCCTTGCCACCTGGCCTGATGGGTCCCCATTGGGGTGGGCTGATCAGACTCCACCCATGCACAAATTTGTGCACTGGGCCTCTAGCATTACATAAAAATATTAAGGTAGAGATTGGTATGAGGTATTTATAAGCCAAGAAATGTGAAAAATTGCAAACAAACCACCAGTAGCTAAGGGACAGATATAAAACATTCTCCCTCAAAACCCTCAGAAGAAACTAAACTGGCTGACACCTTGACCTTCTACTTGTAGCTTCCAGAAATGAGAGACAGTAAATTTCTGTTGTTTAAGGTACCAATGTGTGGTAGTTGTTATGTCAGCGTTAGCAGATTAATATACTGCCCTACTAAGTGATCATGGTCAACATCAACAGAAATAAGTCATGTTAATGCCCTTGATATGAGGTGATGAAAATCCCAATTTATCTCTGTGGTCCCCCTCACAAAACACCACAACCCCAGTCAAATCATGAGAAAAACATTAGACAAAACCCAGTTGCAGGACATTCTATAAAATTCCTGACCAGTATGTGTCACAACTATCAAAAACAAGAAACATGTGAGAAACTGTCCCAGTCAAGAGGTATGCCAGGAGACATGATAATTAAAGACACTATAGTAGAGTTGGCAAATTGCATACTGGAACAACAACAGGAATCATTAATTAAATCTAAATAAAAAATAAAATTTAGTTAGTAAGAATCTATCAATACAGATAATTAATTATACATAATCTATTATACCAATAAGCATGAAATATTGGCAAAATTAGATGTAAGCCATGTGGGAACCCTTGAATATCTCTCATATTTTTATAACTTTAATTTTTTTTGCTATTATAATATTTTTTTAATTTTTCTGTAAAGCTAAAACTATTCTAAACATAAAATTTATTTTCCACAACTGTGGAAATTTGTTTATTGATCCCTACACTCATTTATTCAGACCTTGATCCTCATTGACACTGCCAGGATTTATCTCCTTCTAACTGAGATGCTTTCCACAGTTAGGTTAAAACATAGTTTTTTGATCAATTTATTTTACAGTGACATTGATAACAAGATAATGGGTTCACAAGCATGAAGAAAGCCATATTTGTTTTCTTCTGTCATTAGAGATTTGAGAAAAGGTATATAAAATATTGTTTAATAATAATTAAAAAAATATTTTGTTTAGTTTTTAAGTCTGTTATCTACATAATCTAACACAGACCGAAATGAAAAGGGAAGATAATAAGGTGAAAAAATATATTTAAAACATAAGTATTTTATCATGAAACTCAGAGAGTAATTTTATAATTCAATTTGATGGCAAATCAAAAGTATATTGATTACAGAAGAGAAAATACAAAAAGATGTTACACGTTAGCCTTTTCACTATAATTTTTATAGCAACAAAATATATTAAATGAAAACATTTAAATTTTTTACATGCTAAAATAATTGGTTAGAATAAAGAGCAATATACAAAATACACTGACATTGAAATATGCAGAGAAATATAGGAAAATATTATTAGTTTAAACAAAACCATTTCAATGAGGTCAACAAATAAAAAATATAGTACTTCCAAATAGAAATACAATATAAAATTTTTAAGGCTCATTTACTTGGCTTTCAAGGATGAAAATAATCTTTAAATAATCCCAACTTACTTTAGAATTAATATTACACTTTCCAGTCTCTTTGAGCAATGCTAATGACTTTGTGGATCAAACTAAAGAAAAAAAAATCTAACTTTAAAATCAACTCTAATTTAAATATCAAAAACAATGCTTATCTTCTGGGGAAAGTTTATAATGTAGACTGTTATTTTATTGCAATGACCAGTTATATTATTTAACTATAGATGTTCTAATCACATTACATGGCAGAACATAAGATTTTTAACTTGCTATAACTTTTTAATCTTTAAGTGCATTCCTTCAGTGTGCTAATTTAGAAGAATTCAAATTACCACCAAGCTTTATAGCTAGTCTAAGGGTTTTTATATTTTTAAGAATGCATAATGAAAATCAGAAGTTCAGTCCAAATTGCATTTCTAGTAGATAAACATGGCATTGCTGATCCCTGTCTGTTGAGTGTACTTTTGCGTTGTTGTTCTCACAGTACTAGGCTTTCATCCGGTCCCCTCTTATGAACAAAGACAGCTGTTCAGAGTTTGGGATATGAGCTGTGACATCAGGTTAGAGCTAAAGTTAATTATTCTGTAGATGCATCTAACCAAAGACTTTGACCTCAAGAATGTCATGCTTGAAGAAATTGGACTCACTTGACCACAGACACATTGGTTTAAAATTTTAAAACAAATGCAGGTAAGCTAGCATTTGAACCAGTGGTTGTAGAGTGGGGAGGGAACTCATTTTTCCTCTGCATTTTGATTTTACCTTTGAATAAATTAATCCATTCCCAAGATTGTTGCCTTTCCTCCTTCACTCCTCTATATTTATTTTTGTTTCGCGCATAGTTCTCCAAACCCTCAAAATTCCTAAGAGGGGATGAAGCAGTCCAGTCTTTTGTCCCCCTTAAATCCTAGTCACCTAGATACTTTGCTAGTCAACAGCCAATAAGTTATTTTTCTATCAATTGGGATAGTGTTCCTAATTTACATAATTTCTCAGTTGTTTTTTTTTTAAATAACCTGTTATTTTCAGTATTGGAACACTGATATATGTATTAACCCTAATCTTTTCTTCACCCATTTTTCAAGGGAGATTAATCAGGATGCTGTGCCTATTTTTTGTGTATAATTATCTCTTGGTTTTAACCCTCTCTGCCTGTATACAGCTACCACTGTAGCATATGCTCTCCATAGCTGATCCCTAATATAATGAACATCTTTAATGACTGGCCCCCTGACATGGTTCTATATCCTCTGAAATATATTCCACTCATAATCATTATAATAGCCTCCCTCAGATCCCAACATAATTACTTATTTCCCATTACCAAACATATCATACCCAAACTCTTCTCACTAACCTCAAGGGCACACATCTATTTTTTATCACTGTATAAATTAATTTCTCATTACCCTCCATTATGCCACCATTTTCAGCACAGGCTCAATAAGTTATAAGTCACAGAGAAAATTAACCTCTGTTCCCCTGTTTTCAAATCACTGAAACCCCAGTGGCTCTCTCTTTGCCCCTCATGTCCTCATGGAGTTGACTACCCCTCTGTGTGTTAATCATTAACTGTCCAAGAACCAACCCAAAGGTAGCTGAGGAACCCTGAGTCCTTCTACTCATACTCTTATTGGCCTCTTCCAAGTACTCAGGTACTCACTCTAAACTATGTTGTTTTTAATATTTTCAAACTTAGATCTCATGAATTAGAGCTACACACAAGGCATTGATAACTCACAAATTATTGGTTGAAAAAAATGTGGGAGAATGTATAGTTTGACATATTATGGACATTTTAATGCAGAAACAATGTTATAAATGTGAATACAAATATAATTTTTTCATAAATATACTAAGATATGATGAAATATAAAGCAATGTTGGGAAGTGGTATGTCTGGGATACAGGGATAGAGGTAAGTTCTGTGCAGAAGTAAGAAGAGAGGTTTTCAATCATACAGGAAATGCTTTGTTTCTTAAGCTGAGTGGTGAATACCTGAGCATATATTATATTCTTTCTCTTTTCTGTATATTTTACACTTTTTATGATACATTCAAAAGGCAGACAATATCCTTGATATTAGGCTCTAAACTCATAAACACACACATGAGCTATTTATTCTCTCAACTGATCTACAATATTAGACACTTAATTGCAGGAGCAACTGACAAGGTTATCTATTCAAACTTCCCTCAACTTAAGAATACACTACTTAATATTTCAATCATTTATCTATTCAGGCATTTATTAAACAATTAAAAACATATTTAAAAGGACTTCTTTGTGGTAAGCACTAGAATGTCAGTAGAAGACACGGAGGCGAATAAAAATCTGCCGATTTACTGTAGGAATTTGGATTGTAGAGGGAGGGACAGATCTATAAAAACTCAAGTGGAATGACTTGTAGATGCTGTGATAGAAGGGTCCAGGCAGAAGACAAAGGCTGATAATGTAAAGCTGAAGGTAGTTTAGTCTGTGGGGTGGAAGTTGAGGCCCAGAGAAGAATAAGGCAACCTCTTCAATATTAGGATTTGGTTTCCTATCCTGAACTCTCTTACCCTTAATGATGCTCTGTACATGTGATATCTCTAATATAAATATATTTGAGCTATATGAGTAACGCATTTAATAATATCTCCCAAAGGTACCAATTGGCAAGATCTATAGCATAGTTAAAATGCATAGCCTATTTTTACGAAATCCAAGTTAAATGAGGTGAGGAAAGGATCTGAAATAACAGAATCAGCAGTAATGCTAAAATTTAAATTCTAGAAAAATGTTGAAAAAATTCCTTTAGCCTTTTGGATTGATTTTTACCTAGATTGCAAATATTGTTTTGTTCACCTGAGTGGTTTCTCTCACTGTTATTTAAAGTAGTGGTTAGAAACACAGATGTCGGCTTCAAAAAGACTGTTACAGAATAGCTCTATGTCTTTAGGGAAATTTCTTACCCTGAGAACTAATTTTCTTTTATGTAAAATAAGAATGATAGGAATATTATTACCATATTGTTATGAAAAATAAAATAGATAATTCACATAATATTCTTAACACATTGCCTGGCACACCAAAAGCACTGAAAAATGTTTATTGTGGTATTATCATTATTTCAAATTGCCAGTAAGGAAAATGTAAATGGCCATATGTTATCTTTTATCAGCTATTTGAAATAGTACACAATTCCTTCCTAATCCCGTCTGAGGTCTTTGAATGTATGTTTTCTAAAACAAGACACTTTCAGTCTATACAAATTTGAGTAAAGTTATGAACTAAAAACTTAGACACTCTGGCCAATCAGAAAGTACCTGTGTGCTTTTCAGTAAACCTTGTCATGCATTCACTTTTTTCTATTTTCTTTAGAAAGGAACAGTTTATTTTAATTTGTGGCACAGACTGGTTGTGAGAGATTAGGAAAATTACTTCAAAAAAAATCCCACATGGCATCAAATTACACACTACTAAGTGCAACATCACACTCAATGGCAATTTAAATCTTGGTTTTCTCTACAAATGTTATAATAATTGTTTGCTAGAAAATTCAACATAATTTGTATTTAAAGTATGTGTATGCTAACTCTGGTATTACTTTCGGTTATTTTGTTTTGTGAGTTTATCTTTCTGTAGTTTGCAATGATGATAAAACTAATTACTAGAAAGTTGAAAATTTAATCTGGTAGATTTGATTCTTAAGGAATATTTCAGAAGTTTAGAAGAATGATAACAGTGATTATTCTCTTCATTCTTATATATTTCCTGCTCATAAATGTATTCCTCACAAATATCTTTCTTATTTTTATTTTCAAAGTCTATACAAACTGTTTCTACTGAGGAAGAAATCAAACACACTTTTATAATTTATAGTTCTTGGGAAATAAAAATTAGAAAAGATATATTTTTGTGAAAAATGAGATACCCAATTGAAAAATTTCACATATATATTTGTGTAAAGACATATATATATCTTTGGTGAGGGCCATCCCCCAAAAATCTTCCTTTTCCTGTCAATAAGTAAACCTTTGATTTTATACACACACACACACAGATATACACACACACGTGTGTGTTTTTGAGGGAGTATTATTAATATTTTTAAAGACAGCAATTTATAAACAATAGAAAGAAAATTGAATTTATTTTTAAAAAGTATTTTATAGATTCTTCAAGCTTAGAACAGCATCATTTTTACATACACACAATGGAGCCTCTTCGGAATACTACATATAAACTTCTATAACCATTTACCACAAATTGTGGCAACTTTAAAAAATATGTAAGATGGCTAGTTCTAAAAGAATGGCATATTGTTGCCAGGCTGGTGTGGCTCAGTGATTGAGTGTCAACCCATGAACCAGGAGGTCCCACATTCGGTTCCAGGTCAGGGCATATGCTCAGGTTGTGGGCTGGATCCCTGGTGGGAGGTGTATGTGAGGCAGCAGATCAATGTTTCTCTCTCATCAGTGTTTCCATCTTTCTATCCCTCTCCCTTCCTCTCTCTCTCTAAAGTCAGTAGAATCATATTTTCTTTTAAATAATTTAATTCAATCATGGGAGGTGGTGAAAAAAAAAATGTGGTAATATGTAGTATTTTTTTTTCTTTTAAGTGATTGATATCTATTGACCTTCCATGGGAATGAAAGTGTGTTATGTAATCTGGTATCCTAAAGTGACGCTCTCTGAAATTATGGTCAGGGGACAGTGTGTGGTAACAAGCAGGTGCAAGCCATCTATCTTCATTCCCCTGGCTTTTATTAGTTAATAGTAAGGTGTTGGTGAGGGCCATCCCCCAAAAAACTTCCTTTTCCTGTCAATAAGTAAACCTTTGATTTTTTTTAAGATGACAGGGTTAATGACCCTTTTAAAAATCTGTGCTAACAGGAAATCAGAAGGAGAACCTGTGGAAAGCCCAGAGAGGTTGGGGTGGTCCGTGCGGAGCCCTGGTGTCTGATGGACAGGTCACTGGAGAGCAAGAGGACTTAGGCTTCTCAGCGCCAGAGAGCCTCCAGAAAGGAGAGGTCCTCGCCGCAGCACTTGCCGTGCAGTTAGACACAGCGCGATGATCACAGCATTGGATGCAGTCAGAATTTAATACCCTGGCAGCTGTGGAAACAGTAAGACGATCCACCTCGCTCTGGCGGGCTTGAGTAACGTCCGCAGGCTTCCCTCGGGTTCAAAAAAGCACGGCAGTGCCTGCTCCACGGAGCTGCTTGTAATTCTCTAGACGTTTGATTTTTTTTTTTTCCTTTTTCAAAAGGGACATTAGCTGAAGGTCATTTCTCCTGACTTGGGTTTCAGGGATTAATTTCATTTCCCTTGTTCAAATGGCCCGTGTATACCTTACAAAATTGCATCAACAAATTGGGTTAGTAGCCTATTAGGCTAAGAAAAATAAAATTATCGTTGCCTCATCGTCTCTGTGTACCATCCACTGCAGCGCAAGGGGGTCTCCCTGGGTCCCGGATATCTTCACATGAGAAGACGAACTTTAATAGGAAATCATAAGTAAGCAGAAGAGTACTGCTAACCCAATTTTTCTTGAGTGTAAAATGATTAGATGTCAGGGAAATAGGTACTATTTCATTTTCTGGATTTATATACGAGACTTTAGGAATCCAGCAATGCATTTTGTTTTGTTTATATTTTAATTGAGATATAATTAATATATAATCTTGCATTCATTTTAGATGTGGCGTAGAATGATTTAATATATGTATATATTGCAAAATGATTACGAACATAAATTTAGTTAACAGCCATCATCACACAGTTACAAATATTTTTCTTGTGATGTGAACTTTTAAGATCTACTCCCTTAACAACTTTCCATATACAGTACAGTATTGTGACCTATAGTCTAATGCTGTACATTACATCCCCAGAACTTATTTATCTTATAATTGGATAGCAACACCTTTGATTATAGTTTTGCTCCGTGCATAGGGCATTGAATCTCTTTGGACAGTTGGTTTTTCTTTGAATGAATGCAATCATTTGTGGCAGAAACATTTCCGTATTTGCTGCTCTGTTACAGATTTTTAATTACTTAAATTACTATTTTCCCATAGTAGTAACACCTTTATACTAAGAAATATTTTTAAACTCCTACTCATAGAAATACTCAATTCTCAGAACAGCAGAATAAGTGCTTTTTATGCAAGGGAATAAAATAAACCAAAAATCTTGGATCAGGTAGAAAGTCAATAGAAAGGAATGCCAACAGGAAGAATGTGTGTGGGATGGGACATGGTGAGCCGGTGTGTCGGTGTGTCTGTGTGTCTGCATTCTGTAGCTGTTGTTACCCGCACTCCTTCCTCGGGAGGAGGAAACAAATGGAGCAGGTGAGATGTGTGGGTGAGACATTTTTCAGCAGAATAGACGAAGTAAAACAGAGCTATGTGAAAGTCGGTGGAAAACTATTAAAAGAAACAACAAACAGCTGTTTTAAAACAAAACAAAAAAAGCCTTAGGCTCCCATTTCAAAGAACTATTGTCTTCCAGTCAGAAAGAATAGCAATTCATTTTCTTTTAATTGTCACCCAAATTAAAAGTATAAAATATGTCAATTTTTTTAAAAGATCAGCTTGATATGTTGGATGACCTGCAATTTTGAACTACTGATTTATTAATCATAAATCATCATTATGTTTTCAGAGCAGAGAGCTAACATAAGAGTTGAGGCTGTTTTAAATGCCAATTAGCAATATACTTGTTTTCTTATTTCAATGTGAGGTTACTTAGAGGTTCTATCAGTTTGGGTTTCTGCTGGAGATAGAAATCAGTGTTCCCTGAAGCATTCCTTTCACATAGGAGATGCTTCCACCAAAAAGAAAAAGATACCAATTATTAACCATTTACGTCAATTTAGATATGGTAAAAGTGGTTTGTTTGTTTTTTTGTGGTGGATTGTTTTTTATGTTTGGAAATTATATTAATTTGATCGTTTGCTCTCAGAGTAGGATATTGTTATATTCTCTCTGCAGGTGTTAGCATTTTTTTATCTAAAGGTACTATATATATATATATATATGTATATATATCTCCTATCTAACAAAAGTAATATGCAAATTGACCATAACTCTGTGACACCAACAAGCCATGCCCACTAGCCACACCCACCAGCCAATCAGAGTGAGTGTGCAAATTAACCCAACCAAGATGGCTACCGCAACAGAGCGCACAGGAGAGAGGCCTGGGTTGCCTCTGGTGATGGAAGAAGCCAAGCTTTCTGCAAAGCCTGGCCAGTGGAGGTTAATACAACAAAGTTTCAATGGCTGTGCAATCAGAAGGCTTGGCTCCACTCCAGGCTACAAAGTTTCAGTTGTAAAAAATAAATAAATCCCAGACACCAGGGCCTCTGCTTGGGTTGCTGGGGGGCATGGCCAGCCTGCAAACCACCACAGGCCCCTCACCCAGGCCACCCTATGCCCCAAGGGAACACCTACCCTGATCCAGGACACCCTTCAGGGCAAACCAGCTGGCCCCCACCTGTGCAGCATAATAAAAGAGTAATATGAAGATTGACCATCACTCCAACACACAAGATGACTGCCCCCATGTGGTCAAAAGATCCTGCCCCGATGTGAACACAAGATGGCCACCACAAGATGGCCAGCAGGGCCAAAACCAGTTTGGCTCAATGGATAGAGCATCGGCCTGGGGACTGAACATTGGTTGTGGGCACATCCCCAGGAGGGGGCGTGCAGGAAGCGACTGGTCGATGTCTCTTTCTCATTGATCTTTCTGGCTTTCTTTCCCTTTCCCTTCCTCTCTGTGAAAAATCAATAAAATATATTGAAAAAAAAAAAAAGATGGCCAGCAAGGGAAGGCAGTTGGCAAGGACTAGGTCTGCAGGGAGGACAGTTGTGGGCAATCAGGCCAGCAAGGGAGAGCAGTTAGGGGCAAACAGGCTGGCAGGGGAGCAGTTAGGCCTCAATCAGGCTGGCAGGGGAATGGTTAGGGGGTGATCAGGCTGGCAGGCAGAAGCAGTTAGGGATAATCAGGAAGGCAGGCAGGTGAGCAGTTGGGAGCCAGCAGTCCAAATTGTAAAAGGGATATCCAACTGCCCCTTTAGGCCAGATCCTGAATTGGGCCTAAACAAGCAGTCAGACATCCCTCAAGAGGTTCCAGATTTGAGAGGGAGCAGGCTGGACTGAAGGACACCCTTCCCATGCATGAATTTCGTGCACCAGGACTCTAGTATATAATAAATGGCTTGTGGCCCTAATGCCATAATGACCAAAGACCAGGGCAGGTGGGCAGGGTCACTAGTGTGTATGTATGTGGGTGTGTGTGTGTGTGTGTGTGTGTGTGTGTGTGTGTGGTTTTATGGGCCACATAGAGCCCTATGCCTCTGCTGCTGCTTGTCCTTTTGCCTCCCCACCACTCAACTTTTTTCTCCTTTCCCTCTCCTTTACCCTTCTTCTCCTATAATGCCCCAATTGTTCCTCGCATTCTATAACCTATAATGCATGCAGCCCTGAGGAGCCAGTTAAGAACATCAGAATACTAACCATAGGACCATAGACCATTATTACTGGAAATGACCTAATGTCATTCCATTTAACACTGATTTGTTTCTAAAGTTGTTTTATTTTCCAATGAGAAAACTTACTCAAAGAACAAGGGTAACTGGGTGTTTTTTTCTATAATTCTGTATTAATATACCAGGTGGTTCTTAAGTCATAAATCTTAAATCAACGCCGGTTATATTTTTCCAAGATTTCTAAATTGTTAGCATCTCACCAGAACACTGACTATAGATTTAATTAACAATAAGGTTGAAATATAAATAGAGGTGTGTCAAAGTATCATCAAGCTATATATTACTCAGTACAAATCATAACTAGTGGTTTCCATGTACATATGTTTGTCTTTCAATGAAAACTTTTAAAGGGTCATTCAATCTAATCCTAACTCCACAAATGTCATTAACCAGCAATGGGGGGATTTATTTTTCATGAACAATTAAAGGGTTCTGTCTCAGTTGTTTTCTTTTTATTATTTTTAAAAGATTTCATGAATGATCTTACCAACAAGAGTAATTTTAGATCTAACTGCCCAAAGCACCCAATCTTTATAACTGCAGCCATGACTTCTAATTTCTGTCTTGATTCATGTACCTAACTGCCTATTAGACATCTTTTTCTGGAGTTACCGACATGTGTCATAAACAATGAATGCTCAAAATAAAACAATCTCTCATTTTCCCAAATCTCCTCTTCCATCTGCATCACAATACCAGCTCTATTCTGATGCCCAAGCCTGAATGCTAATCACCCTGCTAGTCTATCTAACCTTCCTTTCCCCATGCCAAAACACTTACTGCATTCTGTTGATTTTATCTTTTCTGTATCCCTTATATTCATCTTGTTTCCATTTCCACCACTACTGACTTGCTGCCAGACCTCATTATCCTGGCTTATGCTGGTTCAATAATCTCCCTGTCAGCAGCCTTGACCCTCTCTAATCCATACCTGACATTGCAGTGAGAGTAATCTTTTAAAATGCAAATCTAATCATCTTATTTCCCTGTTTAAACCCTTCAAATGGCTTCTCATTTTTTATAGGTTAAAGTCTAAAAGCTTCTATATAGCATAGAAGGCATTTCTGTGATCTCACACGCAAACTCATCTTTTGCTTCTATCCTTCCTTCCACCCACCATAATCCCAAAACTTAATGCCCCAAATGGAACTTCTTGGAATCTCTGCACAACTCAATTCTAGTGTATCAAATTCTGTTTTCTCTACTTATAAAGTGCTTTACATCTTTATCTATTTATCAAACTCTTATTCACACTTCAACATTTAGCATCAGTGGCATACTCTGTATTAGTTTGAATTCTCAAGTGAAAGAGAACCAATTATATATATCAAGGAGAACCAACAACCAACTATAATATGATTTTTTATAAGGTGTTGGTTCATGCAATTATGGAGGAGGCTGGTAAGTCCAAAATCTGTGGAGTGGGCCAATGGTACAGGAGACCTGGATAGAGCTGTTGTTTCAATCTGAAGACCATCAGGCACAAAGAGTTGAGGATGCAGATAAGGTCCAAAGACAGTCAGCTGGAGAATTCCCTGTTGACCTTGAGGGAGGGTCAATCTTTTGGTACTAGTCAGACTTTTGACTAACTGGATGAGACCCACTCACAATGGGGAATGCAGTCTGCTTTGCTCAAGTTCACTGATTTAATACTGATCTCATCCAGAAACACAGACTCTGTGGCCCAGCCAAATGTACACATAAAATGAACCATCATACTCTCTATGAAGTAAAGCTTCACTCTTCCAGGGAGTTAGTTGAATATTCTCTCATTGTGGCATAAACATACCTATTATATGCCTCTATTTTTGTTTACAATATTTTTCAACTATTTATGTCACTATCCTGTCAAATACAACTCCATAAAAAGAGGTATCATAGCTGACATTGGACATGACAAATTCAGTGTTCAGTAAATAAATTAATAAAGTAAAAGATATAGTTGAGAAATAGATATGCAAATATTTATAGAAATAATTATTTTGATGAAACCATGTTACACTGGCCCACAGTAGTGGTTATAAAGATAATAATAAGACCACACATTGTGTAGATCTCTTCCATTTACAAAATCTGTGACTGCATTTGTTTCTCACATTAATTATGCTTATATCCAAATGGCTGGTATTTGTCCCGTTTGAGAGTTGTGGTAACTGAGGCTTAGAGAAGATATGGATCGGACCAATGTCACAGAGTTAGCAACTGTCACTGCCAGGACTTATGGAATCAACCCAGCACTTTCTCCCACAACAGCCAGGTTTTAATGAAAACGGGTGCTAATCTCTTACATTGTAATTTTTTCAGCTATGTGTCTTTTACTCGGTTATTAATTTTCAGACTCTTACTGTACATGGTGAAGTGATATGCTGTTACTTGGAGCAGTATGTTGGAACATGCTACTGCTTGACTCGTTTCCAATTTTCAGTATCTGTAAAAAATGGAAGAGGTTCAAATAGCTGCAAATTAAAGCAGAATTTAAAACCACTGTATCATATCAAACCTATCTGTGCTTTGGTTTATAAGTGCATACTGCCTGTGCATGGATAATCCATCACAGCTTAAATTAGAAAAAGACGCAGCAGGTCACTGATTTTTCTGACAACATGACCTTCTAAGTACTTCTTAAACTAAATAGATGTGTTTTCCTCTCAATGTTTACAAATCAGGACTCTTTTGATGGAGATTCATTTCTGTCTGGGAAGCCCATTCAAGCCCATCATTTAATTAAACTGGTATTTGCATTTATAAAGCAGAAGTATCCAAAGGCAAGGGCATCAAGTCAGACATGTGCCCCAGTTCTATGATGAACATCTGTCAAAGTTGTTGAAACTGAAGTCACCCGTCCACTGATGTTGGATGGTCTTCTAGGCACGGGGCTTTAGCTTGCCCATGGAGCAGTTTCAGATTTCACAGACCCTCCAGCAATGAAAGGGATTTGTACTGAGATGTGGTCATAGTGAATTTGGCCAATATTCCTCATCTCCCTTTTTAAAAACAATTTTATTATGTTTATTTTTGATAAACTCTTAGTAAGTCTATGAATATAAGGGATATTGTCACTGTTCACAATATCCACCCCATATCAAATATCCAGCTACTGTCAAATACCCAGCTCTTTAGAATCATGTGGAGGAGTAACCAAAGTTTTGCTCTTCACAGAGATATTTAGGATTGTGCAAATACAATCTCCTTTCTAGATTCAGAACCCATGTTATTCTGTTAAACCAATTTTCTTCTCTTTGTTTATATGATTATATTCTCCTCAGCATTAATTATGTTACACAACCACTTTTCCAAATTTTGCATTTCCTTGCCCCCCCATCCTCTTAACAATTTTAAGTTTTTATAACATTAAATTAAAGACATACAGGGTGATATTTTACAAGGCACTGTGGACTTCTTGCACAACCAGGATAATGCTATTTCTTTAGGCCAGGATCACAGTGTTCTTAACTGTAAGTAGAAGAATGTTTCTTCAGGATAAAAACGAGGTCTCCTGGTCAGCCTGTGATGGGGAGGATTTTAAGTTTTGCAGCTGAAGGGGGAAGCTTTAGGAGTTTTATTGGGAGCTATCCCAGGAAGTTGTGCAGCTGAGAGGGGGAATATATTAGTGGGTTCTCTCATAAGGAGGTAGTGTAAAAAAGAGAGATTCCAGGTTAAAATGGGGGCAGGGGAGCCTGCCACAGCTGTGGGGAATTGCAGACTTCTATTTGACTAATGAGAGGAATCCAGAAGAAGCATCTGGCAGCAGAGAGGAGCTATGTTTTAGTACAGACAAAAATAGACAATAAAAGGGTAAAGTAGAATGAATATACACATTTTTGTAAAGCATTTAATACATTATGACATTGCACTTTAAAATACTTCTGCTAGGTATTGCCAATCAAACTAATAAGAAACTATGCAGACAGGAAAAAGTACCATGGCTGGGCATGGTTGGCCCAGGGCTGCCAGGAGCACTCTGAGCCTCCTCTCTGGAGTCTGATGGGCAATAGTGGTGGGCCTTACGACTTCCTCCCAGCTCTAATGACTGGAAAGGGCAACTGGAGGGGGTTTGCTCATAATTCATAATGATGCTGAGTGGAAATGTGATATGTACACATATAAATCCTACAACAGGATTTAAGGAACTAAGGGATATATACATCAGAGTCCAGAGGTCACTAGAAGTAGGATTTGTGTTCTTCCTATGTTCCCAGCAGCACCTGGTTCACTTTTGTGATTCAGCAATCATTCATTTAGGCCAAAATGTCAAAGTCCATCCTGAATAAAGACGTTTTTAAAAATTGTTTAAAGTATTACATATATCCACTTTTTTCCCAGATTGATCCCTCCCCTGCCATTCTCAACCCCCAAGACAAACCCCCACTGCCCCAGTGTCCATGTCCATTGGTTATGCTAATATGCATGTATACAAGTCTTTTGGTTGATCTCTTAACTCTCTCCACCTTCCTTTGCCTTCTTTCTGAGGTTGGATGATCTGTTCAGTATTTTTTTGTCTCTGGATCTGTTTGTGTTCATAAGTTTATGTTGTTCATTATATCCCATACTAGAGGTCTGGTGCATGAAAATTCATGCACTGGAGGGGAGATCCATTAGCCTGCCCTGCTCCCTCTCACAGTCCGGAAGCCCTCAGGGGTGGGAGGCAAGCCAGCGATCAAGGAAGGCAATGCCCCATCACACCTCTGCTGCTGCCTCTGCCGGCAGCACAAGCCTCAGCCAGCCCTGATTACCTGGGCAGCCCTGGGCAGCGGTGGGTTTGAGGGGACTGGGGGACTCTGGAGGCAGGTACGCACAGTCTTGCTATGTGCCTGCTGCTCCGAAGCTGGGGGGACTGGGCGCAGCCATCTTTGAGGGTGTGACAGTCAATTAGAATATTCTCTCCTTATTGACTGTGGGCACCACCATATTTGAGGGCAGGGAAGTCAGTTAGCATAGTCCCTTCTTATTAAATAGGATATGAGTGAGATCATGTGATATTTATCTTTCTCCAACTGGCTTATTTCAATTAACCATAATACTCTCCAGTTCCATCCATTCTGTTGCAAGTGGTAAAAGTTCCTTATTTTTTACAGCAACGTAGTATTCCATTGTGAGATGTAGCACAAGTTTCTAATCCACTCATCTGCTGATGGGCATTTAGGCTGTTTCCAAATCTTAGCTATGGTGAATTGTGCTGCTATGAACATAGGGGTGCATATATCCTTTCTGATTGGTGTTTCTGATTTCTTAGGATATATCTCTAGAACTGGGATTACTGGGTCAAATGGGAGTTCCATTTTTAACTTTATGAGGAAACTCCATACTGTTTTCCACAGTGGCTTATTTCTATCAATCCACCTTGACAAAAATAGCAATAACCAATAATAGCAAGTGGAAATTGCTCCTTTCTTAAAATGAAAACCAAAATAAATTAAAAATATACAGTAAATATAAAAATAAAAGTCACAGAAATGTAAATATCCATATAGTCTCATAGTCATCATTATGTCACATAACAAAAGTTATTTGTTATATTTTTAAACTGTTAGTGTGAAAATTCTATTCCTAAACTTTGTAACTAGAATATCTTCTACTTAATCAAGGAAAGAATTTAGGTTCACAGAAATTATATTTTATAGTGACAATCGTTTACATGAAAAGGTAATTGTAAACTTAAGTTACTGCATAGTATCACAAAGAGTAGATTGGTATATGCAAATGAAAGAGATTGGGTGTGATAAGATATTTTGATAACTTCACAGAGTTAGGACAAAGGCTATAAGGTAAAATCAATGTATATCTCAGATTCTAAATCTTGTTATGTTTAAAAAATTTTTCTTTAAAAAAATGCATGTGTTTTTGTTTTTTTCATGGAAACCAGTGTGCATCAGAACACAATTTGTGACTTTAGTTTGATTGCTAATAAGAAGAAAACTGAATTTAAATAAATATAAGGTAATTGATGAGAGGGAGAAAAGGAGTATATCTCACACACTTTTTCTTTCCTTTTGGCCCTGGAAAAGAAAAGATGCTGAAGTTATCAAGCTGCAGGGATATTACAAAGGCAGAATAAGCCTTTATCTCTCATTTACAGAAAGCTGTCAGGGCTGAGACTCGCACTCAACAGAAAGAGCAATGCAATTGATGGATATTGGCCTAAAGCCCCAGAGCAGCTCGTGCACTTTGAAAATATTTTAACTTTAATTTAAAATATTCAAAATGGTTGAAAGAGCCATCTACTCAAAACAGAGTGTAAACTACTACTAGAAGAATTAGTCACTGTTAACAACTAGAGATCAAAGTCAATATATAATAACATTGTAAGTATTGGTTTTGGTATGTAAAAAGATAAATCTTTCCCAAGACCAAAAACAATATTTTCATAGTTACACTGACATATTAAAGCAAATAGTGGCTACTTTCCTCCCACCATCACGCTAAAAATGATCTTAGGTCTATCTATCAATTATGTCTTTCGGAAAGCCTGGTGTTCCAAACAAGCACTGCTCTCAACATAATTTTAATACTGAGTATAAGATGTTAAACCTATAAATGGTGATCAGTAGAACCTGCCTAAATACAGAGGGTTTAAATTTTAATTATAGAGGGGAACTTTGTGATTAAAAATTGCAATCGACTTAAAAATGATATATTCTTTTATTTTTAAATTATCTTACTTCTTTCACTCTTTATTATTAACATTTATTATTATTCTTATCATTCTTCACTTCATTCAATCTTTATTTGGATCTCCAGATGGAGTCTAAGCAAATTGAACACTGACCTTTGAAGTCATGTCAAACCTAATCTGCGCACTGAGTGCCTGGCCGCCCACTCAGCAGATAATGCTTCTTCCTGGGTTCTTCCATTCCACCGTTCCAGTGCAAACTTCCCTGAGTCAAGACATCACACACCCAAAAGTACTGCCTATTGCAGTGGTTCTCAACCTTCCTAATGCCACGACCCTTTAAGACAGCTCCTCATGTGGTGGTGACCCCCAACCATAAAATTATTTCCGTTGCTACTTCATAACTGTAATTTTGCTACTGTTATGAACTGTAATGTAAATATCTGATATGCAGGATGTATTTTCATTGTTACAATTGAACATAATTAAAGCATAGTGATTAATCACAAAAAACAATATGTAATTATATATTATGAAATATTTATTTCTTATTACAGATAAATGAAATTTTGTCTTGAATCATGGTGTAGCATGGGTAACAGTCTTAATATGAAAACAGTAAACTACATTGCTACATTTTGCTACACCGAGGAACGGTGTGTTGATTCCTAAGACCATGGGAAATAGGTGTATTCCAATAGTCTTAGGCAACCCCTATGAAAGGGTCCTTCGACCCCCAAAGGGGTCGCAACCCACAGATTGAGAACCACTGGCCTATTGCTTTTTCTGGCAATGACAAGGTCACATTTATTACATTCTCTCTCTCTCTCTCTCTCTCTCTCTCTCTCTCTCTCTCGTTTTGTAACTCAAGATTTTAAGAATGTGTAGTAAGTGGTGAGAGGCAATTCATACAGAAAGAGTTAAGGTCTTTCTTGTGGCTATTGTCTTGTACCCTTTCTCAAGCTGGCCAGGGGGCAGATCATCCCGTGAATGGATATTCTCCATAACAGTCTTCTGCCCAGGTGATGCCCAGTCTGTGCAGACATCTCTGTCTCCCCTAGACTGGAACATTTCATAACTCCTTTGTAAATGATTAAGTAATTATATTCTAAAGGGAAATCTTCAAACTAATTTTAATGAATTGTTATGATTACCAATTCAATATTACCACTTGAGTAACTATGGATCCTTCCAGACAATGGTTCAAGTTCTGGCTTCACTGTTTCATATTTCAGCCATAGCAAATAAAAAAAAATTCCTTTTTGTTCATTGGGTTCCAACCCTGGGATTCCCCTTCTAAATACTGTACTGCAGTTCTCCAAATACTCTTTCATCAGATTCTTAAGCAAGATCTGAAAGTTTAACAAAAGAAACCAACATATAAACAGAAAATGAAACCATGCATGTGGGATATTACTCCATAGAAGTCTACCAAGTATGTTTATGGTACAAAGAGCATAAGAAATACATCAATTTTAAAAAATTATGTAACCTAAAATAATTCTGCCACAACTTTAAAAGTGTTCTGTATATCCTCTAACATAGTTCTTCTTTATTCATTCACTAAGGACATATTTACTTAACTACAATGCTATGTTCTGGGTATGCAATAGTAAGAAAGGCCCTACTTTTATAGAGGTTCAAGTTTACATAAAAACAGACATTGAACAAGAATCACAAGGGTGCTATCTGCTGGGAAGAAGGGCTGGGATTATGGGGATTTATGATAGATAGCCTTCACCTAGCAAGGCTTCTGGGAAGAGATGAGAATCAAATAATGACTTCACATAATAATATGCCAGTTTCTTATATACTATAATCCATCCATTAGCCTCCTGTAATTCATTAGGTAGTATCAACATGATCTAGCTTTTAATTCTCTTTTAGAATAAAGGTCTATGTTTTTCTGTTTGATTGCATTGACTAATGTGTAAAGAATTTATCTTGCTGATTATTTTTTATTAGCATAAGTCCTTATGGCAACAACAACAACAAAAATGAACCAAAAATTAGTGGACAAAAGTGCATTCAGTTCTTCCCATATATGGGTCTGAATGCACTAAGGTGGTGAATAATTTGACCATGTACCAAGAGAAATCTAAGATAGCTTTTTGTTTCATACAAATAGATCTAAGAATAAGTAGGTGCATAAATTTATTCAAGTGTCCAAAATATTATGTGCATAATGCTCTTTAAAACAAACTATGGAATTGTTCAAATCCCACATTTTCCACTAAATTAGAACTCAACATGTAAATATTGATAGCTCTATCTTCCATTATTTTCAGCATTTATTGCATATCACATTTTTCTCTTATCAGAGTTTTTTCTTGAATGTAGATCAGTCATTAAATGATCCTCTGCTATTGAGTATTTGTTTATCCCACTTTCATTTTCCCCCAGGGACCTTAGCACAGTGTCGGTTGTATAGTCGGTATTTAACAAATTCTTGGTGTGTTAAATGGGCTGTAATAGAATTAAGTGAACTATTAGTAAAATCAGTCATACTAATAATTTTGAGGCGACCAATCTCAAAAAAATATGTCTGGATACTGAACAGAAGGTCCACAATTGTATAAACATCCTAACCATAATTATAATTATTTTTCTACAGAACATTAGAACATGAAAAATTGAATCACTAAATTATTTATTTCAGTTGCTTTCTTTCCAACCAATCTTTTCATTAGAAACAGTAAATAATTGTCTGATTTAAGAATTTCTTCCCTCCAACTAGTTTATGTATAAAGGGAACAACATCAATGAAATGATTAGGTACTGCGAGAACAAAAGACCTGGGCAGTCCATAGATGTTATATCCTGAATTATCAAGGTTCTCTTGTTAATTGCAGCCCAATTCCGACAGATTGAGGTGTTGCTATGTCAGAAGGAGGCGAGTCAAAAACCAAAGATCTCAATGCTAAATAGGCCTAGAGAACACACATAGCCCACAGGCAAGACTGTTGTCAGCACAGTTCCTTCCTCCATGGAAAACATTTTGTTAACTAGCATTAGCTTATAGGCATTCGCTTTTTTAGAAAGAATAGGGATTCAAAAAAATACCCCAGTCTAGGAAGAACACTAAATGTGATGAAGAGGTCATTGAGCAGAGATCAAAGGAAGTCTGCAGCTGTTCCATTCTGGTTGTCCTGGGGTGTTCTTTGATGTCTATGTAACTGTTTGGGTTAAAAATCAGAGTCCCATGGAGAAAGAACCACTCCCGTTTCTCCCACCAACTTTTACAGGTTTTACCTAGAAGTTGAGAATTAGGCAAACACCCTGGCATATTGGCCATTTAAGATTTAGACTTAGAGGGACATTCTTACCTTTTGAGGAGAGGGTGGTAGATGGTTAAGTAGAAAGTGCACACAAGTATAAATTTGTTAATCTCTCCATGTTAGTATGAAAATTCAAAATTCAGACTTTCAGTGATGAATCTGGTCTCTCTTCCAAGTTGCACACATCATGTCTGATTACTCAGAAAATGATGTGATCTTTTTGTGTTTGTGTAGTTTTATACATATTTCTAGAAATTATGAGTTTAATATTGAATGAGATAAATAATGAGCCACCATTAATGCTATATGTCATGATGGCATTATGCTTTGTCTTGCTAACATTTTATATATGTACTCTAAGCTCAGCAATTATTTTAAGACATGTTGTTTTTGATAATGATCTCTAAAATGTAAAAGGTTTAATTATGAGAGTAGAAGAGTGTCTACATATGTTCAAGGATTTAAGGATAAATTAAAAATTCCTGATATTCATAGAGTAGTTGAGTGCATTATTTCCTGAATCCTTTACTATGGCAACAGTGCCAGCAGGTTCATTCAGATCAAAATGTCACAAATCTGGGATCCATTGGCACATCTTCATAGCCAAAATGAAATGGAAAGTAATTATTGAATAACTCAAGCAAAAAGCCTCTGTCCCAGAAGTCCTTTAACTACTAGGCTGATAGATTTCTGTCTGAAACATCCCAATTAATTACAGCGCTTCACACTTCACTCTGACTGTGGAGACTTGCCAAGTCACTGACATTAGTCTGTCCTCTATGCATGCAAATGTTTCCATAGCAAGGCAGTACTATACCAGATACCTTCAAAGGTAGGAGAGGCAATCACAAACAACAGCATTGCAAAGTGGGTCTGTTTTATTTCTGTTTAAAAGCCAGAGAGACAGCACCAAGAAGCCAACCTTTTCCTCAACTGGGAAAGTTCACTTAATCTCTGTGACACGAAAGAAGCATTGTATTTAGAAAGTGTCTGATTAATGGGAGCAATGAAGACCTCCAATGTAGACTATCTATGAAAAAGCTGACCCAAGTGACCGGTCTGTAGTTTACTCTGAAATTCACTCAATCCTGCCTTAATACTCTATGAACAAAATCTGATGGGCTGGCCAATAGTCAGATGACAGAAATAAAATTTGCTTTTTTATTAAAGACTCTGAAGATGAAGAAATAAATAATTTAAATATGGCTTTTTTTCATCTTCATTGTAATTCAGGCATACTTCATCTGTTCATTGTGAATTATAAATTCCTATTTTATGACAATTTCTGGATAGGCTGTTGTTTCTAAAATAATTTTTTTAATGTTTGCTTTATTTCAGCTGGGTTTTTATCTTATTTAGCGTTTCGCCAAAAGAAAGCCAGAAACTGTAAAGTTAAACTTTTTCATGTCTTTTTTAAAAACTTTTATACATTCTACTTCCTTTCAAAGTTTTCTTCTGAGCAGTTATTTTAGGGATAGGAAAATTAATTACAATTACAGCGATTACAAAGTGGAATGGAAAAGAGACTGTGTTATATCACATACAAAGTACAGGGCCTGGTTTATGTAAGATTTTTTTACACTATTCCTGCCTTACCCATCACACTGTGCAAAAGTAGCTATAGGGTAGCCAGCGGAGGAGATTAAGGGATCAAGGGCATATTCCATTTTGTGAGGTTTCCCATGGGTCAATGCTGTTGCAATGTTGCTTTTGCTCTTGCATCAAGGGGAACCTTGGCTCTGAGTTAGCCTTGGAGATTATATTTTGATGGCAACATACTGAACATTCTGGCTCGTGCGTTCAGTATCTCAAGTGGGAATTGAGTGACTATGCCATGGCATCCTCTTGTCCGGCCCATTTAATCTGTCTCTGCAGGGTTTGGAGGTGAGGACATGGAGGATAAATTCTGGGAAAGTTAAGAGACACCTAAAGAGCAAAGGGGCAAAGCAGCACCACAGTCAGACATAAAAATTCCCCCAGCTGTGAACTTGTACACCACATACTAATTTTAAATCAGAAAGATAAGCCTTAGAAAATTGTATCCCTTCTCCAAGTAAATTTTTTCTAAGTTCTAGCCTCATTCTTATAAAAATAGACACACAAAAGCTCACATCTGTTATTCACATCTAATAAATTAAAAATTAGGAAAATGATATATTACTCTTCTGTTGTTTTATGGTTATTTCCATCCTTTCACTATTTTATGTGTGGGTTTCTCCAAGTGTAAAGTGAATGATTTTTCTTTACCAATCATTGCTATTTGTCTGTTTTTTAAAAGTTACATACCTTAGTCATAGTTTAATCTCAGTTTCTAATTCTGTGTAAAGGTAACATCTTTGGCTTCAATGTGTGCTTTTTTTTTAAACATCCTAAACCTAAAACAAAATATCTCCAGATGGATGGAAATTAAAATATAATGCTTTAGTGGAAAATAAATCAACATGACACTCCCAATCACTTAGGGTATATTTGGTGACAAGTTAAAGAGCTCACAATTTTGCAGAGCCAGGAAACATATCTGTTCACAAACCATATTTGAATCTTCCCTCTCAACCATCCCCACTTTTGAATCTCTAGTCCAGGCCACAGTACTTGCTACAGTTTAATACAGTGGTGTTACTGTTTCTCCCTCGTTAAATTGGCAATACAGGAAGTACGCTGATTTCTGGGACATTCATTCAGCAGACCTTCATTCAGCAAAAATTTATTGAGTGTCTCCTATGTGTTTGGCATTTTATGTTCCAGTCGGACTGAACTATTTGCCATTCCTCCCACGAGGCATCCTTTCTAGTCTTCATTCCTTTGATGGTAACAACTCCTCTGCCCAGATTACTCTCCCTCATTACTTCATCACATATATCTCTGTTCAACTCTTGCCCATTTATCAAGGTATAGCTCAACCGCTTCTTCCCTTTGAAAACTATTTCTTATTTCTTTCTGTGGGAGATGATTTGCTTCTCATTCATGCCAAATAAGATCTTATCCGTACCCACCTACATAATTTGTGAAGTCCAGTACAAAATGAAAATGAAATGCCCCTTGTTCAAAATGTAAGAATTTTAAGACAGTGGTAGGAGAACATTAAGCCAGGTGAGGGTATGTGAGACCACACGGGTCTCAACCTATGAAGTCAGCCCCATCTGTACCTCCCAATACACTAATTGTTATCAATTTTGTTAATGCATGAGATATTTTTATACACAGATCATATTTTCTTATTGAATATACTGTAGATTCCTTGAAAACAGTATCTGCATATATTCTCACAGTAACTAAGAGTTAGAGAGTCTTGCAAAATATCATATTCTTATTCTTGCTACTAAAGTGTTGACCATGGATTGACATCACATGGTAGCTTAAAAAAAAAAAAGGTAGAATCTCTGACCCCACCCAGACCAACTGAAGCAAATGTGCACTTCACAAGCTCTCCATGTGATCTGTGTGCATCTCCAGTTTTGAGAAGGTCTGTTGAATGAGCAAATGAATAGTTCTCTAGAAGAGAAGGCACACATAAAGTGGGAAAATGACCAGTTAAGGCTGTTAACACAGAAGGGAGATTTCTGTCATTCCCATCAAGAGAGAAATATTGGGTTGACAGTTCTTATTCCTCTTTTCAATCCTCCCAATTTCTCTTCCCTTTCAAAGAAGGGGTTCATTTTCTCATTGGCAATATGTGGAAGATACTGGTAAGTCTTGGGTCTAATTTATTTGCAAGTGGCACCTTGTGAGGCGGGTATGGAAATATATGTCTGGAAATTCCAATCTCACTTCCTCTTTCACTTTTGTATCTCTCTTTCTCCAATGACCACTAGTAGTCTGATCTGCTAGTGACTCATTATTAAACAGATAGCCAAACAATTCTGTCAGCATAACAAAAGTCAAAAAGACACAGCAGGCTTATGGGTTGATATAACTCAGATTTCACCAGAAACACTCAGAAGGTGCCATGTCTACTGCCAAGTTCTGCCTTTGATTCTCTCTTTCATTCCTATCTAAAATTTCCATGCTAAGATTTTCAGGGCAGCTAATAGAGCAGTTATGTGGAAAGATGGAATATTTTGGAAATTTTCTAAAATTTCCAGGTGTCTATTCCGTGAAAAAGTGGAATATACATCCTTGAAAAGATTATAAGAAGACTTGTGCAATTACATAGATCACTTTCTTATAACAACAGCTCTGTGATTTGGGTTTTAAAGAAAACCTCAAACAGAAATGTGGAAGAAACTAATCAATTTGCCCAGATTAAATATTAAATATAGTTTATTTTAGCTGGATTTCATCTTAGGACTCTGAATTCTCCATAAAATCAAAATTTAGAAGCTCAGTAAATGTGAGCTTTAAGGACCTTTATAAAAATTTAACTTCAAAAGTGATATTCTATAATAGACCATATTTGTGTAAAAAAGCCCTCTCTTGTAAAGTTTTCTCCTTAGATGATACTTTTAGCAACTTTTTTTAAAACCTGGATACACCTCTATTTTTTTTAGCTTTCATTTTACTTTTTCATATTCACAGAGCTCCAGTTTTTTTGCGAATACTTTTCAGAATCTGTATTTTAAAGGTGATAATTGTAGGTAACATCATAGTGAGTTCAGCTGTCCAAGTTCCAAATACTAAATTTTGCAGAATAAATAAATAGAACAACATAGTAGCAAACAAATAATGTAAGGGCAGAAGCCTGAATTGGTGAGTATAGTGCGTTTGTTTCGTAGAAATAGCTTTATTTAAATATTTCATGGTAATAATAGTGGCTGGAAGATTCAGATGAAACTGCCACAAGACAAATTTCTCTTGGCCGGTTAGATTTTGCTAATTGGTGGCAAAAGATGGCTGTAGTTTTACAATAGAAACTTTAGTACTATCCAGATTCCACTCCTATGTGTCACCTATGTCTGTGTCTATTTATTTTCTTGTGTTTTCTGGGTTTAAAGAATGTATGTTGTTTAGGCAGGTGTCAATGCCTCAACCTCTGTCATAAGACTGCAATCAACCCATGATCTAGAGACTAAAGTGGGGGGTGACAGATTCATTCTCATGCACATGGACCCCTCCTCTGCAGGACAGTTTTATGACATGGTGAGAAATTCAAGAGGGAGCAAGAGAAGATCTTCAAGAGAAAGTCTGTTTCTTTATAACCTAATTGCAGAAGAGACATTGCATCACTCCTGCAGGGTTCTATTGATTTAGAAGTGAGTCACTAAATCCAGCCCACACTCAGGGGGAGGAGATTATGCAAAGGCATGATACCAATGTGAATCATTGGAGGTCATCTTAAGGACCATCTATTACACCCTTCCATTTAAGAGGAAATAAGAGCTAGAAAAGGATAATTTCTTCTGTTTTAGTCTTCTACAGACATTTTCTAAGGTTGTTGTTGCTTTTAATCCTCATCCAAGTATTTTTTAAAATTTTATTTTATAGAGAGATGAAGGGGAGAAGAAAAGGAGGGAGGAAGGGGGGATGGAGGGAGGGAAAGAGAGAAATAGAGAGAGAGAGAGAGAGAAACCCACAACCTAGGTATGTGCCCTGACTGTGAATCGAACCCACAATCTTTTGGCATACTGGAGGGCACTCCAGCCAACTGAGTCACCCCACCAGGGCTCTAAGATATTTTTATTTGATCTTACCAAAGAAATGTATGCACAATTCTCCCATCCTATCCTAGGAATATGACATCTCTATTTGGCAAATTTTAATTTTATGAATAGAACACACTGTTTATTTTTGGGGGAGAGGGGATATAAAATAATTTAAAGTGTATTAATAAGAATAATTTCATTTGCAATAACCTATAACTCAATTCAGGTAAATATAAATCAAAAAAATTTTGATTGAATGCCTGAAAAAATACAGAAGTGCATTTGGCCTTAGGCATGGCACAATATAGGAATTCAGCCAATTGTATCAGTTCTCTCTCTCTCTCTTGTTCTCACTTGTTCTCCCAGTTTCTTTCTGTTTTGTTTCCCCCCCTATTTTGAACTAAGTCCCAAACTGACATTGTTGATGTGAAGAAACCTGTTATTTCCAGACTCATGTCATTTTACATCTGGAATTTCTATTATATAGCAAGTGTTGTGTTGTTGTCTTTTTAATTTTCAAAATTCCAACTGGCATCCTAGAATTAAATGTGTATCATCCTGGTTTAAGTTGCTTGCATACTCATTTTGGCCAGGAAAAGATATATGTAAAATATGTGAAGAACCATATGTCTATGGTTTAGGTTGGACATAGGGTCAGTTTCACTCACATTCTGTAATGTGAAGGAGGAGTCAATCCCTAAAGAAAAATTGGGTGCTAAAAACTGGAATGGGGGCTGTCCAACAAAAACTACATGTGCCAATTTCAAATATTTATTCAATGCCTATAATGTGCCAGGGACGATGTTGATGTTAGGTGTAAGTCTACTGCCAACTTGTATAGTTTCTTCAACTCATGAGAGAGAGGCTCAAGAAGGCTGAATAAATGTTAATAAGGTGCACCAAGTTCTTTCAGCCAGTTCAGAAGGGGAAAAAAATCAGTCTAAGTGAATATTTTGCAACAGAAATTTCTATAAATGTATATGATTTTAAATAATTATATTAACATAATTAAATAGCTTATAATAGAAATAAGTCATTTGGAAGCAATATTTTAAGGTAAAAATTAGGATCCTATATCCTTGGCCTCCAAAAGGTATGAACTCTGCTACCATCTCCTGCTTTGGCTACATTGTTGGGGCAAGAGCTGAGAAAACAGTACCGATCTGTCTTTCTCCCTTTTATGTATTTTTATTTTTTTATATATGTTTATTGATTTCAGAGTGGAAGGGAGAGGGAGATAGAAATATTCATGATAAGAGAGAATCATTGATCAGCTGCCTTTTGCAAAACACCTACCTTAGATCAAGCCTACAACCCGGGCATGTGCCCATAACCAAAATCAAACCTGTGAGCCTTCAGGCTGCAGGCTTACCCTCTATCCATTGAGCCAAACCATTGAGGGCTCTTTCTCCCTTTTTGATAACACGGTACCTCTTTCAAGGGAACACTACTGAGGCCAGGTTAGGCTTAAAACAATCACAGTGAACAAATATTATAGTGATTATTTTCCCTAAGGAATGTACCTTAGGCAAATATGATAAATTTCTGAATCTGGTTTTGTGGAGGATGACACATTAGTTCATGTAATAGAATAGATGGAGCCTTTATGCAACATGCTGTAAGGCAGTCATCCTACCCACATTTGTTCTCTTACACTTTGTTAAGAGATAAAGGTTTAAAAGAACACTGGAAGAATACTCAAAGTTAACAAAATAGACCTGTTATTTTTCTGGTTTTAACCCAAAAGTTCAAACTGGAGAAGAGCCGAGGGTCAGTGTAGGCATGCAATTGTCCAGGGGAATAGACACATGTTCATTTTTATTTGCTTAAGATTATGAGCTGCTGGATCACTGCAGCCCTTGTAAATGATTTATGGAATGAGACACATTCCTGCTTAGCACACAAAGACTATCAACTGTGCTAGAACTACAGAAATCGGGTGCTATTTTTAGTGGTACAGTTACACAGGAACACATTATTATTATATGAAATATCATGAAATATAAACTAAGCTTCAACACAATGGAGTTCTTATGAAGTTATGCCTAATAGAAAAGTAGTGAGAGAATGATTCTATTTCTCTGCAGTCTGTCTACACAAGCAAAATGAAATAGTTAACAAAGTATTTATAATTTTATTTATAGCACTTGGTTCTGCATGGGACCTTAATGTTCATGTGTTATATGTGACCCAAGTGTTGGTCTCACTTCTCCCTTCAAGGGTACACATCCTTCAATATACTTAGGCTGAACAATGTGTTTCATCTCTACTTCCCAGTCATGCATTAGTCACCTGCTTCACTACTCACTGTTTTCTGGGCTTGGTGTTCATTTCTACACCATTGCACCTCCACGTATAACCCGATTACTTCATTCTCTAAAGCATCACCAATTCATAGCTGTCTATGTGGCAAACATTGTGTGGGTTTTGCACAATGGAGATCATTTGCAGAGCATCAGAGCCCACTAAATAAGTTTTAAATAAATTACAAGAACTTTTGTTTTTTTTTTTTAATATTTTTTTAGTATTTCTTTCATGGAATCCTCACACTTGTCTGTTACCTTCAAGATTCATCTTTGCTCCTACATTGCAGACATTTCTTCTGCCCCTGACCTCTTTCTCGCTGCTCTCAAGCATTATTTCCCTATAATCCCAGATATTTGTAAGTTATGTGCTCTGCATATAAAGTTATAATTTTGTCCATTCCTAGTCCATGGGGCTACAGACCCATTAAGTTATATTTCCTGAAACATAAATAATTGGCTACACAGATGCATAAAACTAATATACACAGATAAGAAACAAGTTACCTGATGCATGAAATTCATGCAAGAGTAGGCCTTCCTTCCCCTGGTTGCCAGCACCAGCTCCCTCTGGCTGCTGGCAACCACCCAGGACCCTGACTGCCCTTGCAGCCCCAGCTTCATCTAGATCTGGTGTCCAGAAGGATGTCTAATCTAAAGCATATTACACTTTTATTATACACACTAGGGGCCCAGAGCACAAAATCCATGCACTGGGTGGGGGTGTCCCTCAGCCCAGCCTGCTCCTTCTCACATACTAGGAGCCCTCAGGGGATGTCCTACTGAGGCGACTGGGCTGATCAGGGGAAGGCACCAGCCCCATCACCCCGCTGTTGCATCCTCTGCCAGACACTGCAGCCACCAAGGTGTTTTCATCAACACTGACTCCAGTTCCTTCACCATGAAAAAATGACAACTTTCTTTAGGCATTTTCAAGATGTGCCTTTCTTAAGATATGACATTTCTTTCTTTCTTTCTTTTTTTATATCCTTCCCTGAGGACATGTTTTCATTGATTTTTAGAGAATGCGGAAGAGAACAGGAAGAACAGAGAGAAACATCAAAGTGAGAGAGGAACACTTTGTTTGGTTGCCTCCTGCCTGAGCCCTGACCTGGACTCTGGCCAGGGAGGAACCTGCAACCTAGGTACATGCCCTTGATCAGAATCGAACAGGATCCCTGCAGTCGGCAAGCCTAGGCATTATCCACTGAACCAAACTGACTAGGACATTTCTTAGGACCTTCTTTTTTTCCTCCAGGAGTATGGTGGAAAAACTGTAGATCACTTTTTTGGATTCTTATACCTGTTACTAAGAATATTACCAGTGGCAAACAGGGAGCTTAATCAATGAGCAGTCCGAAAAGATATTTCCTCCGTAGTTCACACTCATCATCTCAAATCTGTGGCTCCACTCCTGCCAAGGCCTAAAGCCTTCAGGCTTGGGCAGGGGCCCCCCAGCTCCCTCTGGTAGCCAGCTCCACCCTCCTAAGGCCTAGAGCCTCTGGCTCTGGGCAGGGGCCCCCCAGCTACCTCTGATTGCCCAATCGCCTGGCTCCACCCTTGCCCAGGAGCCCCGTGGCTCAGGCCCTTCCCAGGTTTCTCAGGACTCATGGGGGTCCTACCTCAGACTGACCTGGGTGCTGAGAAAGTTCCCTGGACCCAGGCTGCTGGGCACCTATGTATGTAAATTAACTTCTATCTTTGTTGTGTTAATTTGCATACTCACTCTGATTGGCTATGGGTGTAGTGGAGGTACAGTAAATTTACATGTTTGTCTATTATTAGGTATGATCACATACAAACTCAACATATGAATAACAAAATAAGACTGGAATAGAAAGAATGTTTTTTTTTTTGGTTGTTACCATTCATTTATTTGAATCAACCTTCTTGAATTATAATTTATGAGTTTATTGTAAACAAGAGAGTAAAAATAATAAATATCATAGACACCTAAAATATAAATGGCTAATAAACAAAAAGGGATCAAAACCTCAAAATGGTTACTAAATAAACAGGATTCAACTGTGACATACTAAAGTAAAAACCATATAATGAATACATGCATGCATACACACACAGGCAGGGGAGAAATACATACAACCAGAGGTCTGGTGCAAGAATTTGTCCATAGGTGGGGTTCAGCTGGCCTGCCTTGATGGGGGCCAATTAGGGCTGGATCTCTGGGAGGGGGAAGGATGTGGAAGGTTGGCCACTGGCCCAATCCCCAATTGGGGCCAGATCTGGACTGGGCTGGCTCAGGGTGGGGGCGGGGGAGACAAATGCAGGAGGTCGACTGGCCCTGTCCTCAATGGGGAGACATATTGGGGGCAGGGACAGCCTGGGGAAAGGGCTGTGGGTGGTGGCTGGCTGGCTTCACCCCCAATCAGGGTGGGAGAGATGGATCAGGGGCAGAGTTGGCCAGGGGGGAGGGGCCGTAAGTGGTTGGCCAGCTGGCCTTGCCCCCTATCAGGATAGGGGTGACCGATTGGGGCCCTGATTGGGCTGGTTGGCCACCACAGTGCATGTCATAGCAACTGGTCATTCCAGTCATTCTGGAGTTCTGGTTGCTTGGCTTTTATATATGAAGATAATTAAGAGAAATACAGCTTATAAATACTGCTTATGCATTCATAGGTTAGGCATAATGGAAGGATTTTCAAAATTTACGTAGCCATTGTTTTGTCCCTGCTCCTTTTCATGACTGTGTTGTCATTTTTAATCTGGCATCTGGAAACCGTCATCACTCTGTGAGTGGAGAAAGGACCCTCTGCATAAGGGAGACTTTAGTTATTGCTATTATTGTCTTTCTCTCCTCTTGCATATATCAATTTGTATTGTTCTATTTTCCCTCCTTCTACTGTATCTTTAACCCTCTTATTTTCTCCATGGGCCACCTCCCTGCAATGAACAACTCAGAGCTGACAGGGTCCTGGATGCTTCCCTCTGATCCTTCTCTGTGCTCTCTCTCTGGCTTTCCTCTCTTCTCACACACCTTTCCACTTTAACTCAAAGGGGCTTCCTACATTCCCACTGCCAACAATTCTACTCTATCTACCCTCACAAGGCTGTAAGATGAATGATTCTATCCCTTCAAGTATGGCTTTTCCTGCTGGGCTGGCATTGCCCAGTGGTTGAGTGTTGCCCCACAGACCAGGAAGTGTGGTTTAATTCCTGGCAGCCCAGGTTTTTCAGTAAGCAGGCCATCAATGATTCTCATCATTGGTGTTTCTATATTTCTTTTCTTCTCCCTTCCTTTCTGAAATCAATAAAAATACATTTTAAAAAAATATAGCTTTCTCTGATTTATCTTGATTGTATATGGTTTGAATAAGTATCTTTCCTTCAGAAAAAAAAATTCCTTGAGCAAAAAATATCCTTTGAGGATTTTGTTTTTGCTGATGTTGTTTTATTTTATTTTTAAACTATGTTCCCAGAGAAACCAAAACTTTGAAATTCTTTTCTATTGATATGTCGAAAATTGTCAGCTCTTCATTAATAGTAAAAATATTCCTTGAAGACTAACCACTTAATATTTGATTGACCATTTATGTGTTTAGGACTCTGCTAGACTCTAAGGAAATAGTGCTCCTTTATTAAGTTTACATAGAGACTGGGCAATTCACTTAATTTTACAATGGCTACTCCCAGCACAACCAAACTGGAGGCTTTTGGGTTTTATTAACACAAAGTGCATGTAAAAATATAATATGAGTTGTTTAATCCAGATACCAGCTAAGAAATTGTTCCTTCAGATCTTAATCAAAGGAAAGCCCACAACTTAAAAATCCACTTTGGAAAGGGAGGGATTAATAGGAAGAATACAGAGGATACTTAGGGCATTGAAACCACTTTGTTCAATATATTAATGTTGAGTACAGGTCTTTATATATTTGTCAGAACACAAAATTATACAGTGTACAATACCAAGCATAAACCCCAATGTAAAGTATAATCTTTGAGTGATCATGATGTATCAGTGAAGTTTCACTGATTGTACTAAACTCATGGCTTCTCCAGAACCATGCTGCCAGAATCTCACCTACAACCTGCAAGTGGCTTAAAAGGGCATTTTCCCCAAAGAGTTTTCTTCCTAAAATTATAATTCAGCTGTTTAAGGGGATTAAATTCTCAAACTCCACTCTACACAAATTGGGACTGAGGCTCAGATTACTTGATGTTTGAAAGCATCCCAACACTCTTACATAATTTTGAATATTTTAATGTTTAAAATAATGATAATAAGCATATTCTAGTTCTATCTCTTCCCTTGATGCAGTGGGCAGGTGCTTTTCCCAAGTCCTTTCTGTCTTTGAATGATTATTAAGAAAGTAAAGTCATTTGAAATCCTGAGGCATTTCCAGCCACTTAATTTGTGAGCTCCTCTCTGTTAAAGACAAAGTTAAATAATTCTGATTCTGAATTTGAGGTTGATTACTTCCTTTAGTCCTCTTATACCTCTTGGGGTTCCAAATAGTCAATGCTCATCTCTAGGCAATTTGAGTGAAGAATACCAATTTCAATGACATAATTTCATAAAGAGAGCATGGAAGAGAGAGGAAGAGACAGACACATCAAAGTGAGAGGGACACTTCGATTGGTTGCCTCCTGCATGAGCCCTGACCTGGGCCCCAGTCAGGGAGAAGCTTGCAACCTAGGTATATGCCCTTGACCAGAATCAAACCCGGACCCTGCAGTAGGGAAGCCAAGGCTCTATCCACTGAGCCAAACCGGCTAGGGCATGATATGACATTTCTTAGCCCCTCCAGCAGTGGACCTTCGTGTTTTTTCTTCCAGGAGTGAGGTGAAAAATCCCTAGATCACCTTCTTGGATTCTTATTACCCAAGTTACCAAGAACACTTCAAATGGCACACTGGGAGCTTAGCCAATGAGTGGTCAGAAAAGGTGTTTCCTCTGAAGCTCAAAGTCAGGACTGCTAGTGCACTGCATATATATGTATATATGTCATATTGTAGGTTAAGTTTCCAATTCTCCTCTACCATCCTCATATGAGTGATACTGACTTTTGATCCAAGATGATATTCAAACATTGACTACATTAGTTTTAATAGTGATCTTACTACATTTTTGTCATTGACTCTTCTAATTAATAGGGACTTATTTAATACTGAAAATGTAAGTAAAATGATGCTCAGTTGAATTGGTACATACATGAGCACACTCATGGTCTCTGCTCTGGATAGTTTTCATTTCATTTGTTAGACACAGTGGTCAGTAGTACATGAATTTAAAGTTAATATGCTAAGATTACTATTGTCATACTACCTGTACAGAGTTTTAAAAAATGTTTTATTAGTTACAAATATGCCAATGCTTTGAAGAAAAAAGTTATTGTAAGTTCAAAGCCAAGTTTAAACTATTATTCTTTCTGTTGCTTCTTGCTAATTAACTGCACTTAATTACAATTCACTTTTAAACATAGTCATTATAAAACAGTGGTTAATTATTTCACATTATGGCAGATCTGAGTATAAAATAATGTATTCAAAGAACATAAAAATAATCTATTTTCCAATGTTTGGTTAATTATTATCTTCTAGTGTTGAAAATTTTATAAAATTACTTATTTTCAATATATATTGAAGTTCAAATTTAAAATCACTAAAATATTTTATTTATCATTTATATTTTATATATGAACTTCAATTTCCTGCTAAATATATATGGATACATTGATTAAAATGATGACTGAAAAATAGTCGAACCATCCAATTGTGCAAACTAAACAAAAATGAGATAAGAATGTAATAAAATATGACATTTTAATGACTTTAATTAAATTGGAAAAAAAGATATTGGTAAAATGTTTTTATAGGAACCGAGATCCTAATAGAAAAGATTTAAAAATATTATAAAAGACTCTGTCTTATATTTTATATTATATCACCATTTTAGTTACTTCATTGTTGCGTAACAAACCACCCCAAAACTTAGTGACTTAAAGCAACCACCACCATTTTTTACTTGTCATCTTTTTACAACTTGGAAGCATTTTGTCTCTGCCTAATATTTCTCTATTGTCTCGTGCAGTTTGACTGGGCCTTGAGATTAGACATGACTTTGCTCACATGTCTGATACTTCAGATTAATCATTGAAAGAGGGGTAGGACTGACCTAGCCCCTTTGTACTCATGGTTTTTTCACTGCTCAGAAACCTCTCACACAATTCTCTATGGAGAAGCTGAATGCCAGCAGAGCCCAAACTAAAGGAGTTAGGTTTCTTAAGGCCTAGAACTGGACCCGGCACAGTGTCAGCTTTTCCACACTCTGGGTCAAAGTTACTCAGATTCTAAGTGAGGGGAAATGGACTGCAGCTTGTGGTGGGGTTTAGACATGCAATTAGGGGAATGTGGTAAATTATTGGCAGCCATCTTTGTGGCCATCGCCCACAATCACTATCTAAAGCTAGCATTTAAGGAAAGCCATGCAGTGGTTAACAGGAATTTCAATGTGTGACACTTCAGATGTCAAATTTTAAAAAGAATAATATATTTAAGATAAGGTTGCTGCTTTTTAAGAATTCTGAAGCTAAAAAAATAATATTTTAATATGATAACAAACATGCTGAGATGTGGGCAAATTTAGATACCAACTAAAAACTGTTAGTTAGCCAAGGCTGGTTTGGCTCAGTGGATAGAGCGTCAGCCTGGGGACTGTAAGGTCCCAGGTTCGATTCCGGTCAAGGGCATGTACATTGGTTGCGGGCACATCCTCAGTAGCGGGTGTGCAGAAGGTGGCTGATTGATGTCTCTCTCTCATTGATGTTTCTGGGTTTCTATCCCTTTTCCTTCCTCTCTGTGAAAAATCAATAAAATATATTAAAATAAAGAAAGAAAGAAAATAAATAAAAACTGTTAGTTACCTCCAGTTAACCCAATACCACTGATTCTAGCCAGTTCAGTTTTGTTAGTAATCTATTTTAGGCACTCAGTATTTTCAGCAGAAGGACATACAAACATTGAATGATGTACTGATAACCAAAATTATATGTCAATTTTCACATTTCCAACGACCTACTGCATTTGGCAATTAACATTTTGTTAATCATCTACTCTGCAATTTGATGTGACTTTCTAAAGTAATAGCTTACTCTCTACCTCTGAAAAATTACTGTTTACCATTGATGAATATGTAATCAGTTCCTAAACTTTATATTTAATTTAGAAATGTCTTGTGGTAATGACTTCACCAGGACTTGTGCAGAGCAGTGTTCATATGTCAGAGCAGACATTCCAAGTGACAGTTTTGTAGTTTGAATGTCCTCAGTGTACCAAAAGAATGCCACAAATGGATTCACAGACATTAAGAAAGGATTTTTAATGACTTGCATTTGACAATCAGAGTGCTTTTTATACCAGCGCTCTTGTGGCAATGTAAAGAACGTAGAATGTTATTTTGATTAACATGTAATCAAATGAGCTGAGATTTTGAATAACACTCCCAATGCAGTTCTTCTTTGTGCATTTTGGCAATGAAGTGTGGGGAAGTAGAAAGCACAGGGATTTTGACAGATTTAACTTTAAATCTTAGCTCATCCATTTATTAGTGGGTTTGTCAGCCAATGCTATGTTAATGTTATGTAATAAGCCACCTGAAACTCTATTACAGCAAACATTTGATGTTGTAGTTCACGGGTCTATAGGTCCAGGCAGATTGACTTTATGGGCTATGCTAGTCTGGGCAGCTCTTCACACTCTGAACAGGATGGGCTTGAGTTGTTACCTCAGGTTAGGTTTAGTGCCCGTGGATCAGTGCCCATCCAGAGCATGCTCTTAGCACAGTATATAGCATAAAAGTGAAGACAAGCTAAACTCCTCAACACATTTAAAGTTTCTGCTCGCATAATATCCCATTATGAATCTCCAATTCCCAAGGCATGTGGGCAAATCAAAATGAAGCATAGACTGCACTGCTTCCTAGGAAGGGAGCAGAGACATAAGCTAATATTTTCTGAATATTACTCTAATCAATTACAATAGTTGTCCACAATGGGGGACTTTCCTAATTGTCTCTGAGTTTTCCTGTTATCATCTGTAAAATAGTAATAATGCAAACTTTTCAGAACTCTGCTATTATCATGCTCCTGACACACACAGTTGATTGGATTAAAATAAGTTAGTGGTGTTATTCAGTTCAACCAGGATATGTGTGATGAAACAGATTTAGCTAAATTTGAAAGAAGTGAAATCTTGGCTATTTTGAATTTACTGTCACTAACTAGTGAATTGCATTTACTTCTGTTAAAATCAATGTTGAACTCAGGCTGTTCAAGAAAGTTTTTATAAATATATTAAGGTCTAATTAATATAGTCATGAAGCTATAGATCAAGCATGTCAAACTTGCAGCCCACAGGCTGCATGTGGCCCACAGAGAATATTTCTGTGACCCATGGGCCAATATAATGGTATCTAAGAAACGTTTTAGTAAAAATTTCATAACTTAAATTTTACAATAGTCTGCTATACATAGTTATTAATAATGAACTACAGTGTTCGGTAATGACTGATTAGTAAAACCATGTTGCATTCATTTCCCTTACGGGCCTTACACGCAAGTGTACCATTTCTCTCCACTAATACTAGCAGCAAATGTTTTAGCAGCTAATTGCCATGTTATTAGTTTTGTACTCACTTGTTTGGTGTGTGCAATAGGAAATATTTCTCTTTCAGAGGACAAGAAAAATAGGTTTATTTGCATTATGCTTATTAAGTTGTGCAGCTATTCTGTGTCTGACAAGTGAATGTTCAAGAAAAATATGAATTTTTATTAAAATGTTCTATTATTTTATTTTAATGATTACTCACTTATTTCAGCCCTTTGTATTCAGCATGTCTCTATCAAAATAAACCTACGTTTCTATGAAAATTGAAGCTTTTGTTTTTTGCAGCCCATATAAACTTAAACCTTGTTTATTTGGCCCATATTAGCCTTTGAGTTTGACATGCTTGCCTTAAATGTATGATATTGTCTCATTAATCTCTCAGTAGATAAATTAACCAACAAATCTATACTAAACTAGAAACCTGGTACACAAAATTTGTGCATGGGGATATGTGTCCCTCAGCTCAGCCTACACCTTCTCCAATCTGGGACTCCTCGAGGGATGTCCCACTGCCTGTTTAGGCCAGATCTAGGTAGGATTGGACCTAAAAGGGCAGTTGGACATCCCTCTCACAATCCAGGACTGCTGGCTCCAACTGCTCACCTGCTTGCCTTCCTGATTGCCCCTAAACCAGTGGTTCTCAATCTTTCTAATGCTGTGACCATTTAATACAGTTCCTCGTGTTGTGGTTAATTGTAATGTAAATATCTGTATTTTTCTGATGGTCTTAGGCGACCCTGCTAGTGGTTCTCAACCTGTGGGTCACTGCTGTAGAGCCTAAGACCATCAGAAAACAGGTCACGACCCACAGGTTGAGAACAACTGCCCTAAGCACTTCTGCTTGCCAGCCTGATCACCCCCTAACCACTCCCCTGTCAGATTTATTGATGCCTAACTGCTCCCCTGCAGGCCAGGTAACCCATAACTGCTCTCCCTTGTAGGCCTGGTCCCTCCCAACTGCCCTCTCCTGCTGGACATCTTGTGGCAGCCATCTTGTGTCCACATGGTGGCAGCTAACTTTGACCACATAGGGCAGCCATCTTGTGAGTTGGAGTGATGGTCAATTTGCATGTTACTCTTCTATTAGATAGGATAGAGGCCTGGTACACACATGGGGGCCAGCTTATTTGCCCTGAAGGATGTCCCAGATCAGGGTGGGGGTTCCCTTGGGGTATGGGGCCTGGGCAAGAGTTCTGTGGTGCTTTGCAGGTTGGCCATGCCCCCCAGTGACCCAAGTGGAGGCCCTGGTATCTGGGATTTATTTATCTTCTGTAATTGAAATGTTGTAGCCTTGAGTAGAGGCCTAGGCCAGCCAGGGTGTGCAGAAAGCTGGGCTTCCTCCATTACCAGGGAAACCCAAGCCTCCTACTCACTCTGTGGCCATAGCCATCTTGGTTGGGTTAATTTGCATACTTGCTCCTGATTGGTTGGTGGGCATGGCTTGTGGGTATAGTGGAGTGATGGTTAATTTGCATATTTAGGGTGCTCTACAAAATTGTTACATTGTTCTTGTTGAAAAGAACTGATAGCTATAACATAAGAATGTTTCCTTCTAGAAGTTTCTAATCTTGATATAGCATATAAAGCAAGAGAGCTTAAAACACAAATTAATGATGTAGATAATAAGATTGTAGGATTTGGAAGGGCAAAAGTCTCAATAAGTGGATAATAAATATGAAAAAATACTCGTAAGACAAGAAGGAATATTGAAAGTTTAGCCCAGAGTAAGGAAAATGATTGGAAATTAGTAGCTTGGAGAAAGCGACACCACTATTATCATTATCCAAGCTCCTGTGCCTTGAGCTCTATGTAGGCACTTTACTTTCATTAGTTCATTATCCAGCAAAAATGATGGTTGTCCCCACTGAAGAAAAAATTCATAACTTAATAATTTTTAAAAACACATCATAAGAGGTAAAACTAGTGTTAAGTCTACAGACCTCCTCAACTCTCCACCCTAACCTCTGACTATACAACACTCTCTTATATGGGTGACTTATTTGGCTTACTAAGAAAGTATATGTAGCATAACACAAAGAAGTAATAATCAAAAGGTAAGCTTAGATCATTTCATAGAGAACTTTGATTATCAGGACAAATAATTTGAATGCTTTGTGTCTATAAGGAGGATGTTGATGGATTCGGAGCAACAGGTTGATAAGAACAAAATAGTGCTTTAAACAAGTCAATATGACATAGACACATTAGCTTACATTAGAGATGTGGAGATTATATAAAAATAAAAGTTTTTACAATAGTTGAGCACTGTAAATGAGAAGCATACAACAGAACATGAGAGGAATGAGAGGAGTGAAAGAGAAAAGGGATATTATGAAGGCAAAATTAACAGTATCTCAACAAAATAGTTCTACTTTTTAAAATTCTTCATTCAGTTATATTTTAGATAACATAAAAAAGGAAAAAAATTCTTGGGATGATCATATAATACACAGCCATTACTATTTCTGTGTGTATATGTGTAAGCATGCCTGTAACACAGAGCCAATAAATGTGTTACTTTTCTCCTGGTAAGACATTACATTTTCTTACATACATTATTGTTGAAATACAGAAGCAGATGTTAATAGAAGTGATGTTTAATGATCTGTGACCCCATATACAAAAAATACAGGCATCATAGTCATCTGCTAACCACATCTATGAAAACTGCCAGTGCAATAGAATTCATGACCTTCAGATCTCAAGTACCAGCCTCTCTCCAGTGAGTTGAAAGGGCTCAGCTGGAAGGAAAATAAAAAAAGAGAGTAAACATTTGAACAAGTGTGACATCCCCTTGGATTGGGGGTAAGTGATATATACATAGCCTTCCCTTTACCTCCCATTTCCCCTGCAATTTGAGTGAAGCCTGTTCTCAAGGTGCAGAACAGCTGGGGTTCACAGAAGGGCATTGCCACAGTTGGGTGCCAATCCTTAATGATGCAGTACTGCCTATGTACACAGACATCAAGGTCACCAGTAAATATGTGAAAATAATCACACGTTTCTATTAAAAGCATCAGTAATGATTCAATGACCCAAGGAAGAGATTCACTCTTCTAATCAAATAGAATCTATAGACAGGTGAACATACAAGTATGTGACATCTATATGAGTGAAAGAGCATCATTTGGAATATAACTATTCTCAAGATAGGTTTTATGGATTTTGTTAATTATTATTAAAATGAAAGTTTCACTTTGATATGGAGAATCATCAGGAGAGAAGCAGTTCCAAATTCTTAGGCATCCTGCCATGTTATGATTAATTTTACAGTCTATGCATGGATGTTTAGTTAGAGAAGAGAACTGTAGCTATCTTGTACGATCCATCAAAATAGTAGGAATATACTGTCACTCCCAACATGAGCCGTGAACATGTTTATTTATGAGCCACTCTGCTGAAATTGAAAAAAGGAAAATCAGGACAGCAATGCATAGAGACATCTGAAATGTTCTCTGTTAAGCAATAGCTAATGGAAAGCATGCAACGAGGAAAACCTGGCTTATTTCCAGTTTTCAAAACAGTTGAGGACTTTGGTTCAAATGGTTTAGGTTTCATTTTTGACTCCCTGTAAGACCTTTATAATCTAATGTGATCGTCTTTAGAATTTGGCTTGTTAAGCTTAAAAGAGAAGTGAAATACCTTTTTCAAATCTTTAATTTTAAATCTTAGTTAGAAAAACTGAAAATAAATACACCGACATGGTAAATAGTCATCTTTATGAAATGGTAGCATTGTAGATAATTTTGTATCTTCTTAGTTACAATACTTTTTTAATAGATAAAATGAGATACGATTAAAATGTCCATCAGTATAGAACCTTTTACAGAAACTCTGTATATCTTTGCAAGGGAATTCCACGCAGTCATGGTGCACAGAGTGATGGATGTGTGTATTCTCTGTTGAACCTTTATACATACAAAAAAATGGAAACTATAGATGAAATATTAACATTTTGTGCATATTAAAGTAATACATCCTTCTTCATTTTCTGCTGTTTTATATAGAGAGTGATATATAACGACAAGCATATAAATATCTTTAATCAGAAAAAAATGAGTAGCAATAAAATGGATAATAAATTAAGACTTGTCTTCAAGATATTAAATCATAGCACAAAGTTTTAATAATTTATATAATGTGGTACTAGTATAAGAGTTGAAAGACAGGTCTAACAGAATTGATATTATTGATATTTAAATATAAATAGTTGATATCTAGTGTATGCCAAAGGACATATCACAGATAATTTAGGAGAAAGTGTTGATTATTTACCAAATGATATAGAGAAATGTGTCCAATTAGAGGAAGAAATCAACTTTAATTCTAATCTTATACCCAATATGACATTTTAGAATAACAAATTAAGTATGGAAATAAAATAATAGGAAATTGAAATCACTTTCAATCTGCTCAAGAATTTAAAAATATTTACTAAACATGAGAGAAGTGGAAGTATTAAAAAGGAAAATAACCGTTTATCTAAATACACCAAAATTTAAAGCAATGTGTGCTGAACAAACTCAATTTTAGAATAGATTAATTCTTTATTCATTCAATCATATGTGAGGGCAGAACAAAGACATTTCATGTGTGAAAAGACTCTCATGTCACTTCCTAGGTGTCTTTTGTAGGAAGATACTAAAAATATATTTTAATAAATGCATAAGTATAGACAAGAAGCCATTAAGAGAGCCAAGATTAAGTTGATCTGACCCTTTATACCTATAGTAGGCCAAAAGATCAGGGCTAGAGAAAAAGATGCTCCAAAAAAAATCACTATGATGGAGATGATAGAAAATATAAGGTATGAAAAAGGCACAAAACACCAGAGGGAAAAACAGGTGACTAGAAACTTCAGGGGAAACCAACAACTATAATTAAAAGGGACAGCTCAATTATAGAGTAGACACTCCAAGACAAAGCAAGAAGACTTTGGTGTTCAAGAAAAATAATAGAATGGACTGGATATAGTAACATTAAAATCAGAATGGCTTTATTACAAACATGAATATTATTAGTGATGGAGGAAAAAGCATGTACTATTTTTTCCCAACAACAACAACAACAACAAAAGAAAGGAATTAGAAACTCCAGGAAAAACTACAATTCAAAAAAACTCTCATACAAGTATGAAAGAGAGCAAAAATAGTAGATATGTAGACACCCACTAGGCTTTTTAAAAAAAGAAGAATTGTTTTAATGGCACTGGAGTTGTGATATTGAAAACAGACAAGATGTGTAATATATAAAACTATATGATGTGATAGTAAATTTTGTCTATGTAGTCATAATCACATAAATAATGTTCCTCTATTTCAATTTTAATTATTTTTTTTGCGAGAAGAAGAGTGAGAACGAGAGAGATGTGAGCAAAACATTGTCTCCTGCAGGTTCTAAGAGGTCAGGTCTGCAGCACCAGCATTTGCCCTACCCAGGAATCAAACTGGCAACCATTTGGTGCACAGGACCATGCCCAAACAACTGAACTACACTGGCTAGGACTATTTCAATTTTTAGAACCAACCTATAAATTAAGCAAGAAGCAATTAATGAAGTGAGCCAAATACAGAAGAAAGAGAAATGGGTAAACTAAAATTATCTATTGATAAACTAAAATTATATCAAATAAAAATACAGTTACTTAAAAAAAAAGAAAAATAGTTACTTTTATTTCACAAAACCAAATATGAATTATATGTTAAATCTTTGAAAAGTTTGTTCATATGCAACAAAGGAATCAATAAATAGTTATTACCACATAGGTGTAAGGATATGAATTAAAGATCAAATAATAATCAATAGAGAAATTAAAGATAGGTTTACAGAATTACTTGGAGTTGGAAATAGAGGTGCAGATCCCTATAAAGAAAAAAGGAAGGTGCATACTTGGAAAATATTTCCAGCACACAGGACATTTTCATGGTTAGAAGACATGAGTATCTTCTAAATAAATAAGAAAAGCATTAATTTATCAATTTTAAAGGAGGAAAGAAATCTAAACTGGTAATGAATGAAAGCAAAAATATAATTAATAAGTATAAAAATACTCTCATTATACCAAAAAATACAACAATTAATCAAAAAAATATGGTATTTCTTTTAAGCATTGTTTTTAAATCAATGCTGTTGTAGGGATAGTAAAGTAGATATTTCTACACATTGTAGTTGGGAGTGTTAAATGGTGAAAGATTATAGATCAAAGAAGAGTCTATTTACCTAGTAGCTTGACCTTATAAATTTAATTTTAGAATACATCTTAAGTATAAATCTTATCCATTCAAATATTGATAAATGAACATATTTATATAAATATTATTTATAATAATCATTGAAAACAAGCAATACCCAATTAATGATTAACTGTTTGTAAAGATCTAATAATGTTTTCTTAAACCATGTAACAAGTGAGCAAAGCAGACACAATATAAAATTATTACAAAACAGGCTGTGCCAAGGAAGGAAGTGTGTGGGAAATGGGTAAAGGGGGGAAATAGGGGACATCTGCAAGTGTCAACAATAGAAAAATTTAAATTAAAATAAAACAGGCTGCTTACAACCTCCATCTAATATAATGTAATTTTATTCTCCATATATGATTAAATAATTTATTTAAATAATATTATATGTATTTATGTGTGATTAATGTATATATGAACTTAGAAACAACTACAAAATATTACCATGTCTGAGATTATGGTTATTATTAATCATCTTCTTTAAATTTCTATTAGAGGCCCAGTATATGAAATTCATGCATGGGTAGGGTCTATAGGCCTGGCCAGTGATCAGAGCCTTTCAGCTGCCGGCCAGAGCCTTCCTTCATTCTGTGCCGCCCCTTGGTGGTCAGTACACATCATAGTGAGTGATTGAACTCCAAGTCTCCTGGTGGAACTCCCAAGGGGACACTTTGCATATTAGCTTTTTATATGTATAGATAATATTTCAAATTTAAATGTGCCTCTTTATTTTAAATCAGACAGAATACATATTTATGATAAATAAACTAAAATCATATCAAATAAAACTACAGTTACTTTTAAAAAAACAAAAAATATAATTACTTTTATTTCACAAAACCAAATATGAATTGTATGTTAATTTCATATATAGCTCAAATCATATCACTTGACCTAAGTTGCAAATTATTTTCAAGGACTTTATGACATTACAGATGAGTGAACAGATATACTAATTTATCATTTATGTAGCAAAGCCCTTATTCATAAACAGAATTGAATGGTCTGTAAGCACCTGATCAAATATTAGTAGAGGTTCATTTTATAAAGTTTTACCAGTGCTATAGAAATTTTTAAATACCTATTTAGACTTAATTATGATTATAGAATTGCTCCAGAGACAGTTAACATATACATTTAAAATTTTTAAATTTATTTTATTTTCATAAAAATTTAGCATTATTACCCTAGTCATTTTGTTTCAGTACTTATTATGCATAAGTCTTTGAACAAAGGAAAGACACTGGATTTTTTATTCAATTTCAGTGTATCTTAATTCAATCATTAGACTATATGAGTTATACACACACTTTAAAAACTAGAATTTGCTATAATTTTATTTATTGTGGTAAAGAATTTTATACAGGCCTATCTGTTATAAACTTCAAAGAGCCTTAGGTGATAGTGAGAGATCATGTACCCTGAGGGAAATATTATTTAAGTTTTACATGTACAATAATTTGTTCTTCACTAAAAAGCAAAAATTAATTGTTCAATAAACTGGAGGCATGTGCACCTGAATTGTTTGGAAAATGCAGACATTCTGCTTTCTTCTAGTGGAAAGCAGAACATAGAACAGGGTGTCAGCAAATGAAGTTAAAATAGATTGAGATTAATTTCAAGAGGAAATTTAAACTATCTTCTGTAGGCCAAAGAGAAACATTGTGGGTTTTTTGGAGGGGTCATGACAAGATTGAGTTTACACTTTGTCAGAATATTTCACAGAGAAGCTCTGTAAATGAAGCATTCTTGATTTTAAAACTTAGTAAATGCATTCTATGCTTATAGACATCTGTTTCGATAATTACAATAAGTTTTATAATAAAAAGAGCTCTGCAGAGTCCTGCAATAAAATGTAAATTATGTTTAACTTTGTTAAACTCAGTTCTCGCTAAATATATTTTATTAGAAATTAGTTTTGGAAATAAATCTTCTAAATCATCTTTGGAAATAGGTTTTTTTATAATAACATCAATGTATTCTATAAATGAAAAATCTGAAATAGCAATAGAAGCCTTTAGATTATGCATCATTCTTATGGTTTACCAAGGGGATTTCTTTTTAGAAATATTCTACATTAGGTCTTACTTGCTGGTCTAAAGCTTGTCTTTTTGAGTAAAAAAAAAAAATGAGTAAGGCTGATGATTAAGTATACACAAAAGGTAGATTCCAATAGGTTAAGATGTATCTAAACAGTATAAAAATAATGATTTTTAAATATGAATTATTTCCTTTACGAAATTTGCTTAGTCTATTAATTCTCTTAAAGGACTTATTAAATCTTAAAAACCAAAGCTCAAAGAGAAGTTCTTATTTTAGTGTTACTATGCATATAAATCCATAGGAATTGCTTTCAAACTTTGAGTCAAACCAAACAATCTCTAATTTCTCCCTAAAAAAAAAAATAAATAACCACTAACAACCTCAAATTCCATACAAACTAAAACTGCAGTTTAGGATTTATGAGGGATTTAATTCACACTTCTTAAACAGAATAGATAGTGTGAGAATAAAAGGCTGTTTTATCAAATAATTTGCTCTGAGCAGAGCACTGTTCATACAGGCAGAATTAGAAAAGAGAAATATTAACATGTTTGAATGCCAGTGTTTGAAATACATCTTAGACTATTGACGTTCTGTCTGACAGAGCTTTCTGACTACCTCATGAATTAGGAGAATGAACATATCCTTGAAAAGTTAGCCTCTTTTGGAAAAGTCATTTTCAGACGACTTGTCATCTCTCTTTGTAACACTCCCTCTCCCTGAAAGTTCTCCTGGGTCTTTATTTTCACTATTAGAAGAGACCAAACTCATTATGCTATTTAACACCTTGAACTAGACAGCAACTTGGCACTGGGAAGGAGTAGCCCGTGTTATATTTTGCCATTAAATACAGGCACCTTTTAAAACTATTCAGAGTGCAATTTTATTAAGCAAAAGGCATATTACTGGCTTAGAGCCATTAACCATAAATATTTCCTGGTCAAGATCAATTGATGTATAATTTCTTGAATAATGCTAAAAGAATATAAAATAAGACCTAGATGTCAAATGATATTAAAAAGTACATAAATGTCAGAAATTAAAGTTAAATTATTTCTGAATTTCCCTTTGTGTAGGATCAGGATATTGAAATAGGGTACATAGAATCCAATCCTAGATATAACGAGAAGGTTGAATTTATACAATATATAGGATATGCAAAATTCTCTTTTCTTCAAGTAGAATTCATGAAAAGAAAATCAATTTTTGGTTCAAGAGAGAATGTACCTTTCCTTTCGAATTTGGGGACATTCGTGAATCAATAACATTTTGGATGCCCTTCTTTTTTGCCTTTGTTACTCTAAACCAAGAGTCCTGAAAGTTAAACAGTATTAAAGGAGAAAAGCTGAACACACTGAAGCCAAACTCTTATTTTAGTGGCTACTCCATGGTTAATATCAATTTGTTGAAAGATGGTAACTTAGTTGTCCTTGCCTTGTTTCCAAGAGGATACAGAGCAGCAATAGGACTTGATGAGAATATGAACAAAAAGAGGGGTAACTATTTCCATTGAGTAAGAAAGTGATAGTTCTTCTTTTATAGAAATCCAACAGCAAATTTCTTATATACCAGTTATAACTTTGGTAAATAATATTTTGTGCTAGACATTGTGTGTTCTTTGCCAATGCAGTTTTAGATTAATGTATAAAGAGAGAAAAGTATATTTGGGGCTCACATAATATATACTAAGGCAGATATGAAAATCTTTTTATTTATAGTTATCAATGAAATACATTTATCTAAAAAGCTTTTTTCTCTATTTGCCCCTAATTGAAGTTCAAAAATATGTTTAATGATTTTTTCTTAATAAAGAAAATACTGTTGTCATTTTCAGTCTCTGAGACCAGCAATGAGGTCCATGTAAATAGAGTGAATTTTTTCCGTGATACAGGAAGTAAACATACACTAGGAAATGCAGAATCTGAAGCATAGATGCCTTCCTCCTGACATTACCCTCTCACTAAAAAGATTAGCATACATGTGTTGTAATTTCCTAAATAAGAACACCAATTTCTTAAGAACACAGAGCGAGTCCTTTTAAGGAGTTAATTGTATTGGGACAAATCAGCAAATTGTGAGTACCTAAGAATAACTTGATGATCTAGTTAAATTAAAAGTTTTTTAAAAGTCCAATAATGACCAGTAACTATATATGGACTCCTAAATTTTGACTTAATTCATTAATGGACATAACACAGGACAGAGTATAAAAATCAGTATTTAAGCTGGTTCTTCCCACTTACCAAGTACGGTGAACTTGGGGAAATTGGAAGGTTACCTCACCTCCCTACAACTCAGTTCTGTCTAAATTAAAATGACAGTAAAACAATACCTACTATGAGTTTTTTATAAGAATGTAATCAGATGTATGTTAAAGTTCTGTCAACTAAAATCACTATATAAATAAAAGTATGCATTATTATTTATGCAAAAACTGGCAAATCAGCACTATTCCTATATGCTATTCAACAAAACTTTAGAATAACTAATGATGATTATTACCTTTATTTTAGAAAAGAAATGGAGTTTAATTTCACATACTTGAACATAAGAGTCTAGATTATAAATCTATAATTAAAACTAGGGAAGTATATATACTATATCACATATTCCTGAACAAAGATTTGATGAAGCTTATACATCTAAATAAACTTGAAAAAAGACAACTAAAAATAAAAAATGGGGGGAAAAAACTAACTCCTAAGAAACAGGGAAATAGTCATATTTTCAGAACCTGTTATGATTTAGTGTAATTAGTATTCAAATTCCATTTGAGATTTAGCAAAATTGTTGCTATAGACAGATTGAGACCAATTTCCCACAGCTGATGTGAACTTCCTCATGAAGGGTATACAGCTGTAAGCCCTTGGACATGATTTTGCAGAGTCTAGCACACTCCCTAGTGGGTCTTCTCCATTTTTCCTGCACTCTTCTGTTCCCAGCCACAGTTATAGTTCCTTCACAACTAGAAAATCAGCTCACCCTGGACTTCATTCTCATCCAAGTTATTTAACAATTTGTATCTCAAAGTTACTAACTTATCTGAAAACACCTGTAGCTTTTAACCCATTCTCTCCTTTTATTGAGTTACAGAAAAATATAAAATTCTTCCTGTTTTCCAAGGTTAACTATCCATGCAAGACCTTGACTGACTTCGAGCCTCCTGTGCCATCAGTTTTCTCTCTTCCCTATACTTCAGACTCTCCCTCTCCTTAGTGCTTTCATATCATCTCAGTAAAATATTGATCTCTCTTATTATAAAAACTACATTTCCCAATTTCTACATCATCATAAAGTATTAAGAATACAACCTAGAATGTAAACTGATCTTGAATACTAGTAACTCATTGGCTACCCAGATCCTCCATCCCACCCCAAGTATCCAGCTTAAGTCATATTCTTTTTTTATTTCTCTCCCCTTACAACCATATTTGAATCTAGCATATTGTGTCATTGCACAGGTTTTTTTCTGTAATATGTTTGCTTTCATATCTTCCTGGTGGTGTCTTCCATAATCATACAAATGTATGTTTTGATTTCTGCCTTACTATTGACGTTGTCTTCTAATCTGTTTTCCCACCTCCACTTTTCTGTCTCTGATCTATATTATACATTATCCTCTATATATAAAAAAGCATAAGCAACCAGATGACAGATGACCAGTTAACTAGTTGACTGGTTGCTATGACATACACTGATCACCAGGGGGCAGATGCTTAACACAGGAGCTGTTCCCTGGTGGTCAGTGTGCTCCCCACAGTGGGAGTGCCACTCAGCTGACCTATAGGTGCCAGATGCCTCTCCTGCAGATACTCCTCTGCACCAATCCCCCATCTGGACTGGGATCAGGATCGGAACCCACATCTGGACTGACTGGGCTTAAGCCCCCAATTACTTCTCCGGCACCACACCAGGAGTGAGGCAGTAACAATGAGTGGTGGCTCTGCAGTCATGGGCACACCAGTATCACCCTAGAATGGGCACGTGAAGACCGTAGCAGAGCAGCAGCAAGCCTACAAGGCGGTGGAAGGCGCAGGGGGGCCGGGATGAGTGAGCGTGTCCTGGATGCCTGCTGCTTCACACACTACTTCATGCCGTGCGAGTTCAATGCGGACAGCTGGCTGGAGCCTGATGAGCTGGCCAGTAAGGTCAGGCTGCAGCAGCATGGAAGTCCACTGATCCCCACTGGCCAGACCAAGGGACCCCACTGATGCATGATTCCATGCATTGGCCTTCTAGTATATAATAAAAGCCTAATATGCTAAGTGTCCAAACATTTGTTCCACCTTTTGACCAGTCACTATGACATGCACTGACCACCAGGGAGCAGATGCTCTGACCTGTAGTTTAGCTTTTTGCTGGGATCTGGCCAATTGGGACTGAATGAGATGGGCCAGACACACCCTGGAGTTCTCTGGAGGTCCCTCCCCAGTTCCCTCGGCCTGACCTGCATCCTCTCAGGGGATGTCAGAGAGCTGGTTTAGGCCTGATCTCCACAACCAGGCCGAGGGACCCCACTGGTGCATAAATCCATGCACCAGGAATCTAGTTACAAAAACAGTTCTCCAAATCACACTTATAATCTAATTTTTTTGTTTTGTAAAAACAATCTCAGTTACTGAGAAATAAATTATCTCCTTTGCAAGGCATTTGAAGGATTCTACAATATACCCCAAATCATTTTCCAACATTCTCCTTACAACTGAGTGTCACATACATCCGCTTTACAATGGCAGCTCAATAAAATTGGCCTGTGCTTTCCTGTCTCTGCTCCTGAAATTACATGTTTTTGATACCAACTTCACCCTTTTAAAATTCCAAAACACCAGAGTCTCTATTGCATCTTTAAAGACTCCTTCCATGTCTTCCTCTTGCAGTAAGTATCCTAGGTGGTGCCTTAGCCAGAATTTTTCCATATCCTCTAATTTTCCAGAAGACTTTATGTTTTTTTTTCAGCATTTATGTTCTACCTTATACTTCTTTATCCATGTAAATTGTCTCTGTTGGCAGATCCAAGAACATCAGCATCAGTCATCCTGCCCATTTCATATCTGCCCCACTCCTCTTCAAATCCTTTCATTTTGAAAATCCTTGGGGTTCAATTTAAGTAAATGAATGTTGACTTTATATATATCTGCAAAATGAAGAATAAAGAGCCAGTTTTTCCTTTCCCCTCACATTAAAACACAGAAGTTCACATTTTTGCAGAATGTTTGCGCACCCCTATACACACAAAGAACCCATGAGATCTCATCAAATTCAGAAGTGAAATCTTGAGCCAAAATGATGTTTGCGTGGTGGGTGAAAAGAGAGTACTAGATGACAGGAAGGATGACAAGTCAAATGAACCAAATCTGAAGTGGTAATTTTTACAACCTGAATAATCTGCTCTCCATATGTGTCCTGTAAATCCTAGGAAAGGTACTATAACCATGATCTTTACATTAGAGGAGAGCACATAACGATTCACCTCTTAGCTGGAATAAATTTACAAAACAAGAGGAAAGCTTTTTGGCAATTTTTCCTTTAAGTGTATGCAAAGCTGAAAAGCCAAATGGAGAGAGGAGCCTGTTAACCTTTGTCATACACCACATGTAAAGTAATCACACATCATAATGCTTTCATATCATATGTTCATTTCACATGCTCAGACATGGCACCACATAGTTAAGCTTCCAGCAGCTGGAGAAATTATAATGCAGCAATAGTCTAATCATAGAGTTCACTGCTTCCTTTACTGTTCTTGGCTTGACAAATAGAAAGCTTTATGGTCATAAGTCAAATTCAGACTGTGACTTAATTTTTCTTACAGAATTTTTAAAAACGTTTCAACTACTTTAAGGCAACGGAACCCTGTACATACAGTCTAAATTGGGTAAAGTAAGTTGAGTTTACCTACTTCAGCAATTAATGAAATTTTCATATTTCTAATATATAATTTTATCTTTCCCACTTGTCCTCTTGTTTCTCATTGTCTTTCATTGCCCCAGCAGGGAAAAATGGGCTGCTATTTGAGGAAAATATAGTTTAATTGATTTGTTCACATCTCAAGGAATAATTTCGTTACCATCATTTTAAAACTTCTTGAGGCAGTGTCCCCATTGTTTAGAAATATGAATACTTTTTTTTCTAAATCGGTATGGTACTCTAGTTGTTGGTCATGAAATACATATTGGCATGAAAAGAGTATATCAAAGATTTAAATATTTGGGGTTCTATCTCAATAAGAATCTGTCCACCTTGGGAATTTTACCCTAAAGCAGAAAAAGGCCCTTGCATTTGCCCCTTCATTGATCTCATTGGTTAACAGAAGACCTAAGAAAAGAATAAGCAAATTACTAATTTCTGTATATAGGCTTTACAAGTTGTATTGGAATGGTGTTATGATTGGTAGAGCATGTTTTTGGCATAATGGCATGGGTTTGATTGATTCCCAGCTTCTCCTCTTTCTTTGCTGTATAATATTAAAAATGTTACTTAGAAAACTTATTTTGCATCTATTTAACCTTCTGTGAAAAGAGGATAATAAAACTTACTTTTAAGGATTCAGTAATATGACATGAGTAAAGTTGTATAATATCCTCACTATGCCATTTAAAAAAAATGCTTTTAAAAAAATAGTGCTTGTATACAAGCCATGTGAAACCACAATACTTCACTTAATTGTCCTAAGAGTTATTCAAATATATATCATTTATCTTTAATCTATAAATGAGAAAACTAAGATTAAAAAGGCTAAGTGACTTTTATAATGCTGTAAAGGCTAAGCAAGGTTAAGTGGCTTCTGAGATACTATAACATGAGGAAGTAGCAATTCTCGGAATTGAACCCAGGTTTTCCAATTTCAAGCAGCGTGACCTTTCTCCTCTTCCATCCTGGTAGAGCTTTACTTTACATAGTTTTCCTCCTTTCTCTTTAATGCACTTCTATAATTTGCATATTAAACCCAATATTTTACCCGAGTCAGCTTCATCTTTCTGCTCTCCTCTAGGAACCTGGAGAAAACTTTACCTTTTGCTATAAATAGGTATCTTTAGTCACAGTTATATTTAGGCATGTAACAGACCTTTACCTAAGGAAAATATTTCCAGCTATGGGTTTTGAGCCAAACCTAAAAAAAAAAATGCTTCTTAATTATATGAAATAACATTTAGGGTAAATGGCAGAATGTTATATTTTTAAACATACCATTTTAAGGTATTACATGATCAATATCTACATAGAAAATACATTAAATCAATCGTAGTAGAGGAATATAATTATTTGTACAGGTAATTCTTAACACTAGCAAACTTGGAAATAAGGTTGTGTTAAATATATTAGATAAATAACTAGATATAGGCTTCAGGGAATAAAAAAGAAATGTGCAGTATGGAATTAGAATGTCTGGGTAATGCTCTGATCACTTCTATAGGGCTTCTGAGTAGCTGTTTGTTAGATAAATATAATTTATTTTTTTAGTTATTTGCAGCTAAAATAAAAGATAAAAAATAAAGAGAATGATAAGAAGGAAGAGAAAAAAGAGAAGGAGAGAGGAGAGTAGGGTACAGAAAGGAAGATGAGGGACATAAGGAAGAAGGGGTGAAGAGAGAGATGGAAGAAGGAAGGAAAAACATAAACTAATCTATTGAAGAATCCTTGGTACAAACAGCATAAACAGAAATGGATTACTGGTTATATTAGTTTGTATAATTCTCTGAGTATATGCCATACACTGGGGCAAATTTATATATAAAGTAAATAGATAAATAAGTAATAAATCACTAAACTTCCTAAAACTCTGAAAAAATAGGCATTATATGTATATTCCTAAAAACCCTACAAAATATGTTTCATTATTTTAGGTAATAAAATAGTCTCAGACCCTTAAATAATCTGCCTAAAATCACTTCATAAATTGACAATACAATTTTTGGAAGCTTCCTCTATGTTGATGTAAAATGAATCTTTTTCTATGACAACAAGCAGTTTTTCCACAAAAATAAATAATCCCCTTAGTAAATAGTAGGAACATGAACAACTTAAGCTCTCAAGGGTCCTTAAATATTAAAACATATTTTTATATATCTCTATTATAAGTAAATATTCATTTAAATAATAATACCTTAATAAAATTGGTAGCAGAAATTATAAAAAAAAAACTATCATGTCACCCTAAAGAAGATAATTTATATCTGATTCCTATTGAAATGAGGACTACCAAACCACATGTAAAGTGCAATGTTATGGAAAACAAAAGGAAGAAAGTCTGAGTTATTTGAGCAAATAGGACAGAAATAAAAAAGAAAATAAATCTCTCCACTTTTCACTAAAATGTTTACAGTTTCAGACATTCCTTCTCTGAACCCTGATAAATAAAGTGCTTTTTATAAATGTGATTCAGAAATAAACTCTGGTCCATCCTCAAGATCGAGTTACCAAAACTATGAATATGATCATAGATAAGGGTTTTTAAAACAATAGGAATTTGTTAGTAATCTCTTTATTTAAAAATGACAATGTAGCAAAATTATAGATTATGGCCCCAGCCATGTCTAAAATTCTTAAATTTAGATGTATAATTGACAAATATATTATTGTTTTAAAATATATAAATATATATGTATTAATGGAGATTATGTCTGAACAACGTGGCTATGCATCATTTTACATTTTATTTTGTGCTGGTTTGAATTTTCTAAAATGGACACATTCACTTTGTGTAACAAAAGGCAATAAAGCTCACATTAAAATTCAAAGTTTACCTAGTTCTATTTTGGATGCTGATCATTCAGATATGGCTCATGCATTTCCTTCATTCAGAGAGATGCCACTACCAACTGACTGGCAAAAGGAAAATAAAAATAAACTCTTTTTTTAAAGAAAATAAAATAAAGCAGACACTTTTTGGCTGTCAGTGTGATCACATCAGGCTCTAAGACCTAAAGAGAGAGACAATTCATTTAGAATCTGAGCTGTGCACAGAGCTACTGGTGATATGCACACAATTATGATCATTGACAGTCACTCAATCTCTTTCCCTCTCTTCTGTGCCATTGTTGCCCTGGTGCCGTCTTGCCAGCATATTCAGGTTTTGAGTTGTCAATCATGATTCTTTTATATTCCTACAAAGTTATAAAAATTCATAATGTAAAAAAGATGCCTGGTGGGACAAAGTTTTTGCTGGACAATTGCATTCCTTTCTCATGTGAGTTATTCTGCCAATATCTCATATACTAAATGTGTCATAATCCAATCAAAGCAAGTTTCCTTGTTTTAGTTTCCATATATTATTTTTCAAAAACTTGCTTCATTTTTGAAGAATATTCAATGATTGTTCCACAACTTCCTGAGACAGCCTGAGATTAAACAGGGAAATCAATCAGAACAAAACAAAATTCCCTTTGCCCTTCCATATCAAACCACCTCCAATCTATTCTCTAACTGTCCCCAGGAGTAAAATCTTCATTAAGCTGAAATACACACATTGCCATAAATCAAAGCAAATATCTATCTCTCCTTTGCACATTCTGTTTTAGGCTGTGTGATCAATTCCAATAACCATTTTCCAAGAGAAAATAGGTATCTTTTTTGTTTTCGGTGTTTCAAATGGAATTTTCAGAAAACCTGAAGGCTGAAGAAAAGCTAAACAAGCACCAGATTAGCATTTTAATGAAAAGACTTTTAGTGGACTTAAATTAAATTCTAAGTGCAGTGTGTGTGTGTGTGTGTGTGTGTGTGTGTGTGTGTGTGTCTGTGTGTGTGTGTGTATCCATCATGAACTAAAATGACCTAGGAAATATTTACTACCCAAGAGATCAACTTTGAAAGCCCTAAAAGATTACCACAAGGAGGTGTTAATCTTGAAATTTGAGGAATACCTACTTAGGGTATAAGCAATAGATTGTTTCAGGAAGTTGCCAGCCTACTGCCAAGGCCAATTGACCAGGTATGAGGCTGATTATAACGAATAATCATGTTTGGGACCAGATTGTCCCCTTGAAATATATGAACAGCTTGACCTTCAATTTCATTACCAGAATTCTTCATGCACATGATTCTCAGGAACCTCAAACAATTTACAATCTCTAGAACTGGGTGAAACATTTACCTTGACAATGGAAAATATTTTATTTTATACTGGAGTTTTCTTTCTCACAAAAGTAATCATATATACATAAGACAACAACAAATACATATCAGTGATCACTGCATAAATTAGCTTTTTTTCTCTATCTTTTTGCCTTATATTTATAAATTCAAATATAGTATTTTAATAGAAGTTTGCTCCTGGAAAAAATGAGCCAAATCTTCATAATAATATTGATTTATTGTTCAAAATAAATGTTTCAAGTTTATGATGTTTTTAAGTGTTCAATGTACTTCAATAAGTGGCTATGGATAGTAGTTGTGACTTTGATTATATGTCTCATCTCAGCAAATCACCTTCAGAAACCTGGGGTGGCCTAAGTTGAGTATAGGGCACTATTGAAATTACATTAAAAGCCAAGGAAAATGTAGTTACAAGGTAAAAATGTAAGAGTAGTAATTACTAGGTCTGTGTTAGGGCAAAGTCACAAGGCAGAGTCACAGAATGAAACCCGATTAGCAGAGGTTATAAAAAGAAATAAAGAAACACTTATTGTAAGTGTCTGAGGATCAAAAGAATGTCACTGAAGAGTGTTAAGTCCACTACTTAATAGGAAAAGAGAGAATTATAGACTACAAAAAGGCCAACACATCTAATTGCTCCTTGGGCTATTATTTTCTAAATACTAATAATTGTAAAAGGTTGCTTAATGTGATAATAGTTACCACGGTTGAAAAGATCAAAAGGCAATGTCAGAAAGTAATAGATTGAGGTGAGTAAACATTATTGTAAATGTATTAATTGTATCCAGAGATGTACTGAAGAAAAACATGTATCTGATGCTGAGGTGACTGAAAGTATAGGATGATAAAGTAAATAGAAAACATTCATCTCTGTTCCAGTGGCCAAAAAGCAAGAATTATTCCAGTGAAACCTTTAAAATTAATAATCAGAAAATCAATCAGTTAAAAAATGATTGTTACCCTGACCAGTTTGGCTCAGTGGACAGAGTGTAGGCCTGCGGACTGAAAGGTCCTAAGTTAGATTCCAGTCAAGGGCATGTACTTGGGTTACGGGCATATCCCCAGTGGGAGGTGTGCAGGAGGCAACTGATTGATGTTCCTAACTATCTCTCTCCCTTCCTCTCTGTAAAAAATCAATAAAAGATATTAAAAAAATGTTTGCTAATTATTATATTTCTAGGATAGGCAATGGACTGCAATGAATCGTTAATGTATATATGACTTATCTTTACTCAAGAGCACTCACTGCAGTTTTGGTGAGTAGATAATGCATGTATGTGTAGTACTTAAGCAACATTATGATAAATATGTAAAGTAGTAATGAGGATATTCTAATCCATATATTATCAACAATCAAACTTACTAATGTGACACCAATAATAGCTTTCACCTTATCAACATCCAGAGAGTAGGATGATTCTATTCTTCATTCTAATAACATTGCAAAACTGTTTTTTGCAAGGCAGTTTTTTACAGGGTTCAATTTTCTGCGGGGAAAAAATATGATGGGTAAGTAAATACTTATTGATGGCACAAAACATGCCTATACATTCTAACTTCCTTAGATCACAAAGTAGTTTGTTTTATTAAAATAATATTAAAAAGCTACATTTTTAAAAGTTCCTTTACCTATATTCCTTTAAACTATTTAAAATCAGGAATCTTAAAAGGAACTTCAAATATTCTATAATAATAAAAGCATAATATGCTAATTAGTCTAGGTATCCTTCCTGAAGAGCTTCCAGGAGAAGTAGCTGCAGGAGTCTAGGCAGAGGCTGCCACTGGGCAGCAGGGACTGAGCTCCTTGCATGATTTTCATCCATCCAGCCTCTAATATGACATAACAATAAAACCTTATAGGGATTTTATGTATATTTTGTCTTTAAAATAGACTTTGCTCTATCACCCACAGAACTTTGAGCCAGCAATTAATAATTGTGTACTAATTGCACTTCTAAAACTCAACTTCTTCAAGTTACTATTCACACTTTGTTTGTTTGTTTGTTTTTTTAATATATTTTATTGATTTTTTACAGAGAGAAAGGGAGAGAGACAGAAAGTCAGAAACATCGATGAGAGAGAGACATCAATCAGCCGCCTCCTGCACGCCCCACAGTGGAGATGTGCCCCCAACCGGAATCGAACCTGGGACCTTCCAGTCCGCAAGCTGACGCTCCATCCACAGAGCCAAACCGGTCTCGGCCACACTTTGTTATTGAATGCAATGCAGTCTATGATAATAATAATTGGCAGTGTTGTGGTATCTCATGACTGTAGTGAAATAACATTAAATAAGTCATAAATACTCTGTTAAAGTAAAATTGAAATTTCTATAGTCTATTTTGGGATAGCCTGTAAATAAACGAAAATAAATTTAGAGGAAAAAGTAGCTACTAATTTTACCAAAGAAGTGTCACTATTTAAAGATTACCCAAGACTTTAAAGAGTAAAATATCTAAGAATAAATAATAGGACAAATTGGATAAGAAAAGATTTCTATAGTACATATTTTTATAGGTGATTTCTGCTTCCAATGACAGTAATGAGTTGTATTTGTTCAAAATGAAAAAGAAGGAACTCTTACTCTGCAACAGCATGTATGCATCTGGAGATTATTATGCTAAGTGAAATAAGCAAGTCAGAGAAAGACTAATACCACATGATTTTACTAATATGTGGAATCTAATGGGCAAAGTGAACTGACAAAATAGAAGCAGAATCATGGAACAGACTGACAAATGTCGGAGGAAGTGGGATAGGATGGAGATTGGACTTTACCCTATATTTTTCCACTATAACTTTTAACTATCAGAATTAATATCTTTAATTTTGACTAAAGCATGTACAATTAAGCATTTCAGAATATGTCTAAGATTTCTAAAAAATTAAAATAAGAGCAAACTAAAAACAAATCTGAGATTCTTAGGATTTTATTAATGGGAGACATCATATAATTCAAGATTTAACAAGGGCTAGAGACACAATGGCTCCTTGATGCTTGGAAAACATGTTGGCCCACAGTAAAAATGAGATGTAGATGTGAAAATTGCTTTGGCAGAGTATGGAGGAAGAAGTTAAGGGATTCAGAAAAGTTGACATGCTAAAATGAATTTATTATATATCATCAATGAACCCCATAAGCTGCTTATGCTCCCCAGGAGGATTTAGAACATACTTTTTTTACTAAAGCAATAAGGGATGATCAAGTGGCAAGGGCATTAGTACTACTGAGAAGCTCACTTGTAACTTTCCTTTGTGGGTCAGAGTTGATGGGAGGGAAGTCATTTGGGTTCTTTAGAGGCCAGAGAAAGGATAAGATTCTGGAATAGCACAAATCAGATGACAGCAAGGAACTGTCAGAGGCAAGGTTTTTATAATCGCCAAAACAGGCAATAAATCCAAACTGGTAACTAAAGGTCCTGACTTACAAGGATCTGTGTTGATGGCCAATAGACATGGTATCCTTGGAGGGAGAAACATGGATACCCAACATGGGTACCATAGACCTATGTAATTACAAAGGTCAAGTGAGAGTGAGCTGAAAGTTCAGCTGATGCAGTTGAAAACCCCAATGCCTCATCCAGTGTGTGAGTGGGCACAAAGGCATAAATCTTTGTATCTTATATCAGTGCTAACTATAAAAAGTATCTGGCACAGAAGAGGCACTAAATAATAAGGATAAGATGACTCATTCAGTGGAGGTCAGACAACGTTAGTCCTTGACCACTCCATGCTTATATGAACCCATGAGTGGAGTCATAGTTGGTGCAATAAAATACAAGTAGAAGTAACATGTGCCACTTCTGGTCAGAGGTTCTGAAAGCTATTATATTGTCTGCTACCTTGCCTTTCCCTCTTTGCATTAGCATGCCAATATCCTTGAAAGGAGCTGCCAACACAGAGTTGCAAAGGAGAGAGAGAAGGGGAGAGAGAAGGAGATACAGCTGAACCATGACGTACATATAACATCAGAGAATAATAAACCTTTCTTATGAAGCCACTGAGGTTTTTCATTTGCATTGCTAATTTATCCTAATTTAGACAACTATCATCTGTCAGCATTGTGTAATTATAGCAGTAATTTTTCAAAAAGGAAGAATTAACAGTTCTATTATATATCTTACAATTCCCAGGACTTAATTTTCACATGGCCCTGACGTTGCTCTGACAGGGACATAGACAGCAGAACATGCCCAGGTTTCTTGTTTATGACTTGATATCTCTTGTTTTAAAGAGTAAGTTTGTTTTCCTTGTGGCAGAGTCTAAGTGTGCAGAGACTCATTTCAAGAGCTGTCCCTGACAGGTGTTCAGCCAAGTTAAGTAATAGCTTCCTTATCACCATGTACAATAGGCTACCCATGTAATAGTGCTTTCAATTTCAATATATGCCACCTCAAATGAATTCATGAGGCAATAAGTCAGTGATTTTCAACCTTTGCCTTCAAAATTTCATAAGGGAGGACAGAGAAAGCGGCACATTCATTGTAGATTACATTTCTGGGTCTAAATTAGGATCTTCACCACTCACTGACTTATATTGCGAGGAAATATTCCATTTCCTATCAATTTGCAGCAACTTTGTAGAACTATTATTTCTACTAATGCAAATATAGGCTCCAGTCTGATTTAATCTCATTAGTAGCTGCTTATTTGCAACAACAAGGAAAACAAATCTATAACAATAATGTGCTAGGTAGTTCATATTTTTTTTATATCGAAAGATAGTTTCTTACCACAGGTAGAAATAACACTGACACTAAGGAGACTCATTCCTTACAAATATGAAGACCCTAATGAATTCACTATAGACTTGAACTTGTTGCCTCAAGTTTTTACACTGTCATTAGTGCCTTGGCAGCCCACAGGCCATTGAACATATATTAATGTTTGCAGGAAAGCCATTGATTCTTGTGTGCATTTCATGGCAGGAAAGCATTAATTCAGGGAGCCTTCCTGACAGGCGTACCCATGGGTTGAGTATATGGAGAAGCACAGACTTTAAAATACAAGCATAGGATTAACCTCTTCCCTTCCTTCCAGTGTGTCGCTACTATATATTCTTCTATCCTTTTTCTGGAGGTGAGGGGAGTAATCATTTGTCCTGGTCCAAATCTCACAATTGTCAATATAAATATTATCTTTGTTAGTCTAAAATACAATGAATCACAGCGTATCTTCCTTAAATCCTTTTCTCCATCACATCTCTTGGTAACCCTGGATCAAAACCATTTGATTGTATTTAAAGAGAGAGAGAGAGAGAGAGAGAGAGAGAGAGAGAGAGAAAGAGAGAGAGAGAGAGAGAGAGAGAGAGAGAACCCAGCCAGCGTGGCTCTGATTCTGAGTGTCTATGAACAAGGAGGTCACAGTTCGATTCCTGGGTTGCTAACTCAGTCCCCAATTTGGGGCATGCAAGAGGCAGACAATTAATGATTCACTCTCATCATTGATGTTTCTATCTCTCTCCTCCCTCTCCTTTCCCTTCCTCTCTGAAAACAATAAAAAAATACTTTTAAAAAATAATAAATAGTAAAAAATTTTAAACTAAAAAGACATGGTGGCAAGACTTCCAGTGGGTAATGGCAGTTCAGGCTCTACTTACACATTGCCAGAATTAAAGGAATAATATTTTATTCATCTGGTCATAGGTATACCACCACTTGAGCAAACATATTGTCTCTTGAAAGACATGGAAAGAGTAGTTTACTGATAGAGCCCCAATATCAGTCTTTAAAATTGGCCACACAAAATGTTCTTAAGTAATTTTTAACAAATTATGGGATATAGTTTGGTGTTGGTGGCACTTATTAGTATCAAAAGCTATCTGATAGTTTCTTCTAATTAAGATAGCTATGGCCTTGGCCAGTGTGGCTGGGTTGATTGGTTGTTGTCCTGTGCACCAAAAAGTCCCCTATTCGATTTACAGTAGGTGCACATGCCTGGATTGCTGGCTAGATCATTCAGGAGTCAGCTAACCAATGTTTTGCTCTCACATTGATCTTTCTCTCTCTCCCTCTCCCTCTCCCTCTTCCTTCCTCTCTCAAAAAATCAATAAAAACAATTTTTTAAAAATATCTATGAACTATTTTTTCAAGATATTTTCTTTCTTTTTTTATATATCTTTATTGTTGAAAGTATTACAGATGTCCTTTTCCTTCATCTCCACTTATTCCTTCTACCCCACTTCTACCCTCACCCCAGGTTTTCACCACACTATTGTCTGTGTCTGTAGGTTATGCATATATGAATATGAGTTATTTGATTAATCTCTTTCAATTCCACCCCTTTTCTCTAAGATTCATCAGTCTTTTTTTCAGATATTTAATGCAAACATTTTGGAGCCAGAGTCAGTAGCAACTCTAGATACCAAATATTACATATTCCTTAATTCCAGGCCTGGAATCACTTCTTCTGACAAGAGCTCATGGTATGCACATAGATATTTACTTTCTTGCATGGGCCAATTGATGGCAAAAACAATGACTTTATGGGCTTGAAATTATTACCTATATTCCTATAAGAAGAGGAGCAGAAAGGGATAATTTTGGCAATTAAAAAGTTTTAGACAATTAAGAGTGATTACCCACTTTACCCTGCAGTAGAGTGGGTAATCAAAGCAGAGCTTTCAATTACAAGCACTTTTTCCAATACTAGGGAAAATCCAACAGGTTGATAGTTTTCAAGTAAGTATAATAATAAATCCTTATACTATACAAAGTTATTTTATTATTTTTCTCAATTTATATACTGAGTGATTTAATACTACCCTACATCCTACAATATATCCATCATTTTTGACACATACTAAAATGGTCAGTTTTGCATTTTTATGTTTATAATTAAATAGCTTTATTTTGTTTTAAAATATATTTATATTGATTTCAGAGAGGAAGAGAACATGACAGAGAGATAGAAATATCAATGATGATGAGAGAATCATTTATTGGTTGCCTCCTGCACATTTCTCACTGGGAATTGAGCCTACATCCTTGACATGTGCCCTGACCAGGAATCAAACATGACTTCCTGATTCATAGGACGATACTCAAGCATTGAGCCATGCTGGCCAGGCAAGTGTGTAGTTTTATTTTATTGAAAGAAAGTACAGATGTTTCCAAACATCTTAATGTAAATTGACTAATAATCTATTAAAATTTAGAACTCTATGCCCCAATTCCTTCACATATGCTTTTCATTAATTCTTTATTTTCATTACTTTTGTGTCCTTTCTCAAAATAATCACCAAAAATTTATAAATGTGAAGTTGTGAATCATAGGTAGAAAGTAATTTCTATTAAAAAATTTAAGTGTGTACTAATTGTTCTCTCTGGATCTCTAGGACAATAATTTGTAAAAGTATTTACCTTCTTATCAGAAATATGTATACAACACAATGTCATTACGACTATTTAAAACTAGTTATTTGGAAAAATGCATATTTATACCATGGAATGAACTTTTTATTCCAATTTTTAAAATATCCAATCAAAGATGGTAATTAGGTTGGTCAACTGTCAAATATTTGTGTAAGTTTTGATAATCTGTATTAATTGTTTTCATCTATACTGAAAATAAATTAGTAAGCATTTTATTCTTTTTCTATTCAGGTATCATAGAAATATACACTGGGAATCTATATAATCTTACTCAGCAAGGTAACCGCAATGAAGTTAATTTAAAAAACTTAAATATAAACAGTAAAAGAGGGGAAAAATCAAGTTTAATGTACATTATTAATGTGTATATTTTTAAATCTTCACATTGAATGCTTTTTCCTTATATAAAAGAATTAATTTTTTTAGAAGTATTTCTCCTTGGTACTTCTTAAGTCATTCTCAATTTCCCTCTGGATATCTCCGCTTGAAGAGAAGTGACAGAATTGTTTCATATCCCTGTTCACCTCTCTGCTCCTCCCCACAAGAAGGGCAGTTTGGCTGGCTGAGCTGTACTATTTGTCACGTTTGTCAAGGAAATCTGTGAGCAGTACATTTAGATGTAAGTTGCCCCTCTCTTATCCCTAAAACAATTTGCATCTCTGTGTTGTTTATGGATGACTTGAACAAATTTAATGATTGATTTTCTTATTAATGCCAAATGCATTGTTTATTTTCCCATTTAAAGTATATTAATTTTAGCCAATTACTGAATATATTTTCTTTACCACTGTTTATATGTAGCAACAAATACATGATCAGTTTAAGTTGGTTCTTTTTCCATTCAATCAGTAGTGCAATGAAACATACAACATATTTTTATTTCGAAATTTAGAAAATTGTCTAGGTATTGTGATTAGAAACATTATTAAATTCACACTGAAAGTGTTGTGTGTGTGTGTGTGTGTGTGTGTGTGTGTGGTAATTATAAAATTAGAGACTTTCTCTTAGATATATTTTGTTCACAAACAGCTGCAAAAAAAAAGCTAAGAAATGATTGAATAAGTGTCTACAGAACAATTCTCTCCCAATTAAAAGATCAGCTCAAATTAATTTGTCAATTTCTATTTTGAACACTGATGGATTTACCTGTTAGTAAGTGGGGCCCTTAGTTAAAATGCCTAAATATTCTTAAAGCAGTCCTTTTATCTAAGTGGGGGATAGGAAGTTCTTTGGAGTTAGATCATCTTAATTCCATTCCAGGAGGACATGAGGTTGAAGAAATTTCCAACAATTTTTTTAAACTAATGTGGCACATTTATTACAATTGATAGATCAGTGTTGATACTTTGTGACTAACTAAAATTTATAGTTTACATTAAGATCCCTCTTTGTATTGCATATTCTGTGGGCTTGCAAAAATGTATAATTATATTAGCCACCATTACATTGTCATCCAGAGTAATTTTACTGCCCTAAACATTTGTGACCATTTTTTTTATTTTAAAAAGTATTTTTATTGTGAAAGATAATGTTTTATAGGAAAGTGCACAGAACATATATAGTCCAATGAATAATTATAAAACAATTAATTATGTAATGTCTACCAAAGCCAAGAAATTGAGCATTGCCATAGATGGTAGGCAACCTCTAAAATAGACTTCAATGACACCTGCCTCCTGTTTATTCGTGCCCTTATATGGACTGGGCTTAGAGACTTCTTCTACCAAAGACAAAACAAAAGGAGGCATGCTTGGCTGGCGTGGCTCAGTGGTTGAGCATCTACCTATGAACCAGGAGATCATGGTTCGATTCCTAGTCAGGGCACATGTCCTGACTTTGGGCTCGATCCCTGGTATGAGGCATGCAGGATGCAGCTGAATGATGATTCTCTTTCATCATTAAGTTTATTCTCTCTGTTTCCCTCCCTTTCCCTTCTTTTCTGAAATTGGTATATATATATATATATATATATATATATATATATATATATATATTTAAAATGAGGCAGAGGTGATGGGATGTCACTTCTGAGATTAGGTAATAAAAAGACAGTGGCTTCCCTCTGGGCATTCCCTCTCTTGTTCTCCTTTTAAATCACTCACACTGATGGAAGTCAGCTGTGAAGGCAGAGGCAGCCTGGGGAGACACCCACATGAGTGAGCTTGGAAGCAGATTTCAGAGGCCTGCCAAACCCACATCAGTGATCTTGGAATAAGATACTTCAGGCTCAGTCAAGGTTTGAAAGAACTGTCCTGGCTGACACTTTATTTAATTCACCCTCGTGAAAGACAAGGAGACAGAGGCATCAGGTAGTAGTACCCTGGTTCCTGACACAAAGAAACTGTTAAATATGTATTGTTTTAAATGCTAAATTCGGGAGTAATTAATTAGCAATAGATAACGAATACTCCCTCACACAAAAGGCCCTTGCGTATCCCCTCCTAATTATTTCCCTTCTCCCCTTTTTCCTGTTCCCCAAAGTACCTACTCCTCCGACTTCTAACACTAACGTGTTGCTTTCGCTGAATCAATATATATATTGATTCAGAGAGGAAAGAAGAGAGGGAGACAGAAACATCAATGGTAAGAATCATTGATTGATTGCCTCCTGCACTCTCTGTACTGGGGATCAAGCCCGTAACTGAGGCACATGTCCCTGGCCAGGAGTTGAACCATAATCTCCTCTAGGCCAGCCAGGCTGCTTCTCATTGATTTGTAGTAGTCCATTATAAATTCTGGATACAAAACCTCTCTCAGTTATATGTGTTTAAAATCATATCACCCTTTTATGGAGGAGGGAAGGGGAAGGGCTTACATTTTTCTTCAGAAAAATATCTTCTAATAAACAGAGGGTTTTACTTTAATCTAATTTCTCAGTCTATTTGGTTAGCACTTTTATGACTAACTAGAGATCTGATGCACAAAATTCATGCAAGAGTAAGCACTCACAGTCCTAGCTGCTTGGGCCATCGAAGGTCACCTGGAAGGTCACCGGGAAGGTCACTGGGACAGTCTTGCCGCTTTTGGGTCGTTCACTTGATTTGCATATTACACTTTTATTATTATAGATGTGAGAAGTCTTTCCCTTTCCCAGGACCCCTATAACATCTCAGAAATTGTATCCCTTTATTTTTTAGTAATTATATCTACAATCTACCAGGAATCAATTTTTATATAAGCATGAAGAATGTGTCTGATTTCATTTTTCCCACATAGATACACAGTTGACACAAGATCATTTTTTGAACAGACCATCTTTGCCCCTTAGCATTGTGGTGTCTCCTAGGTGGTGCCAACATATGTATGGTATGTTGCTGGACCCTGATTCATTTATTTGGCCTATATTTCTATCTGTATGCCAACACACACTGCCTTAATTACTACAGCTTTATAAAAGAGCTTGAGTTTTTATCTGATAGTGTAAGCATTCCAATATTATACTTCCTTTTCAAAATTTAGTCCTTTGCTGTTTCATGTTTATTTTTCATCAGTTTATGAAATACACCCCTAGGGTTCTAGTGGGATTGCATTGAATCCTTAGAAAAACTTTGGGAAACCCACATATTCACATTTGCTGTTCCAATTCAAAAGCATACTATATTCCCTTGATTCTTTGGGGCATTGAATGGTTGATTTTAGCTCTTTGGCCTTTAGTTCGGCATGATTTTAGAGGTCAGAACATACAATGATGGGATACCAGACATGTTTAAGTTCTCTGAAACCCCCAATTATGTCAATTCAATGCCATGTGACCCCAAAATCTCTGTTGGTCACTCTGTTCCTCCAGTAATGGACCTATTTGAAAGCTTATAGGAGTCTGCTCTTGTCTCAAATCTACAACCAACAAATTCTTGCAAGAATGGCTATAGATCCTGAGCTCTTTATCCCCCTGGCTGGGACTGTACTCTTTTTAGTCTTTGTTGCCTCTGGAATCCCCCCAATTCCTTTAAATAAATAATTTTCTATTCTTTTCCAGATTTTCTACTTTGTAATTGTTTCTGATCTGCTTTGAAGTGTTACATCTTACCTGAAAGTGAACTTCTCTGAGAGTTATATTTGATTTACACCAGCAGCAATTATTGATCACCTTAATCAAGTTACTAAGATTGAAATGGTTCCACTGTTGGCTTCAAACTTCGTTAAGGCCAAGATATGTAGTTCTAACTTCTGGTTTAACTTTCTTCTGCAGTGTACCTCTTAGGAGATCCTAATTCAAATGAAAGGGGTTTTCTAGGGCTCCTATATTGACAAACATACATTTGAATTTTCATTTGTTGATTTTGCTCATTTATCAAAAATTCTGTTCTAGTTTGCCTCTAATAGAATCTACATATACTTCTAAACCTAGGAAAAAAATAGGCCCAAATATTGGGTTCACTTCTTGGGGTTTCTATCTCTTCCTGAAACTTGGCCCTAAATTCTTTTTATCTAATTAGGTCTCCAATGTCTCAAATTAATTGTTCATATATATTTTTCTCAGAATTTCTAGTTCTCCCAATGAGGAAACCTGATCACATTACATAGTTAATAATTCTTTAACAAAATGCAAAATCATAGAAAATTATTAACGAGTTATTTTCATAATAAGGAAGTTATTAATTTTTGGATTTGGCTGAATAAAATAAAGTAGTCTGATTTGGTTTGGCAGCCCTTCATTTTGTTTGTGTTGTTGGTTTTAGTTTTTATGCTTTTGGCCACAGTGCCAAAGATCTGCTCTGTAAGTTCAAGTATTTGGAATGAGTTCTTCACTTGAAAAAAATAGTAGCAGGGACACATTAAAAGTAAGAGCTCACCCCTGTCTTAATTTTTGAGATCCCATTTAGTGCCTTCATTTTGCTGTTCTTCTGCCAACTAAAAAGGAAAAAGAAACTTAAACATTTTAACCTTGTACATGCTTTGCATCTACAAAACTGCTTATAAAAATTTATAAAGTGTGCTCTTTAGGGACAAAAAAGTATTCCATTTCACTGCCAGTAATACCTCGGTCCAGACAATATCGTTCTATGTTTTATTATTGAACATGAATGAACTTTTCAAATGTACAGAGACCAGAACCCTGAAAAAAACCCATAATCTAAATATTCATAGTCCACCATTATTTCTGGGTATCACTGTACCCTTGTTCACAATGTTTGCATCCTCACAACCTGTGCATCAGGTTAAGTGCTTTCTGTTTTCCACATTTACTATTGCACAGAGTATTATCATGTGCTTCTAAGATATCACACATGCATCTCTGCATTAGTTATCTATTGCTCTATAACAACTTACCACAAAAGTTAACAGCCTAAAACACTTTAGTTTGTTTTCTTAATTTCTTAAATCAGGAATCTAGGTCCTCTACTTCAGAGTCTCTTATAGGCTGCAATCTGTGAGTCAGCTGGGACATAGTCATTTCAAGACTTATCTAGGGAAATATCTATATTTAAGTTCACATGTTGTGGGCAGGATTAAGCTCTTTGCAAACTATCAGATGGAGGGTTTCATTTTCTCTTGGTGGTTGACCAGAAAGAACCTCAGTTCCTTGGCGAGAGCCTTTCCAAGGTACCATCTTGCTTCATGAAACCATGGAAACTGAGAAGGCAACAGAGTCTGTTTTGTTTTGCTTTTAAGCTAGAGGTCACATTTTTATAATCTAATCATAATATAATATCCTAGCACTTGTACTGTATTCTATTGGTTGGAATCTAGTTACTAAGTCTAGCCTACATTCAAGGAAAGGGGATTACACAAGAGCTGGAATGCATAAAAGCTAACATATGGAGAGAAGAATTGACCAAAAATTCATATTAAACCTGAACTCATATTTTACATGATTGGTTATGTCCTGAGAAATCTTCCTGAAGCAGATTTATCATCACATCATTTACCCTCCCTGCCCAACAAAAATATCAATGATTATTTTGTCTACAGCTGTCCACAATCAGATCCCAGTCTTCATTTCCAACTTTTCTGTTTTACCACTCTTCATGAATTCCATGCTCTACTAGCCAATACTCTGAGCTTAATTCATATGATGCATGTTTTGCATGTTTGTTCATGTTATTCCCCTGCCTGAAATAACATGTTTTCTCTTGCCATATAATAAGGTGGAAAATAGAATGGGCAGTGGACACATTTTTTTTTATACTTACTTAAAAAGATAGAACCAAACAAGCCAACACATAGGAGACTAAAATTGCAGGATTTTAGGTATAATGGAGAATTCCTAAAAGCTTTCAGGGCTATACAACATTGAAATGAACTGCCTCAAAAATGTGCGTTTTTCATTTTTTATGTGCTTAAACGAAGAATAAAATATCCATACATTATGGGAAGAAATGGGTTTCAGTGTTCAGTGGGAATTAAAATGAAAATTCTTCTAAAGTATTTGACAACTCTTAAGATTCCATAAACCCATGAATTTATATAAAGATGAGAAAGCAAAAAAGATTCCCTTTGATATGCAAAGATTAGAAAAAATTTACATAATAAAATCTCAATACAAATTATACTTGCTATTTAATTTTAAACTGTGAGTTTAGTGGATTTTTCAATTTTCATCTACAGATTAGCTCTTTGTACAAACTCTGAAACCTTCACATTTTAATATTTTTCCTATTTCTAATTCATAATTTTCATAATAAGCAATGGAATTACCTAACATTCTAAAAGTTAAGATAAATATATTTGTAATTATTGTGCACAGATAAAATGTTTTATTTATATAAGAAGAAAGATCGTGCCACTTAAAGACCATGTTCCTGTCAAGCATATTCTTAAAAATTTCTATAAACGAAACTCGGTCCATCTTTTCACATAATCTTTGGTTATTGTTGATTTAGGTTTATGAATGAGATAGACCTTCAGAACAATATTTATCTAGCTGTAGAGAAATTCACAGATGCAACAGCTGCCCAAACTTTTATTGCTATTTTTCTGGATAAGTTGGAGCAAGTGGTGGTCTGTGTGTTGCTATGAATCACTGCATGCCTTTTAGCTTTTCCAGAGAGACAAGGAGATAGAGGGAGATCAAAGGAACCAGTGATGTCCATTTCTTATTGGAGCCCCAGATTAATAGTCCCTCCCTAAAGTATCCAGCAGAAAAGGCCCAATCTGTAGGTGGAAATTATGGCAATTGCTTTTATTTTACTTTATCTAAACTGTAAGATAACTGAAGGCAAGGACCCTGTCTGATAGGTTTTTATGCCATATCTTAATAGCCATCACACTCACATAAATAATTACATAAATGTTTAATGAATTAGAAATTGAGTGAATGATTACAATGACGGATACATGAGACTCCAACAGTGTCCCAGTGAATTGTGGGGCCTTCGAACTCGAGATTCTGCAATGAGTGGTCTGTTATCATGCCCTGGAGGAAGAGGACAAGAAGCAGCCAATAAGGGGACCTGTCACTTTGTTCTGTGCACCTTCTACTTCCCCAAATAGTTGCTAAAATTTTATTACAATTTTCAGTGTGGGCTCTGCCTTGTATTTGAGAAGAAATGAGCACTTTCCAGTCACAGTAGCAGCAGACGTCACCAGAGGACTGGTAACTGGTGGTCAACAGAAACAGAAACAGCCCAGGGGACAAACAGTGTGGAAGTCCAGAGGAAAAAAATATCTGACAAGTTCTTTGAAACTGTCCCAGAGACATTGAAAGAGTGGTCATTTGGTAACCAGTTACCTCATCTGTGAAATGGGGTGATATTACTTGCCCCGGCTTCCCTTCAGGGAAGTTAAGAAATGTAAAATAATTAATGACTGTAATGTTTTTGAACACCTTGGAAGAAATATTATATATGTAAGCGTATGATATCATGATTACCCCCACAATAAAAAGAAAAGAAAATATTAAAATAACAATAATATGTACATTTTCAACACCTGCAGTTGTACATGAAATATATAACTCTTTTTATTGTTTTCTGTCTAATCCACTGCACCTGCATTAAAAAATGTACCCCAATGGTCTAATTTTAAAAAGTACATAAAATTTAGACAGATACTTATTCTTTTATTCACCCCATTGTGCCTAGGTCTCACAGAACATATTTTAAGTAATATACAACCACAAAGAGACCACTTCAATACAAATCTCAATAGTGTGGGTTAGTAAAAATTACTTTTAAAGGCAAACATCTGGCACCTCATAAATATATATCAGCTTTCATCAAGAGTTTTTCAAACTCTCCCCATATATATTACACTTATAAGCATTATTAATTCAGCATATTGTACGTAGGTTTTTAAAGTAGTCCCCAAGCAGAATTACATATGTAAAATATGTGCTGTAATATCTAGGCCCATGCAGTTCATAAAGAACAAGACATTAACCACAATGCTAACTCCTTTTGATTTAATGTGCTCTGCTAGCTAACAGGGGTGATTTTTAAAGCACAGATAGCAAGAAAATACTACAGTTAAGCTTGAAGGCAGCTATTTATTCTAACTAATTTTTTCCTCTCTTGTGACATTTAGCAAATTATTCTAGGCTTACAGTTAGTTTGTGTCAAAAATATGTCTGAAATATTTTACTCTGGTTCATTTCTACATCTGAGAGAAATTTTAAGAGATGATTTGCCTTTGTAACGGCTGAATCCAGAATGCCTAACTGGTGCTTCTCCTTTTCCAAATATAAAAAAAAAAAATTTTTTAAAAGGATATTCACTCGCTAGTAGTAACAGGTGGAAGACCTAATTGTATAACAGTAAGACAACAACATGTGATCCCACCAAGTCTCTGTAAGTGCCCTGTTACTGTTTGCCCTGCATGTCTGCATCCCACAGACTGGTTCACAGTATATCCTTGGAAGTGTCCCTACCCTAGCGGCCAGGATAGGTGACTGCCACGATAAACACAAAAAGGTGGTCTTTGATACAGGCTTTCTCTATGGACTGCTGGTAATGGAACTCACAACTGACAAAGTACAACTGCTATAAATGGGCACTTTATTCTTCCCCCTTCATTTGGGCTTGAAAGAGAGTCTCCCAACCTCTAACAAGTCCCATTTCACACCAAAGCAGATTGGTCCTAGAAAGATCTTTGTAATGATAAACTAGTACAATAAAATTGCTGGGTGTATGAAATGATATGGAAGTTCAAAAAGAGTAACTCAGAAGAGCAGTCAGAAGAGTAACGTTTTCTAAAAATAACTTTTTACTAAAAGTATATAATCGATGCTGCTTTACAGAAGTCAAGGCAGTCGTACAACTCTGAGGCAGACAACCAATGGAAAAATCTGATCCAGAAGAAACTACCCAGAGAAGAAAAATGCAGTCCCCAAATTAAAAACCTCAGTGAGGCAGAGGTTAGCAGATTAGAAAGGCAGAAACTAAAGGGCCAACACCGTCAAAAAAAAAAAAGAAAAAGAAAAGAAAAAAGAAAAAAGAAAGAAAGAAAAAAAAAGAAAGGAAGGAAATCCTGCCTTTGGTGGCAACATGGATGAACTTTGAAGACAATGTGCTATGGTAAGTGAAATAAGTTCCAGAGAGAGAGACAAATACAGTACATTTTCACTTATATGTAGAATTTTTAAAAGGCAAACTTGATTGTCTAACCTCTTTGTTGTATACCTGAAACCAATACAAAATAATAGTGACAGTAAATGCTAATTAAAAAATAAAAGACACAAAAATAAATAAATAATAAAGACACAAAAATAAATAATACATAAAATACCCAGTAGCATGGTGGCTGCCAGAAGCTGAGAGTGTCTGGAAAATGGGGAGATGTTAGTCAAAGGGTACAAACTTCCAGCTATAGGATGAATCCGCATTGGAGATCCAATGTACAAGTGGTGACTTTAGTTAACAACAGTGCTATCCTATATAATAAAAGGGTAATATGCAAATCAACTAAACAGCAAAGCAACCGGTCACTATGACATGCACTGACTACCAGGGGACAGACACTCAATGCAGGAGCTGGCCCCTGGTGGTCAGTACGCTCTCACAAGAGGAGTGCCACTCAGCCAGAAGCCCTGAGCCAGGCTCACCAGTGGTGAGTGCAATGGCGGTGGCGGGAGCCTCTTCAGCCTCCAGGACAGCACTAAGGATGTCCACAGGGTGCAAGCCTAAGCCATCAGTTAGATACCCTTCTAGGGCTCCCTGAATGCAAGAGGTCACAGGCTGGGCTGAGGGATCCCCTTCCACTCCCCACCACTGAGTGCATGATTTTCATGCACCAGGTTTCTAGTACATTATATATATGAAAGTTGTTACCAGAGTAAATCTTAAATGTTAAAAGATGTTAACGTAAGAAGATGGATGAGTTAAGAAACCTTATTTTGTTATTCATTTGACAATATATGTGTGCATCAAATCATCATATTGTATACTTAACCACACATATGCTTTATGTCAATAGTATCTCAAAGGTTGGAGAAAAATAAAATATATTACAAATATAATATCTGAGAATTTATATGGCAAAATTCTCTAAATAACAAAGCATAGTAAGAAAAATACATGATAAATAAAAATAAATTCCAATCCAAACATTTGTTAAAACTTCCAGAGAATAAAAACAAGTACATGTGAAGAACAGTTAGTTACATTGAAACCAAAAATATTTTTCAAAAACAATAAAGGCCGAAGTCATATCTTCAAAATGCTGAATAATTTTTTGCTTCAGAGCCAAAGGAGAAATAAATACATCTTCAGAGAGAGAGAGAGAGAGAGAGAGAGAGAGAGAGAGAGAG
>JAAGEH010000018.1:40378203-40416141 GCA_011751065.1 Lasiurus cinereus
TCTTACTTTCTAGGCGTTCTTTCTGAGAGTATTGCTAAAGAACATGTTATCTAAAAACAGTAAATTGATCTACAAGGTAGTGTTAGAAGGTTGATAAAAGGAATTGGAAATCAAGAAAACAGTCTTACAAAGCATTGACTATAAACAAATAATAATACTAATAATATAAAAATGACAAAATAAAAATAAGATCCTGCCAAATATCATAGTCTCAAAATACATAAAGTAAAAACTAAAAAATAAAATTAAAAAAGGTGAATGAGTCCTAGCTTGTTTGGCTCAGTTGTTAAGAGTGTCAACCTGCAAACTGAAAGGTCCCAGGTTTGATTCCAGTCAAGGACATATACCCAGGGTTGTGGACTCAATCCCCAGTGGGGGACTTGCAGGAGGTAGTCGATCCATGATTCTCTCTCATCATGGATCTCTCTCTCTTTCATCCTTCTTCTCTGAAATCAATAAAAATATATTTAAAAAAAAAGTGAATGAGCCCTAACCAGTTTGGCTCAGTGGATAGAGTGTTGGCCTGTGAACTAAAAGGTCCCAGGTTCGATTCCAGTCAAGGGCATGCACGTTGGTTGCGGGCACATCCCCAGTAGAAGGTATGCAGGAGGCAGCTGAACTGGTGTTACTCTCATCGATATTTCTAACTCTCTATTCCTCTCTGTAAAAAAAATCAATAAAATATATATTTTTTTAAAAGTAAATGAAAAAAAAATGGATCAGTAAAAAACAGTTTTACAGATCAAGTGGGCTCCATACTCAAACTTTCCTGCTAAGCACCATTAATAGTAAAAAAACTATTTAGTATTTTACTTCAATAAACATCCATTTTGTTTAAATAAAAAGGTATTGATTCCTCAGCAGAAAAAAGTATTTTAGTAAAATTGAAAATGTTTCATGTTTCTATTGTGGTTTTACCTAATCCTTGCATATTCCTATAAGGCACTGAGTTATGTTTATCGCAGAGAATGTCCTTGTTTTCAAGAGCTTATAGTAGAGTTTTACTGTTGCATTATTCAAACTGTAAGAAACATATTATTCCCAGGATGGTGAAGTTGGCTTTAGTAGTCAGACCTGAGAAAGGAAGACATAACACATGCACATAAACTATGGTTCAATCACCCTTTTGAGGTTGTTCAAAATACTAGTATATACTTTCATAAGTTTACTAAAATAACTTCACTTCATAATGACAAGGTACATACAGGAAGGAAAGGGAGTTCGAAATGGGCATTTTATTAATAAAATGCTACCTTAAAGGGGAGAAAAACAAATAATCATCATTAGAAATTGCAAAAAGATACAAAAAAGTGTCATATTTAGAAAACTAAATGTAGAATGGACAAGTCAAGCAATGCTCCCTCCTTATCATGCCATATTGTTTGAAAATTCTTGTCAATGTGATGAATAATAGCAGAAATTATTTATAAGGAAAAAATTCCAGAAGATGCCACTATCTGGGTAAAAAAATCAACTTAAAATACTCAAGAGAAGAAAATGCTATCAAAAGTTTCCTTGCATACCTTATAGTATCAGTGGATAGAGCATCGGCCTACAGATTGAAAGGTCCCAGGTTCAATTCCAGTCAAGTGCATGCACCTTGGTTGTGGGCACATCCCCAGTAGGGGATATGCAGGAGGCAGCTGATCAATGTTTCTCTCTCATTGATGTTTCTAACTCTCTATTCCTCTCCCTTCATCTCTGTAAAAAATCAATAAAATATATATTTTTTAAAAGTTTCCTTGCATACCTTATAGTATCTATGATGTCAGTCACTATAGAAACTAAGGTCTAAAATATATAGGAATTAATTACATGAGAAATAGTTATGAAAATAACATAAAACTTTAGTGAATATATATATATATATATATATATATATATATATATATATATGTATGTATTAGAGGCTAAGTGCACAAAATTTGTGCCTTGGGTGACCCTCAGCCCAGCCTGCCAGCCTGCACCCTCTCCAACCTGGAAACCCTCCCCAGGTAGGATCGAGCCTAAATGAGCAGTCGGACATTTCTCTCACAATTCAGGACTTCTGGCTCCCAACTGTTTGCCTTCTTGCTTTCCTGATTGCACCTAACTCCTTCTCCTTGCCATCCTGATCACCTCCTAACCACTCTCCTGACAGTGTGATTGATGCCTAACTGCTCCCCTACCAGCCTGATTGCTCCTAACTGTCCTACCTTGCAGGCCTGATCACCCCAAACTGCTTCTCCCTGCAGGCCTGAGCCTGCCACAACTGCCATCCCCTGCAGGCTTGATCACCCCCAACTGCCCTCACTTGCAGGCCTGGTCCCTCCCAACTGCCCTCCCCTGCTGGCCTGATCACTCACAACTGGCCTCTGTTGCAGAGCTGGTCCCTCCCAACTACCCTCCCCTGCTAGCCATCTTGTGGTGGCCATCTGTGACCACATAGGGTCAGCCATCTTGTGTGTTGCAGTGATGGTAAATTTGCATATTTCTCTTTTATTATATAGGTTAGAGGCCTGGTGCACGGGTGGGGCCTGATGGTTTCCCCTGAAGGGTGTCCAGGATCAGGATGAGGGTTCCCTTGAGGTGTAGGGCAGCCTGGGTAAGGCACCTGTGGTGGTTTGCAGGCTGGCCATGCCTGCTGGTGGCCCAAGCAGAGACTCTGGTATCTGGGATTTATTTATCTTCTATAATTGAAACTTTGTAGCCTTGAGTATAGGCCTGGGCCAGCTAAGGTAGCAGGGAAGCTTGGCTTCCTCCATCACTAGGAGCAACTCAAGCCTCTTGCTCTCTCCAGCTCCATAGCTGCCACCATTTTTGTTGGGATTTATTTATCTTCTATAATTGAAACTTTGTAGCCTTCAGTATAGTCCTGGGCAAGCCAAGGCAGCAGGGAAGCTTGGCTTCCTCCATTGCTGGGAAAACCCAAGCCTCCTGCTTGCTGCAGCTTCATGGCCGTAACCATCTTGGTTGGGTTAATTTGCATACTTGCTTCTGATTGGCTAGTGGGCATGGTGTGTGTGTAGCAGTGGTATGGCCGATTTGCATATTACTTTTATTAGCTGGGATATGTATATATATAAATATATATAGTAATAAAAGCATAATATGCTAATTAGACCAGACAGCCAACAAACCTTACAGACTTTCTTCAGGACAACCCTGTGGACAAAGCTGCAGCTGCCAGGACCAAGCCCCTAGCACAAATTTCATGCATTTACCCTCTAATATTTGGAAAGATAACAAATAGGCCCTGCCAACATGGCTCAGTGGTTGAACATCGACCTATGAACCCAGAGGTCATGGTTAGATTCCAAGTCAGGGCACATGGCTAGGATGTGGGCTCAATCCCCAGTGCGGGGTGTGCAGGAGAAAGCCAATCAATGATTCTGCTCATTATTGATGTTTCTCTCTCTCTTTCTCTCTTCCTTCCTCTCTGAAATCAACAAAAATATTTTTTTAATAAAGAAAGATAACTAAAAGGAAGGAGTAATATCAGATTTCAGGATGAAGAGAAAAAGTTTCTTTTTTTATTGTTTAAAGTATTACAAATAGTAGTACATATGTCTCCTTTTTTTCCCCAAATGACCTTCCCACCACCTCCTCTACCCCCTGGCACATGCCCTCACCCCCCTCCCAGTGCCTTGAATCAATTAGTTATGTTTATATGCATGCATACAAGTCCTTTGGTTGATCTCTTACCTCCCCCCGCAAACTCTCCAACCCTCCCCAGCCTTAAAAGAGATTTTTATAAAGATATACATTTTCCAAAAATTATACATATATTTCTATATATATATATATATATATATATATATAATGCAACTCTAATTAACATTCCAAAAGGATATATTTTAACTTTGGCAAAAATAATACTAAACTGTATCTGGAAAAATTATTGATTGTGCCCTCTTCCCTAGAAAAGGCATGGTGAAGGAGGCATTGGGACTCTATTTTATTCTTCCCTGAATCAGGCATTGTATATATAGGTGGGTAGAAAATGTGTATGTGACCATTGTTAGTTAATTGCATATCTTGATAAAGTATCCCATGCTAATTTCTTGTAATGCTGCTGTTAGAAAATCTATGTTTCAAAATTGAATATCCATTAAGTAGACTTTGGTACTTAGAGTTGCAAATAAAAAATAGACCAAACTTCAACTTCTGACTTCTCATTCATACATAGGTAGTAAAATAAACACTGATAGTTGAAAACTTTTAATCCTCTAAGAACTTTACATGCATTTTCTCATTCAAGTACTATCATGCAATAGCTATATCAATAATTCAATGAGAAAATTAAAGCTCAGAAAAGTTGAACAACTGATGTTCAATTACTTATTGGTAAACTCAGTCAATCCCAGGACTTTTTGGCTTTAAATTCAAGCCCTTCCATTTCACTGTAATTTTATTACTAGAGGCCTACTGCATGAAACTCATGCAAGGAGCTTGGCCCTCACAGCCCTGGCTTTATCCCAGAAAGTTGTCTGGAAGGACAACCAAAAGGACTCTTGGCTGTCTGGTCTAATTAGCACATTATACTTTTATTAGAGGCCCAGTGCACTAAATTTGTGCACTGGGGAGGTTGTCCCTCTGGCCAACCCTAACCCTCTCCAAATTGGGACCCCTTGGGGGATGTTTCACTGTAGGTTCCTACAGGGATTGGGCCTAAATCTACAGTCAGACATCCCTCTCACAATCCAGGACTACTGGCTCCTAACCTCTCACCTGCCTGCCTGATGGCCCCCTAACTGCTCCCTTGACGGCCTAATTGACACTTAACTGCTCCTCTGCCGGCCTGATTGCCCCCAACTACTCTGCGCTGGTGGCCTGATCACCCCCAAGGCTTTTATTAGTATAGATATGACCCTTCACAGAAAATTTTACTAACCCTGCTTTATAATAAGTTTGACGATTGAATAATTGGGACCAGACACCAAGATTTCTTTTTTTTTTTTTTTGAATGGTGGAGATAATAATTACTTGGTCTTTAAGTTGCCCTGAAATTAAAATGAGATAATGACTTAGAGAAGTATGAAAGCACCATATAAAGACAACTGTTTTTTTCATGTACTGAAAAGACAATGAAGTGGTAAAATGAAAAACACTATTTTGAATCTCCCTCTTCCTTCCTTTACAGCCTTTATTTAAACTTTGAAATTAATAAAAATTTCACTCCAATTTTCATTTCTTTACATTCAATATTATTTTGTATTGGTTTCAGGTTTTTATATTAGTTACAGAATAGTGGTTAGACAATCATATACTTTACAAAGTGTTCCCCGATATTTCCAGTACCCACCTGGCATCATACCATCATTACAACGCTATTGACTATATTCCCTATTTAAGTGACAATGGGTTTACAGGTTCCTTCCAGTCTTTCTTTTGTGTTGTTCCCTTTCCTTTCCTTTCTCACTTCTTCCCTCACTTTCTTTATATAATATCTCAATTGGCCATCAAAGCTCAGCAAAGCCGAAACCGGTTTGGCTTAATGGATAAAGCTTCGGCCTGCGGACTGAGGGGTCCCAGGTTCGATTCGGGTCAAAGGCATGTACCTTGGTTGTGGGCACATCCCCAGTAGGGGGCGTGCAGGAGGCAGCTGATCGATGTCTCTAATCGATGTTTCTAACTCTCTCTCCCTCTCCCTTCCTATCTGTGAAAAATCAATAAAATATATTTTTTAAAAGAAAGAAAGAAAGAAAGAAAGAAAGAAAGAAAGAAAGAAAGAAAGAAAGAAAGAAAGAAATAAAGAAAGAAAGAAAGAAAGAAAGAAAGAAATCTCAGCGAAGGTACTGGGACTTGCTTAATCTATTTTACAGACCAGGAAACTGAGGCCAATTCCAGCTGGCTGTGGAACTTGACTCAGTGCACATGGAGCCCTCAGAGCCATGCACTCTGCCCTTACTAAAGGGCAGCCACCAGGCAAAGGGAACAAACCTTCTCCTCAGGCTTCCAAGCCTCTTTCTCAAGCACCTCTTCATTACAGATGCTCCACATTCTTTCCTCTCCCCGGTCCCCTACCCCCATTCTTTACTGCCTCCCTTCTCTGGAGAGGTGGAAGGCTTCACACTCACTGCCAAGGCATGCTCTGCTGAGGGGCAGGGCAGTGCAGGCTTGCTTTTGGGTCAAGGTGGGGGCAGGAGTCGCCGCCTCTAAACTGCGAAGGCTGCCTGGGCGAGATGGGCTAGCACTGGGAGCTTGTCTGAATCACGTTGTTCAGTCTGGTACCCTGCAGTGCGGCACTGCTCTACTGAAGTGGCATGCCCCTCAACCCCTGCCTCAGGGCTGCGGGTCTTTGCCCCAGGCATCCTTCCATGCCCCTTGACCCCTGGCCTGCCCCCCTCCCCGCCCCCCCCATCCCCGCCCCCCCACATCTTGGGGCCACTCCAGAAACCCTCTCTCTCTGTAGGGGAGGAAGATCCTAGCCCTTGGTTTCCCTGAAGCTGTGAATCTGTGGCCAGAGGCCCAGCCTGGGTCCAGCAACCTTATGCCTGCGATGTCCCCAGGTCCCAAGGCACCTCCCGAGGCAGTGATGTTCCCAGGGCCCCACAGGAGTGGCTAGGCGACCGCTGCCCCTCCTGGGGCCTGTGATGGACCTGAAACCCTTGGGTGGCATCTGGTGCTACCCATCCCACCTCCCTGGCCCAATGGACTGGTATCTTGTGGGCAGTGTCTGGCGCTGCCTGCTTGGCCTTCCCAGCCCGATGGACCTGGACCCCCAGGAGCGGGCCATGGCGCTTCCCACCTCACCTGTGCATGCAAATTAACCTCCATCTTTATTGGGTTAATTTGCACACTAACTCTGATTGGCTGTGGGTGTAGCAGAGGTACAGTCAATTTACAAGTTTCTCTAATAGTAGGTAAGATTATTGTAGATGGTTTTATTATTTAATTTATCTTTCCAATCATTTTAAGATTATATTTTAATTTTTTTTCTGGTTTAGTCATTCTTCTCTTCATTGTGTCTTCCAATTCTCCCACTGTTTTATTTGCTATGCATGAATAATTATTTTTAGCCAAAATCTTATTATTTATTTACTTATTGTTTTCTTTTGGAAGCCAAAATGTGCAAATGTGCAAATGTCACTTCAGAGAAATTTTGGCTTGTTTATTCAGGAGATTTCAAGGACTTCAATGATGCTGGAGCAATTTTTACATTTAATTTTGGCCATGTAGTTCTCAAACCACACAGCCTATGTGCATTATCATTCCATATTTATATGTAAGGTAGGCTTGGGATTTCAGTTTCTCTTCAATGGTATCTTCCCTTCGGCGGCAGAGACAGTTAATTCCCTTACCACCTTTCAGGAGGAGAGGCTAAGCCCAGGAGTGCAGAGTTTTCTGCAGGCGCTTGCCTCCCCTGAGTTTTCTGCATCACTGAGGCCATGTTGCCTATCCTCCCTTATCTTCATGCAACTTCAGAGCCCTCTTCTTCCGCCTCAGAACCCCACTCCCTCAGCTACCTGGGTATCAGCCTTGACCTACCATTTTTGAACTGGATTTGTAATTGACTTCAAGCAAATGTACATTCATTTTTATTATCTTTAGTTCAGATATTTAGCTTTTTTTCTCTATAAAGCTAAATATCTGAACTAAAGATTATAAACACTGTTCCACATGTTGATAGGAACAATTCCTCCTCTCTCCGTCTCCACAGGAGCTAAGTCCTGGCTCCTCATGCCCTTCCTCATTTTTTAGCTCTATTGACTGAGAATTCTTTCTCTCTGTCCTCACTTGTTTTTTTGTTTTTTTTCCTTCCAAACATTTTTTATTCCCTTACCTCTTTTTCTTTTTATTTCTTGATTTCTTCTATGTTCTTTTTTTTTTGCCCTGTGGTGCCTCTTCCTTTTTAGTTATCTTCAACATCAGCCATCACCTTTCTCTATCAGTTTTTTTTTTCATGTAACTTATTAACTGTTACCCATAAATTTTGTTTTGTTATCTCTGGTTGTACATGATGTAAGTCACAGATGAAATAGTGTGCTATTTTTTGTGTGCTTCATTGATTTAACTCAGAACACTACAAGAAATTGTGACCAAAATAGGGTTTAAGGGACCAAACTATAATGAAAAAGTAATTAAGATAATTAATTTGCAACGTGGAGTTTGACATATAAAACTCAGGTAGGTAATCACTTCTATGGACTAGGGGCTCTATTATTTAGGGTGTAGCAAAATGTAAAGTTTAAACTGAAACCAAATAATTTATAAAAAAACAAACAAACAAACAAAAAAACTCTCTCCTATACATTCTAAACAAATATAAGACACTTTGATTTTAAAGAGCAGGTCTGTTATATATGTCAAGACAACTTTTATAATGAAGATATTATGCAAATGCAGTTCATATTCTAATGCATAAAGATGGTAAGAATTTTAGCAAAGTTTGATTGAAGTGGAAATTATCACTCTACCATTTGGAGGTCAACATTGAACAGGATCTCAGTTTGTTTAATAGGAATAATATTAGCGTATAATTACTGTGCACTTACTATGTGCCAGGGACTATTTTAAGTGACTTAACTTCAGTCATTCATCTCTTTTCTGATGATCCTAAGAAACTGGTAATATTATTATCTCATTTTATGTATGAAACTGTATGAGGAAACTGAGGCACAGACAGGTTAAGTCACTTTTTTTTAATATAGTATCTTATTGATTTTTTATAGAGAGGAAGGGAGAGAGATAGAAAGTCAGAAACATCGATGAGAGAGAGACATCGATCAGCCTCCTCCTGCATGCCCCACAGTGGAGATGTACCCGCAAGCAAGGTACATGCCCCCAACCAGAATCGAACCTAGGACCTTTCAGTCTGCAAGCTGACGCTCTATCCACTGAGCCAAACCGGTCTCGGCCTAAGTCACTTTTTTAATAACACAAAGGTATCGGTTTTGGAGGTAGGATTTAAAATTAGACAAATGGGTTCCAGAGTCTGGCCTAAGAATTATTTCACTTTAAAAACTATATTTGAAGTCTATAGCAACCACATTATAACAACTATGAGTCCTCAGATAGTTAATATTAACCCAAACCTATATATTATTTTTGCAAAGCACATATTAATATTTTAATTATTTTATAAATATACTTTACATAAAGAGGTAACATAAACTTTCTTTAACTGAAAGGAATTCCTTAATATAGTGCAATTATGGGTATGTATTGTGCAAAATGAATTTATGGATTTTATTAACGCCATAAGAGGAGAAGCAGAGATTATTAAGATAGTCAATTAGTATAGTCTAAGAGAATTAGAGGAAACACTCATCATAGGGTCATCTTTACCTGGCTTTGATTCATGCATTTATTATACCTACCTAAGGCAAAGGGATAAAAAATAGAACATATAAAGAAAATTATTTTGATAATCTCTACTCTCAAGTTTAAATTTTAAATTAAAAATATAGCTAAAATTTAATTTTTTCTATGCAGCATGTTTTGATTTGTGTTATTTTATAACAATCCTGTGTTTTCTTGATTACAAAAGCAATATATGCTAATTGCAGAAAATGTGGAAAAAACAGAAAAGCAAAAAGAAAGAAAGGCAAGAAAAAGAAATGAAGAGTTGAAGAAAGGGAGGGAGTAATGAATGAAGGCTGTGAGGGAGGGAGAAAGGAAGAGAGGAAAGGAGGAAAAAAGCAAGAAGGAAGGAAAAAAGGAAGAAAAAAGGAAGGAAGGAAGGAAGGAAGGAAAGAAGGAAGGAAGGGAGAATGGAAGAAAGGAAGAAAAAGGGAGGAGGGAGGGAAGGAAAAGAAAGAAAAAAGGGAAGAAAGTGGGAGAAATAAAGGAAAAGAAAAAAAGAAATAAAAGAAGGGGAAAAAAGAAAAGATTACCTGTAACCCAACTTCCTAAAGGTAATTGATCTCAACATTTCCATGTACATTTTTTTCTAAAAGACACCATACATCTCATTAAAAATATTCAAATACACAATGGTATCTACATACTCATTGTACTCTTCTTTTTTCAGATATCAGTGCATTATGAACAAAACATATTCTGTGCAATTAATTTTTTCACTTCTTATGTTGAAATAATTCCTGATTTACAAAAACATTTTCAAATTAATACAAAAAGTTTGTACCTTTCACTCATCTTTCCCAAAATAAGAGATCAATCAAAGGACTTGTATGCATGCATATAAGCATAACCAATGAACATAGACACTGGGGGATTGGGGTATGCTGGGGAGGAAGGGGGGGCAATGGGGAGATATGTATACGTGTAATACAATAAAAAATAATAAAATTAAAAGGATATAAAAAAAAGCTAACATCTTTACATAACACAATAAAATGATCAAAACCAGGAAATTACCATTTTTATAATAGTAGTACTAATCTAGTAACCTCAGTGAAATTTCAACAGTTTTCCCAACCATGTCCTTTTTCTAATCCAGGATCCAATCAGGACCACACATTGCATTTATTTAGATGTCATTTAGTTTCTTTAGACTGCTATAATCTGAGACGATTCCTTATTTTTTATTCTTCATGATCTTGAATCTTTTGAAGAGTACTGGCCAGTTATCCTGTGGAATGTCCTTCAATGTCTGATGGTTCCGGAGATAAACATTTTTGCTATGTATATCACAGAAATGATGTATTATATCAGGAAGCTCAAGTTATTGGTATGTGCTATCCATGCACTGCTGAACATGTTTTTGCTGAGATGGGATCTGCTATGTCTAGCTACCATTTTTTCCTTTTGCATTGAATAAGTATCTTATGGGAAGTTATGCAAATAACTTACTTCTCACCATATTTTCATCCACTAATTTTAGCAGTCATTGATGAATTTTGCCTAAAACAGTTATAGCTATAGTGTTTATAACTGGAAGGGTTTTTTTCCCCATCATTCTTTCTACAATTTTTAATTTGAACTCTATTATAAGGACAAACTGTCACTTCTCATTTATTTTTTATTTAATTATTTAAATGGGTATCATTATGGGCCTGTGGATATTTGTTTTCTTTTATGTTTTATAATACATTAGAGGCCTGGTGCACAAAATTTGTGCACAGGTAGGTTTCCTAGACCTGGCTGGCGATCAGGGCCAATCAGGTTCTCCACCTCCCCATCTCCTCCTTCCCTAGCTCCCTCAGCACCCCACTGGCTGCTGGTTGCCTGCCATATTCCACGCAGCTACCTTATGGTCAGCACACATCATAGCGAGTGATCGAACTCTTAGTCTCCTGGTCAAACTCCCGAGGGGACAGTTTGCATATTAGCCTTTTATTATATAGGATTACTCTTGTTATTTTTTCTCTTGCTCTAATTGTGGCAGATTTAGTCATTCAAACATGTCCCAATAAATTTTTGGCCACCCCTTTATCCTGTACTTTCCCTGCTCTGAATTCTGCCATTTCTCCAAGGTGTCCTGGTTCCCTTTGTTGGAGAATGGCATTGAGAAATCAATATCTCCCCTAGCCAGTAGCTCAGTGCTTAGAGTGTCAGCTCTAGGCTAAAGGGTCTCAGTTTCTATTCCAGTCAATGGCATGATCTTGATTGCAGGCTCTGGCCCAGCCCCAATCATGTGTCTCTCACATTGATGTTTCTCCCTCTTTGTCTCTCCCTCACTTCTACTCTCTCTAAAAGATCATGGAAAAAATATCCTTGGGTGAGTAACAAAAAAAAAAAAAAAAAAGAAAAGAAAGAAAGAAAGCAATATCCTGGCAGTGGAGATGCTAATTGCTACTTTGTTTTAATTGTTTACAAGTCTTTTAGGTAAACAGAGTTAGGAAATACATGTACATATATACACTAATAAGCACACATTTATATTTTTGTGTCTATTTATATATCTACATTAAAAATCATTAATTCTAATATTTTAATTCCACTTTAACAACGCCTAGCCTCCTGTCTTTGCTTATTTATAACTCCTTTCTTCTACAATAAAAAAAAATCTGGCATTTATTATCCACTATTTCTACTTCTTTGCTTAATCAAAAATACACAGTTAAAGAAATACAGTTCCCCAATTAATTACCCATTCTCCTACTGAAATATGACAGTTGTGTAAAGTTATTTTTGTCTCTGTCAGATTATATGGTAAAAATGTTTTGCAAAGTGACTAAGACTGTTTTTTTTTTCCTCCACCCTTTCAGTGGACTATGTTGTTTATTTGTGACACTTTTACACTTGTTTACAGACTTTGTATTATGTTTTGACCTCCTTCCCTTAATCCTGGTTTTTATTAATTAATTATTTTAAATAATTTGGAGTATATTAACTCAGAAGAGCCTAAAATTCGCTTAAATTCTGTTGTTGTCATCCTGAAATTTTTAATTTCTGAAACAGGGGCCCCTCATTTTTGTTTCACATTTGGCCACCCACATGGTGTAGCTGGTCTGAGCCCTAATGAAGGTGTCAATATTCTCTTAGTAGGCGCATCTACATTTACCTGTTTTTATTATCTCAAAATAACTTACAGCCTCCATCATACCTTCTCATTCACTTACCCTTTTCAAAAAACAATGGTGTATTATTGAGTTATTAATTCCTAGTCTCCTAGTTCTTAAGAATTATTCAATTCTTAAATACTTAATTACTTGTTCCTTCTTCAACTTCCTCAAATATGGCCATGTGTCTGCAACTGGGTGGATAGAAAAATTCTACCAGGATTTGTCAAATCACCAAGCTAAAATTATGTTTATTTATATCAGGTATCTCAAAAATGCTCTTATTTTCCCTTCAGTCACATTACTCATTAAATTTTTACAAGGTAACTTTAGTTCCTTAGAACTTCATTTTCAAAGTTCAACAATGATTTACCAATTGCCGAAGTCAGCACATCACCCCTAGTGTTCCCTTCTTCTTGACATTGGCTTCATTGGTAATCCCTTTTTTCTACTTGAAATTTTCTCAGGACTTTAGGGTAGAAATCTGGGAACCTCTCTCCAAAGTTTTGCTATTGAGCTGCTTCAGTTCAATGATTCCTAACATTCTGGGAGGTTTCAAATCCCAAAGAGATGGAATCGAACATCTGATTGAACATCTTATACCTTGTATTAATCATCTTTGGTCATGTCAAGACTAGGAAAGAGTTGCGTCACTAGAGGCTGGAAAGGACCCCAGTTGGTATCTACTACAAATATTCAATGTATTTTCTACACTGAAGATGATATTGCTGCTTTTTTATTCCCTTTTGTGTAATATAGTTTAAAGCAGACATTCAAAACCTAGCCAGTAAGTACCCAGAAAAAAGTGTGTGTATGTATGTGTGTGTGTGTATGTGTATGTGTGTGTGTGTGTGTATCAAATAAGAGAAGAGTTATAGGGAAAAAAACATACAATAATAGTTTTCAAATATCTTAAATTTATTGTGAGTTAGAAATGGTTAACTAATTTTCATAGCTCCAAAAACAGAAATGAATGCCACAATGTAAAATATGTGTGATCATATTTCTGAAGCTTGAAGTAAGGATACCATTTTTAAATTACAAAGTTTTTCATTAACAATATAAAAATTAGAGCACCCAATAAATATTATGAGCAAACTCAATATTTCCTCTCACTGGAGATGTTCAAATTGAAAATTAATCATCTAATGAGGAATATTTGGAAATATATGCTGATACTGATTAAATATTCATAGTAATCATTGCCCCAAAATATAATTATATAATGTTGGCATTGGAATGGGTATTAGGTAATCTAGTCTACTTACATCACTCTCTAAGTGAACAACCAAGCCTCTATAAGGTTACATGGCCACAAGCTTGGTTGGTGGCAGACCAGAACAGAATCACCGTTCAGGAATGCTCCACAAACCTGGAACAGAGGACATCTGCAACGAACAGAGGAACATAATCAGCCACAAGCAGGAACACTGGTTAATCTTAGTTCTTAATGTCAAAGTCAGTCTGACAAGCTAAAGCTATAAAGTTTGCCAGAGCACTCTGTTCTCATGTGGGGAAGTAGCTTAAGTTGGCATTTTATTCCACCCAGGATAATAAAAAATATTTACATAATTTTTTAAATATAAAAATAATATCAAAGAAAATGTAGAAAACAAAGAGAAGAAAAATTACTGACAGTCCCACTCAAAGACCATTATTTTGCTACTTTGACATATCTAAGTCCAATATTTATATATTTTACAGTTTTTTATATGTACATGTTTTTACATTATGTATATGTTTTGCATGATTTATACACACACTTCCCATATATAAAATTGTACACCTTTATTTTTACTCTTCTTGGTATTACCACATACTTTTAAATAGTCTTCTACTTTTCCTTTACGGGAGTTATCCAAAAACAAATTTTAAGAAAATAATATCTTTTTTTTTAATATATTTTATTGATTTCTTAACAGAGAGGAAGGGAGAGGGATAGAGAGTTAGAAACATTGATGAGAGAGAGAGACATCGATCAGCCGCCTCCTGCACGCCTCTACTGGGGATGTGCCCACAGCCAGGATACATGCCCTTGACCGGAATCGAACCTGGGACCTTTCAGTCTGCAGGCCGATGCTCTATGTACTGAGCCAAACCGGTTTCGGCAGAAAATAATATCTTAATGAAGTGTTTTTAAGTGAATTATTAAAATATAATAACACTTTTTTCATATTGTAGCAATATTTAAGTATTTCTAAGTCTCTGTATTTAAATTGAGAAAATTCTCTGACTACTTGGGATAAAATGCAGGCTTTGCTCCACAGACATTTAGTGTACTCCCATCAATACCTTGGCTTTATATCATAAGTTATCTTCAACGATAATGTTTTTCCTATCCATAATGATTCATATGGTGTATTACTTTCCCTCAAAATAAATAGTTCAAGTGAATGTAAAAGATCCAACGTAAATGGATGTGCATTTACCACATATAAGATCCTGTGATTTCTTGCTTCAAAAGAAAATATCTCTCTCTTTCATAAATGAGCCTCAGTTTTCCAGAACATTATCTTTTTTAATGTGTGTGTGTGTGTTTGTTTTTTATTTCAGAGAGGAAGGAGAAGGGAGAGAGAGATAGAAACATCAATGATGAGAGGGTATCATTGATTGGCTGCCTCCTGCACATCCCACAGTGGGAATTGAGCCTGCAACTGCATGTGCCCTGACCAAGGATGGAACCACGACCTCCAGGTTCATAGGTAAAGGCTCAACCACTGAACCACACCAGTTAGGTAAGAACATTATTTTTTAAAGTTAATCCCTGGTGGCAAGAAATGTAGGGGAATTGTCATTATGGTGAAAATGAGCACATGGACTATATGAGGGCTATGAGAGCTCAAAATAAAGAAAAAGGGACAATTGAGATTAATGTTAGGGAAAGGATAAAGAAGACATAGAAAAATATTCTTATTTTTAATAGTATTTCTAAGGGCATTTGAATTCTGAAACCTACTTGGTATGAAAATATCCAATTGTTCATCTTTTATTGAACATCAACTGTTACCTATGTGTATGACAATGATTAAATCCTTATCTGAGTTTACTCATCTGTTATCAGTGCATTAAATGATACAGTTTCTAAGATTCATTCCTGTTCTTCAAATCTAGTCTGAACAACTGCCACCACAACCTCCAACAGTGTTAATTAAAATGAGAAGATTTAATACAAAGAGTATGAAAGAGGGTCCTTGCATTCCATGGACCTCAATGTAGAGTAGTAAAATATAATAAGTAAGGGATTATAAATAAATGTAATACATAGATTAAACATTTTATTTTAACTTAATAGTCATAAATGACCACACACTTGCCAATCTTTTGATGTAAAAACTTTAAATATATATATATATATATATGGCTAGTGATTGTACCATAATATATTATATATTATTTATAATTCTTAGTCTTTGTTTCTTTGAAGTAAAGTGAGAACTTACAGATTTTTGTATGCAAATTCTGCTTTCTTTTTCTTTTTCTAATCTGTTATTACTTATATATGAACTTAAGGGTCTTTTTCTTTGGTGACTACATATTGAGTCTTTCCAAAGTATTTCACTTAGTTTTAAAGATCCAAGTTTTGTCACATTTTACCTTTATAATATGTAAATACCTAATCAAATAAAAGGGTAATATGCAAATTGACTATACCTCTGTCATACCACAAGCCATGCCCACCAGTCAATCAAAAGTGAGTATGCAAATTAACACAACCAAGATGGCTATGGCCACAGAGCGAGCAAAAGGCTTGGCTTCGCTCCAGGCTACAAAGTTTCAATTGTAGAAGATAAATAAGTCTGATACCAGGCCCTCCACTTGGGTAGCCTGGGGGAGGAGGGATGGTGTGGCTAGCCTGCAAACCACTACAGGCTCCTCACCCAGGCCGCCCCATGCCCCAAGGGAGCACCCACCCTGATTTGGGACACCCTTCAGGACAAACCAGCTGCCCCCACCTGTGCACTAGGCCTCTATTCTATCTAATAAAAGAGAATATGCAGATTAACCATCACTCCAACATACAAGATGCCTGCCCCTATGTGATCAAAAAATCCTGCCCCCATCTGGACACAAGATGGCCACCACAAGATGGCCAGCAGGGGAGGGCAGTTGGCAGGGACCAGGCCTGCAAGGGAGGGCAGTTGTGGGTGATCAGGCCAGCAGGGGAGGGCACTTGGGCCTCTAGTATTATATAATTGCAATTTTATTTATAAATGTTATAATAAGGTTTGAGCACAAACTCAATTGACTTTTGGTAAGCAAATGAGTGTCTCATGAGAACAGAAATGCTCAGGTACATGAATAAAGAATAGTCAATGTGTCTTGGGCAGCAGTCACTATCATTTGCAGGGGGACTGTAAGCGCCTGTTAACCCAGCAGTTCTTTTCAGTAGAGACTGTGTAAGAAACCCTATTTGGGGATAATACATAAACGTCTAAACAAGTGTGTAAAACTATGGTAGAAATCACTATAAACAATGTAAACAATATATAAATGCATGTGACATAATGTCTAATAACTAATTGGATAGTGTATGGTACATAATGAGTCCAGAAAGAACATTTCAAAGTAAAGAGTGATAGGAGATAATTGTGTGCGTTTTTCCCCACTCCTAAATATTTCCTTTCATGGGACAATAAATGGAATTATTGGAAGACTCCAGTCTCTGCCTCTACAGTCCTTCCATTCCAGGAGAATACAATACTTTTTCTTATTGGAACATTTAAGCTTAACATCTCCCTTCTTCCTTTTTGGCAATAGCACACTGTCAGGAGTGGGCATGCTACCTGGGGATTAGGTTCTGCCCAGGAAGTAAAGGGGTCTTGCCCCAGCCCTGAGTTGCCTGTGTTTTAGAATTTGATATAAATAAGCAACCAGTAGACAGATCTAAGCCACATCCCTCAAGCTAATCTTTATCAACAATAAAGTAATATTTCAGTTCCCATCTGCTTATGTGTTATCTATTCTTTCATTTCATTTAGAACTTGAGTGAAGAAGAGGTAGTGGCCTTTTCAAAGAATCCAGCAAGGAGATCAAAGGAAGATCCAGGAAAGACATGGAAACAGAAATTTCATTTTCATTGAAATTGGCTTCTAATAGGTCTGTCACTCCCAATTCTTTGCAAGGTTACCTCTTCCCACTCAATTACCAGAATATTTTTTAAAATGTTACTGTGTCTAAGTTTCTCAGTTACTTCTTTAACACAACATCGAAGGCTCTTTATGAGAAGGGTTACCATTCATAGTTTTGTTGGGAAAATCTTCTGCTTTTTTGGTGTCAGCGTTTACAACATCCCTTTTACTTTCAGAAGTTTTCCAATTTCAGAAAGTTTTATTGTCACTATATGTAGGATCTGCCTGTTACTCCCCATTTCAGTCTGTTCTGCTACTGTCTAACTTCCATTTTTAGTTCCATACAACATAATACCCTCAGCGGTCCCAAACAATGCATGTGTGTTGAATCCTCTGGCCTTAGTCAAAGTAGCAACTTATTATTATTACTTTTTAATATATTCTCATTGACCTCAGAGAGGAAGGGAGATGGACAGAGAGAGAGAATCATCAATAATGAGAGAGAATCATTGATTGGCTGCCTCCTGCACACCCCCTACTGAGGAGCAAGTCTCCAACCTGGGCATCTGCCCTGACCAGGAATAGAACCTGGGACCCTTCATTCCACAGGCTGATGCTCTATCCATTGAGCCAAATCAGCTAGGGCAAAGCTGCTTCTTTTATATGGAATGCCTTTTATTCCCTCCCTAATTTGGTAAAATCTTATCTTTTCTTTGAGAATCAGATCCAAGGTCACTGATTCTGTTGAGTCTTCTATGCTCCTCTCTGCTCATTTATTGCACTTTGCCACTTGAATGAAGTGAATTTTGAGGGTTGAAAGCACCCATATATTTTGGTTAATGCTTACAACTTAATTTTTGCTAAAACCTGATATTCATAATGTTAAATCATCTAAAGAGTGAACCTGGAATGAAGAGAGTCCTCCATTATGCTTCCAAGATGGGTACAAGATACTCTATAAGAGTTAAGCAGAGTCAAATGTTAAGCGGATGACAGAGAATAAGCTCAGGTTAAGCGTGACATGTGAGAACTCTTCCTGGTGAGTATTTAACAGTGCTTGTTTAGATGTTCAGTAAACAGTGCAGTTCCAGCAGTGGCTGTTCTGAGAACAGTGATTCCTTTTATGGCCGCCATGAAGACATGTGATGCTGGGCTAGTGGTTGCACAATAACTATGGCTAACCTGCTTAGTGTTCCATTGAACATTTTAATCACTTCAAGTGCATTGCCAAAAATTCAAGTATTCAAATCTGTGTTGAGAGAGAGAGAGAGAGAGAGAGAGAGAGAGAGAGAGAGAGAGAGAGATTCATATAGTAATTAAGAGCATAGGTATTTTTGAATAAAAGAAGACCTTACAATATATTCTGCCACAGCCTAAGTGTGACCTTATACAACTTATTTATACTCTCTAAACTAAGTTTCTTCTTCATTAAAAGAGGAGGAAATTTCCATAAGTTTGATCACATAAAATCATGCTTATAAAAGGCTCCTGGAATAAGTCCTCACTAAATGTTGCCACCCCTGCCTAGGTAACCTTTATGTACTCTAATAGATTGTGTAATAATACCACTGGAGCTAATCAACCAGTGCACCTTTGTGACTGTGGGGGGAAATGAGCAAAAGAAAATGGAGATATTTGGACTATCTGACAGCAGTTTCAGTGAAAAGCAAAGACAGTGACCTTATCAGAAGAGATTCAAGTCATCACAGGAGACACACAAGAAAATGGAAGGCGATCACGAGTGGAAAAGTATTCAGAGTTCAATCCATGGGAAATGAATCAAGTTAAAATAAGAAAGAAGTATGACCTCAGTCAAAAGGGACTAAGACATCAATCTTCTTCAGGAACCAATGTGAAATGAGCTCATAAAAGAATGGGATCAAGTAATTAGCCTAATCTCCCAGGGAGAGTTTTTGAGACAGATTGTTGCCACCCAATCAGCAGTGAAATGTTTCTAAGAACGTCTTATGAATAAATTAATTAACTGGGCCTTTATCTCCTAAAAAAAATGAACAGGGTATCCACCATAAGCTTGAATGCCCATTTGACCCACTTGATAGGGCAAAGATAGTGCAGACCCTTTCACACGCTGAACATTTACAGTCATGTAAATTCAGTCACTACAATGCTTGTCTCAGTGTAAACGCTGAGTACTTATTGACTGTATTGAAAACAGAGTACAGTTATATTTTAACCATATATTTAATCCTAATATACAATCATGATTGATAGGGAAATTTCTAGTATATTGGCAGGACTAAGGATGGAGGTATTTTGGAGCCAAACAGGCTTTTTCATTTTTTCAAATCCCATTGGAAACATGTATGTTCCTAGGACCAGATCTTAAAACAAGCTGTTTTTATAGAAATTTCTAGAGTTGCCAAGGATGCCACGTAGAAATAATATACATATTGTTATCTGCATCCCCTGGGAGGGGAAAGTTAAATCACTTACCAATTGAGGAGAAAACAGTCTGGAATTTTGAGGTCTTAAGAAATTCACCAAAATTCTGTCATGGGATGATGTGAACTCAAACTTTTGTGATTTCATGACTAGGGGATATTTTAAAATACTGTTTAGCTAAAACGAGGGTAAAGGAAGCAGGGTACAAAACTGAACATGTTTATATAGAAATTAAGTACATATACAATTTGGCTAATAATATATTCGGAAGAACTTTACACCTGTGGGAAGTTTAAAAAACGAAGCTCAGGGTTAGCTGAGAATAAAGGACTGGCTTTATTTTACTCAATATAATGTAACTATGGAGATCTTTGCAAATGATCCCAAGTTCTCTGAAATTTTGTGCATTTAACTCAGATTTCTAACAACATTTTAACATTTTATACAGTGGTTTAATAATATAGAGTATTCAGCTCAAAAAAATTAGGAACAGATGGTGAGAATGGACTCATTCCCATTTCTGATGTGCACTTTATTATAATACTTTCAAAGAGTGACTTAAAGCACATTCCAAAAATCTACAGTAGGTGTGTGGATTGCATCTCTTGAGAAATGACTGTTTTGTGCAGTATTCCCAGCTCTGTTTCAGCATATAATGGAACAGCTTTACATAGAAAACAAAGCAAATTAATATCTAGTGATGCAAATACTTAACATAATTGTTGTATAACATAAATGAATTTTACTGTTTGAGTCTCTTTTTTTAATAAAAATTATATTAAAAAATAACTTTTTACCACACAGTATCACACCACAGTAGAATGTTTTTGTTGTTTTGTTTTTTTCTAATATTTTTATTTATAAATTTATATTTGTTATAGGTGGATAGCATGATTTGATATTTCTCTCTATATTGCAAAATAATCACCACAATAAATAAAATATTTTGAAAATTCCAGATTTCAGGATTTAATTATAAAATAGCAAATAAAAATAATAATAGTGTTAACTAATATTAAGTGAGTAGCTATTATTTGCCAGGAATTATTTTAAGTGCTCTACATTTTTAAATCTCAAGATTACCCCAATTTTAGGAAGTAAATTTTAGGGATAAGTTTATCCCCATTTGATAGATGAGAAAAATGAAATACAAAGAAATTCAATATTGTGCCTTCCCAAGGTTTATAACATATTTTGTTAGAGGGCAATTAATGGTAACATTTGCTCAGTATTAGAGTATCTACAGAGTAAAAGAATATTGTTGATCCTTGAAGGTGCTTAATACCATATGACATTATAGTTTGTGTCTACCAAAAATAGAATAGCAATAAGTAAGCATCTTCTAAGTATACCATTGGCTCAACGTACTTCCACTATATCCCAACAAAGTCACTATAATTGTGTTCTTCTCCTTCTTATGTCATAGCTCTTTTATTAGAATAAACAGTGCAGAGACGGAGGTAGGCTGATGCATCTTTATATAAGTAATATTTTGCTATGAGCACTCTGCCTGGGGTGAGAGAGGCCAGATACATATGGAAAAACAATGATGCAGGTCTGATTCCATAAGGAAATGCCCCACAAACACTATTAAAGTGATCTGTACAGAATGTACTTTGGCATTCTTGAGTCACACCTCCTCTTAGAGATTTTTCAAAATAACATCTTGTCTTGGAACTTAAATATTTTCTTCATGTTACATCTAAAAGAACATGCTTTCTTGAAAAATAAAAGATGGATAATGAAGGAGGAGAGCCCTATCTACTAGTATTTTATCAAGTCACCGAGCATTGGCTTGAACTTCTTCTGGGTTTACAGTTTCAGAATATTACACTGATTAAGGCTCAGAATTAGTTCTAGCTCATCTTCTATGCTGCAAGAGCAGTGGTTATCAACATTAGTGTACATCAGAATCACATGGAGGCTTGTTAAAATTCAATTTATTGAGACCCTGACCCAGAGTTGTTTTGTAATGAAATGTATTGTGGTAATATCCTATCTAATAAAAGTGTAATATGCAAATTGACCATTGTTCCAACACACAAGATGGCTGCCCCATGTGGTCAAAGATGGCTGCCCTTATGTAGACAGAAGATGGTTGCCACAAGATGGCCAGAAGGGGAGGGCAGTTGGGAGGGAGCAGGCCTTCAGGGGAGGGCAGTTGTGAGGACCAGGCCTGCAAGGGAGGGTAGTTGGGAGCCAGCAGTCCTGGATTGTGAGAGGGATGTCCAACTTCCCATAGGATTGAGCGTAAATGGGCAGTAAGACATCCCTTAAGGAGTCTCAGATTGAAGAGGGTACAGGCTGTGCTGAGGGACACCCCCTTCTCCATGCATGAATTTCATGCACAAGGCCTCTAGTTGGTTAATAACATTATATAAATTTCAGGTATACAAAATCTGTATACTCAACTGTGTACAGAGTTTTTGGTTAGTAGGCCTTGAATGGGGCTGAAGAATTTTCATTTATAATAAGTTCCCAGGTAATGCTGATATTTCTAGCTGAGAGATTACACTTTGAAAACCACAATTAAGTGTGAGCTACTTGAGTCTTGAAGCCGAGCCTCAATCATTGTAATTTGCAGATAATTTTTGATGTCTTTGATTACTTTATCTTAGGATTGATATTAATATTATATAATTTGTTATGATAAATGGATAAATCAATAAATTTTATACCCCCTTTTTTTTTTCTAGGATGGTTGCCCTATACATGCTTCTCTTCTGGGCACTTGGATCTTAAATCAAAGTGATAGAAATGTAAAATTTTGTTATGGGATACATCTATATATATAAATCTTTCTTCTTATATTACCACTAACTATAGGTGGTAGTCCAGAAAACAGCAATAGGCCTCAAGTTCATCTTCTTTCTAAATTACGAAGAATGGTCATCTGCAGCTTCCCAGAGTATATACAGGCTGTATAAAGTAGCAGGCATTGTGTTAGATCACTCTCATTATCTTCCCTTTTATAAAAAGAGTCACTTATTTTAATGGGTTTAGAATAGTGCAAATAAATTTTTTATAGTATAATTTCTATCAAGTTCTTAGAGCAGAAGTTTGGAATGACTTAGATATCCTTTCCCTTTTCAAGGAGGATTACAAATTTAATCTTGAAATTAAAAATGTTTAACTAATGTTATAAAAAGAAAACACATTAAAAGCTGGTCAAAATTATTTTCCTTAATATAGCTTATTTGGTTTTAATTTACAGCCAGTAACATGTGGCTTAATATGAAACTCATTTTATAGATTGTTGACATGCTATATTTAACGTTACCTGTTTGATATTCTCTTTATCAGATAATTCCAAACCCAGCCATGTTACTAAGGTGCAATATTTAAAGAAATGTTTACAAGCTTTAAAAATAGCCTATCATCTGTTTGAAGTAATTTTGCAGTCACTAAGGGTAAAACTGTATTACCATCAGGAGACACAAAAGACTAAAGGCTGTATTTTCTCCCCTTGTTTGTATTGTGAAGTCCAGTTAAACAAATAATGTCTCCCTTTCAAGGCATGGAACTTCAGCCAATAATACAGCTGATGCTGAAACTCTTTGAAAGGGAGATGTGGCTTTTGTTGGGGTCTGGCTGGATGACTTTGCTTAGTGGAATGCAAAAGTGCCTTTGCTCTATCACACATACTTTACAAGGCAAGGAGCTTTAGAGAGGGAGGACAGCAGAAACTATTAGAAGATTAATGAGAATCCCCATGGCCTGTTCTTTCCTCAACAATATTTACTGGGCACATAAATCTACTGGAAAAAAAAATCATGTAATATATATTTTTTTGCGTGTAAATCTGGTGAAATGCAAGATCCTAAACACAAGGATTAATAACATTTTATCTAAAATGAGAGACTCAAGGAAAATAATACTAAAGGGAAAAAGCTAGGGAAATTTTCATTGTGTACACCCATTAGATATTTTGCTGTTTATCTTTTTTTTAAAAAACATAAATTAATATAAGATGGAAGTGAAATATATTATATTAATGATATATAAATATACAGGTTAAATAATTTTAAAACTGCTTTACCAGCAGTATTTGGTATTTTGACAATAAAATATAGACTTATGAATTCATTACATAAAATTAACAGAAAAAAAACGAATAACGTGTTTTTTAAAAAAATTACAGCAAGTTTAATATCAAGTGTATATACTCAATAATAATAAAAGGATAATATGTTAATTAGTCTGAATGTCCTTCTGGGCTTCATTCTGGATTTCCTTCCAGACAAAGCTGGACCAGAGTGAAGCAGCCCAGCTTCCGGGTGCCTGTCGGTGGCGGCGGGAGCAAAGCCCAGGTCCCAGGTGCTGGGAAGCCAGTGTTGGCAGCCAGGGGAAGGAAAACCTATTCTTGCACAAATTTTCATGCATTGGGCCTCTAGTCTTATACAATAAAAGCTTAATATGCTAAGTGTCTGGTGGTCCAGCCATCTGTTCAACTAATCAAAGCTTAATATGCTAATGATATGCCAAGGCAGATCAACTGCTTGCTATGACATGCACTGACAACCAGAGGGCAGACACTCCAACTGGTAGGTTAGCTTGCTGCTGGGGTTAGGCTGATCAAAACTGAGCGAGACGGGTTGGACACACCCTGGAGTCCTTCCTTGATTCCTCCCAGGCTGGCCAACCTCCTGCATCTCTCCCTGGCCCTGATTGTGAACCAGTAGGGTCCCTCAGCCTGGCCTGTGCCCTCTTAAAATCCTGGACCCCTAGGGGGATGTCAGAGAGCTGGTTTCAGCCTAATCCCACAGGGGGAGTGCCATTCTGTTAGAAGCCGGGCTCATGGCTGGCAAGTGCAGTGGCAGTAGCAGGAGTGGGAGCCTCTCCTGCCTCCACAGCAGTGCTGAGGAGGTCTGACTGCAGGTTTAGCCCCCACTCCCCGCCTCCCACAAGGGCTCCCAGACTGTGAGAGGGTGCAGGCCAGGCTGAGGGACCCCTCCCCCTGAAGTGCATGAATTTTGTGCTCTGGGCCTCTAGTCTATTTATGTAAAAGCCAAGCGACCAGAACTACCAGAATGACTGAACAACTGGCCAGCCTCCTGTGGCCTCTATCAGCAGCTGGCTCCATCCCTGATTGTCCCCTACCCTGATTGGGGGCCAGCCAACTTTCCAAAGCCCCTCCCCCTAGCCAGCCAGCCCCAATTGGTCCTGATTGTGATGGGCTGGCTGGACCCTATCCATGCATAATTCATGCACCAGTCCTCTATCACTTATATAAAATGTTTTATAAAAATAAACAGATTGAACTGGTTTTAAGCTGTTAGAGGTTTAGAGCAGCATAATAAAGGTAAACTTCATACCCCAAGTAAAAAAAGATAGAATAGCCCATGTAATTCTGTATTAGTTTTAAATATATGCATCCCCAATAGAAAGCCCCTTTCTTTACAGACCCTCCCCCCTTCCCTTCCTTGCCACCTCCCAACAGGGGCAGCATGTCAAGCTCTAGCAGAAAATATTCAAATGCTAAGGAAGTGTGCTCTATTCTGTGACAGGGACAATTGTTGCAATAAAGTTGGACTATTTTTAGATAATTGGTTTTGTAACAAGATGTTATAAAATTTAAGTATTATATTATCTCTAACTATTTTGGATCACTTTAAAACACTTCTAAACAAAATAGTATCCAAAATGCAGATGCACATTGACCCAGGACAGAATTCACTTTTGGAAAAAAACAAATTAGAGAAATGGAGTCAGAGAAATTAAGCAGGAATTTAAGTAACACCATCAAACTTGTGATGTTACTTTAGTCACATACCCATGGTAAAGAATATCATAAATATCATGACTGGAATGTCCTGCACCATCGAGTAGATGATGATCACAAATGTCAACTAAACCTGCCCTGCATCCAAATGCTCCTTCTTTCCAATTTCTTCACTCATTGTTCACTACATGATCACACTTCAAATGTAAAAGGAAAAATTGATTCCACAAACCAAATGATAGAACATTTTCAAGTTTCCTTACATGTTCTCCAGCTTTGCATTTCAATGCCAAACGGCAAAGAAGTGGCTATAATTCTCAAGTGTACCCCAAATCTGACCATTTTTATTGAACACTGACCACCTTGTTCACTATCATCTTATCTCAAATAGTGTAAAAGCCTCTCACCAGCTCCTCAGTTTATATTATTGGCTTTCACATGGTTCATTTCCACATTCTAGGTAGGGCTAACTTTCAGAAATGAAGGTAAAATACTATCATTCCTCTGATTAAATCTCTCCAATGGTTTCTCACTAGGATTAGAATAAAATCTAAGCTCATTGTCTTGGCCTCTGCCTACCTGCCTAACCATTCACCACATTCCAACCAAACAGACTTTTTCTACAAGCTCATTCTCACATCAGGGATTTTCATATTCTGCTTACAACGTCCTTAGTTTTTAAATTATGGTCCTTTTTAATACTTCAGGTCTCTACTCGAATGTTAAGTCCTGAAACAGATCTTGGCCATCACAATTAAGGCAATTCTGCCTCCTAGCTCTACCCCACCCACTCCTGATCCCATATTTCACTTTTTTTTTAATGGCACTGCTTAGCAAGTGAAAGTGTCTTATTTAATTATTTGGGTGTGTGTTATATCTTTCTCTCTTGGGAGGTAATTACCATAAGAGAAATCACTTTTATTGACTTTTATACTACCTGGTGTCAACCATCAGGAACAAAATATCCACTCATCGAATTCCATTAACTACTTCAAAAATAGCAGATGGCAATAATAAAACAACAAAAATATGTGCTTATTGTGAGTAATGTTCATATGTTCACAAATATATTTAAGTGTTCTAAGTAAAATAGAAAAAAATAAAGTTATATAATTACTTTGAAATTCTAAATCAGTGGAAGAAAAATGCTTGTATTTAAAGTGTTGATTTAATATCCTTACTTTCAAAAATACTCTTTACTGCACATTGAGTACAAAATCTAATCATACAGAATCTAATTGCTACTAATAAAGATATACTATCAAGCAATAATAATGTAATTATTATGATTTGGTTTATAAAAGAACAAATATAAGCAAAATAATATCACCTAATAAAATTTTAACTCACATTTAAAGATCCAAACATCCCTGCAGTGGGCTGATTCATATGAATAGTACAGAGTAATTTCAGAATTAATAAATTAATAATAGTTGTGCTTTTAATGAAGGTCATGCAATTTTCTTCTTCAAGTCAATAAAATAATTTTGAACTTTTATAACTCAGGGGAAAATTGCATGGAGGCTTAGTAACTATTCAAGTAAGTCAGGAATAGCAAAGGTACACTTCACTCTTGGAAACTTTATCAGTGTAAAATAAACACAATTATGTTTCATTTGTGTAGTCTTGTATCAGTGAATACTCGAAATGTTGCCTATAAATTCTTGGAATCATATTAAATATACTGAAAGAAGATAGGTTAATATCCCTTGAGATTGCCATGAAAAATAAATCTCTTTTTCATTTGACTGGTCAGGTGAGAAAATATGAACACAAAGTCAATACTACTTTACATATCATACTGTGCTTTTTTCAAAGGCTCAAGAATATCCATTTTTCCAAATAGTGATAATCCTTTCCACTTTATAGTTTACAAATCACATCACATACATTATTTCATTTGAGTATTATAACAAGTATTGATAGCAGTGTATTATTTCATTTTTATAAATAAAAAAGAGGGGAAAAACCATGAGGATCAAAAATTTAAGTAATTTTTCCAAATTGCATGGCTAGGAAAAGACAGACTCATAGCCCAGGGTTGAAATTTCTATCTCAGCATTCTTTTCATCATCCTCTCCACCTCTGTTAATTTCCTGACAAGTAGGACATGTAGTAATTAAAGAACAGTGCCTTGAGCTATAGCTACCCACAGAAGTGTCATGACATCCATGTTTCCCTGCAATGGCAGATGCAGTTATGATTCTAAGCAGAATGTGTCTCTTAAAAACAAGGGTTAGAAAACCCTCTTACATCAACAAAGCAAAGAACAGAATACTAATTGCACAGAGAAAGCAGCTGCTGTCGTCAGAGCTCTCAGAATAGAAGAGCAGTGAGCAGCTAGCTGGAAACTACTCTCAAAAGGCATCAGTTTCCAGAACATATTGAAGTGAAGCACAGCTTTTCATTGAAGTCAGTTGATAAAGATCCAATGCTTAAAGATTCTACATAGAAGAAGAAAAACAGGAAAATACTAAGAAACTTGTATTAAGGAGCCTGTTGCTAGGTCAGGCAGATTTGGGCAAGAGAAACTTGATATGGAAAGATTAAAACCCAGATAGACCATATCACATTGTTAAATATTACGAATCTTATGTGAGCGGAAATTGGAACTATCAGAACCTCTGTTATGCCTATTATAGCTCTTACCTGACTGCGCTGTAAATTGTATAGAACCTTCCTTTGGTTCATGGACTTAGTTACTCTGGACAAATAAATTTCTTACCTTTTTTTAAGTTCCAATATGAAGAGACATCTCTTGATGTTTATATGAAAATACCTAACAAACACAGGTCTTATTAGAACTCAAATTCTAGAGCATAAATTTGATTGAATGATTTAGTTAACCAAAATTATAACTTTGGAATGAAGTTTATTTCTGTCCTAGATGACTGTGTCCCTCTGCTCATGGTCACTGTTTCCCTCAAGACCAAGATTGATCATGCCTATGTCCATCAAACCCCCAAAAGTGCTTCCTCCCCTCTTTCCCCTGGAGCTAAGTACCATAACATTTTGCCTGCTAATATGCCCCAGGTTGTTGCAATATCCTTTGTGGTTACCATATACCCACACCTTTATAATTAGAATTTCTATAAATATGTCATTCTAGAATTAAGTGTGCCATCTGCTTCCTGTTGGGACTCAGATACAGATAGGACTCTTTGTTACATAGTTCTCATTACAATCATAACATCTGCATTTTAGTATTTCCAATGGACACCAATGAAGCTCAAGCTTACAGAATTTATGTAGTTTACTTAATGTCACGTAGATGGTAATGAGGCACCAGAATTTTTATATAGAATAGTTTGAACCAAAAACTCCTCTGATATTTCCACTATATTGCATTGACTGGAGTTTGTATTATATGTATATTTCACATGTGTATGCTTTATTGGTAACAAAGATTATTATGAAGTTACAGAATGTTTGAGAGAGAAAAAAATAGTTGATAAGCCATCACAAACCCTTTATAAGTAAATGAGGTAAGAAAACTGGGACAAAAAGTAATTTGCTCAAATTCACAAAGGTATTGATTGCCAGCCAAGCATCCCCCTTACACATACTTTAAATAAAGATATATGTAATAATCAATGACCTACTGATGCAGAGAAGTACACTGCTGCTGGTAAAATGTTACAACCACTGAGGAAAACAGATTGGGAATTTCTTAAAATACTTACTGTATGACCAAGACATGCTACTCCTGGTATTTACTACCCACTCTCCCTCCCCAAACAAAATCACATCCTTACAGCAGGCAGTTAGGTATTAACAAAAAGGAAGGGAGTGAACATCTGATTAAACTGGATTAACTAGGAAGGGCAGTTTCACAATCACCCAGGGGAACAGCCGGCACCCTCCCCCTGATTAACTAAGGGGGCAAGGGACCCTGAGGGGTAAGTCCTTTTACTAAGATACTAAGCACAAGCTCTTTTGAAGCCAAAACAGTGATCATAAAGGGGAGGAGATGACCCTGGGATTAAAAGACCTGATAGGATAAGGGCATAAAACCCAGGAATATCTAGAAAGGTATTGGCGGGGAAGGGTGCACTAGCATAGGCCTAGGAAAGCCAGGAAAGAGATTGGAAAGTTTGAAAGAAAGCCTGCTTTTTCCCCAAACCCAAGGAAATATATGGAAGTTGAACAAAGGCTTTTCTCTAAGTAGCAGCTGTGCAGGCCAAAGTGCAATGCCAATTGTGGCCTGGTGCCATCAAGCCTTGTCAACAGATGTATAGATGGGGAAATGAGGCACAGAGAAGTAAAGTAAGTTGCCCAAGGTCACACAGCTAAGAATTTTGATGCCAGCTAAGAGGAAGGACTGAGTTGGATGCCAGCTAAGAGGAAGGACAGCACCTTATGTGTTGGGGGTCATGGCATTGTACCTCTGGGCCCTGACCCTTCTGGGCCTGGTGGGCACAAGTGTGGACTTGCAGCCCCAGAAGCTCCACTTCTTCCACAACAAGGAGGAGCTGAGCCTCTTGGTTGTGATATATCTTAGGGCAGATTGACAACACCAACTAGCTTCTGCTGCTGTACCTGCTGGGGAAGTGCCTCATCCAGTGAGGTAGCCTTTTCAGCACGCAAATGGAAATTACCACTAGCGCTCAAATCCTTCTCCACAAGTGTCCCTGAAATAATTTTCCTGTAACACTGCAAGAACCAGTCTTTCTCAAGTAACAATATTCCTATACAAAGATTTGAATACAAATGTTCATCAGTGTCCATCAATAGATCAATAGATAAACTGTAGTAATTCTACACAATAGAATACTACTCAGCAACAGATGGAAATGAACCACTTACTGATAAGATACATGCAACAATGTGGATGAGTCTCAAGTGAAAGAAACCAGACTCCATCCCCCCAAAAAAATCATTTTTGACCCATTTATATAAAAATTCAAGAAATTTCAAGATAATATGTAGTATCAGAAAATAAATGAGTGGCACCTGGGAAGTGGGAAGAAGAAGGTGACAGGAGGAGGAGAGGTGGAAGGTAGAAAACAGGAATTACCAAGGGTTATGAGATTAATTTAGGGAATTAAAGTTATGTTCATTATTTTGATTCTGTTAACAGATTAACATGTGTATACATATATCAGCTTATTAAAATGTACACTTTATATATGTAACATTTATTATATGTCATTTATACCATAATAAAGTTGTTTAGAATTTTAGAATGACCATGTTTTACTTTTAATATTTAAACTATTTTCATTAACTATGGTTACATTATAATGGAGCCAGATTCTGACTTTTTAGTAGTAACATAGTGGATAAAGAGTTTCTCTCAAGGGAAAAGTTTATGGGGAAAAGTCCTCTGTAGCCAGTTAGGTGGGAGAGATTACCCAGAAGTCTCTCCATGAAATCTAGGCATAAGAGGACGACAGCAAAGCAGTGGGAAGGAAAGACCAGAGCATTAAGAAAGATGAACATGGGTTAGGAAGTAGAAATGAGTTTGGAAAAGTCCAAAAGCACATGAAGGCCAAGATCAGGAGTTGAAGATCTAAGATATTCTTCCAGGATGATCACCTAAAAGGTACACTGTAACTAGATTTTGGGGGATATCATAACATATTTTATTGGAGGAGGATAAAACAAGTGATACATATATTCTAAGTTAGGTAATGAATTCAGGTGTACCAGTTAATCATGAGAATTTTTTTTCAATAGATGGAGTTACACATATGTTAATATATATGCAATTTGATATGTATGCTATTTTGTTGTATTGATAGCAAGCTTCCAAACTTTGTATGTCAAATTTTCTGAAGATGTTAACATAATAGATTTTTTACACTTAAAAATGTCAAATTTTGTGCCAAAAAAACAAAAGAGATTTGTGGGCAGTTTTAATTCATTGTTTTATTTTGAAGAAAAAGTTACCATATACTTTGAGGAGCTTATGGTGAACACGCTTCATCTCAAAATACTTGTGAGTGCTGGTTTAAACACTTTGAAAGTGATTATTTCTATGTGAAAGACAAAGAATGTCTAGGTCAACTGAAAAAGTTTGAAGACCAACACTATTGGATGAAGATGCATATTAAACTCAAAAATAAATTGCAGAAAGATTAAATGTTTCTCAGAAAATAATTTCCAATCATTTACAAGCAATGGGAAAGATTTTACAGGAAGGAAAATGGGTGCCACATCAACTGAACAAAAGACAAATGGAAAACCAACAAGTCATCAGTAAACTATTGCTTCAATTGCATGAAAGAAAGTCTTTTTTGCATCGAATTGTGACTGGCGATTGAAAGTAGAGTTATTTTGAAAATCCCAAATGCACAAAAGTCGAAAATTGGGTCTCTGAATGGTTTGCCTCAAAACAAGAAAAGTTCTATTGGGACGGTATCCAAAAATTATCTGAAAGACGGAGGAAATGTGTAGCTAGCAATGGACATTACTTTGAATTAAGTACTTTTGATGTTTCTTTTGAAATTATCATGTTTTCTTTGATTATAAAATCCACCTTATTAACTGGTAAGTGTAAAAAAGCTCTCTCAATGATACCTCATATTTGACTTGGAAAAATACTATTTACATTACCTAAAAAATGACTGTGTTTTGTAACTGGCTTCTCTCAGTGTAATGATTTCGAGTTTCATCTATATTGTATTATGTATCAATACTTCATTCCTTTTTATGGCTGAATAATATTTTATTATGTGGATATATCACATTCTGTTTATCTGTTCATCAGTTGATATATATTTAGGTTATTTCCACTTTTTGGTTAATGAATGCTTTTATGAAAAAAACTAGAGGGCCTTTGCAGGAAGAATCCTGGAATAGGGCCTCCTGAAGCAGTCTCCCCTGCCCTTCCTGCTTCCCTCCCTTCTCCCCTGCCCCACCTGCTTCTCTCTCTTCTCCTCTGCCCTGCTTACTTGCTTCTCCACCGCTTTGCTCCCTTCTGCAAGCTTGGCTTCCTTCTACACTGTCTTCAGTCTTCACTCTGTGCCTAGATATGCAAATTAACTACCATCTTGGTTGGGTTCATTTGCATACTCACTCCTGATGGGCTGGTGTGCGTGGTTTGTGGGTATAGCAGAGGTATGGCCAATTTGCATGTTTCTCTTTTATTAGATAGGATAATGACTGGGTTGATGAAGTTGAATTGTGCCTAGAAAGCAATATATGTGAGCACATTTTCCCCTGCTGTCTATATAAAATAATTGTTCTTTGAAAAATTGAAAACCAATTTAATGATAATGCTTAGGGATTAAGAGTTCTTGTTAATTGAATTTTTTATTTATGCAATCATTGATGACAATCACAGAATTTCACAGCTGGAAAGGACCTTGGAGGTCATTTAGTCCAACCTTCTTTTATAGATTAGGTAACGGAGGACCAACAGGTTAAGTAAATGGCCCAAAGTGGCAGTCAATTAGCGACAGAACTGGGATTACAACAGAAACTTAACTAAAACATGTTTTTGGTTTTAATCCTTGTGATTAAAAAAAATTCCCACTCAGGAATGTGTTCAGCTCCTTAAATGTTTTAATATAAAAATATGGGAACTCTGAATCTGCAATGAGGTTGTGCCCCCAATTTCTTCTTTTATTAATTTATTTGACTCATATTGGTTAGATGCTCACTATCTTCTGGGGACTGAGTAAGTTCTGAGAATAAAGAAATAAAATGTACAGAGCTCACAGTCTAAGGGATTGGCAGGAAGTAAATGTGATAAATTATATGACAGATGTAAGCACAGGGGCTCCAAAATTACACCCAACAGGTATCTGCTGAGATGGAAAAGAATTATGACCAATATTGTATTAATTCAAACAATATATAAATTACCAATACACACACACACAAAACCATAAAGAGAAACAGTAAAGGAAATAATTATCACAAATGTAAGATAGTGATTACTTGTGGGAAGGAATGAAGAACAGCAACTTCAAGAAGTCCATTCAATTGTATTAATTATAATCTATTTCTTAACTTGGGGGCACATGAATGTAATACACACACACACACAAACACACACACACACACACACACACACACACACACACACAAACACACACACACACATGTATTTTTTCCCCTCCCACAAAGAGATTTTCCATTGATGTTTTTAGAGAGTGGAGGGAAGGGAGTGAAGAGACAGAAATGCCAATGTGAAAGAGACACTTGATTGGTTCCCTCCCACAAACGCCTTAACCAGGGCTGGGGAATGAGCCCTTGATTGGGAATCAAAAACCCACAACCCACTGAAACCGGTTTGGCTCAGTGGATAGAGCGTCAGCCTGCAGACTGAAGGGTCCGAGGTTCAATTCTGGTCAAGAGCATGTACTTTGGTAGCGGGCACATGCCCAGCAGGGGGCGTGTAGGAGGCGGCTGATTGATGTCTCTCTCTCATTGATGTTTCTAGCTTTTTATTTCTCTCCCTTCCTCTCTGTGAAAGATCAATAAAATATATTAAAAAACAAAACGAAACAAAAAAAAAACACCCACAACTCTTTGGTCCTCAGGCTGATGTTCTAATCATTGAGAAGAACCGGCCAGGATACATTGCATAATTTTTAAAAATAAGTATGTACATTTGTTTATGTACAGGCTACAATACATTAAGAAAAAATTATCTCTTAAGCAACCGAGAGGTAAAATATTACAAGGAGAGTGAGTGAAAACTGTAGTGCCTTTGGTTAGTAAAGGATAAAAAGGAGATTCCACAGAAGCTCAAGGAATACCAGGGGCAAAGAAAGGAAATATATCTGCTTTTCTGACCACCAAGATGAACTAATTGAAAACTAAGAGGAGAGGACTCTATCAACAAATATAATTATGAAAATTGAAGAATTTTAATGAAGTTGTGTTTACAAATGTTGGCCAGGCAATCATTTCTGTTAGACAAAAGAAAAATGGAAAAGAGCTAATTGTGAGAAATTTTAGGGGAGAAAAAAGACATTGTTCTCATAATAAAAGTAATGTTTCTTATTTGCTCACCGAGGAAAGGCAAGAAGTGGTGAGAGAGGTATAGGGGAGGGGAAGGGATAGATAGGACAGAGTGTTCTTAGAAGCCAGAAGGAAATGAAATAGTGTGAAATAACTTCTAATGGATACAGAAATTATCTTTAAAGTCTACCTGAGGAGAAATAATGAATCTGTAGATGATGACATTGGCAGTCTCCTGACTTTTTTTAAAACAATGATAAGCAAGCTGGTCACAGAAATAGACAGCTACTAAGGAAGCTGAGATTAACACAGTGCCTGCTAAAAATTGACTGATGGAGCAAGGAAACTTAAGATATAGGGACATGTCATACATTGGACTAGGATATAAGATGTGTAGTTACAATCATGAGAAAATAAATAAATAAATAAATAAATAAATAAATAAATAAATAAACAGTGGTCCTTAATCTGAACCCACCAGAGCAGAACAGGTGAGGACATTATTTTTTTTTTGGACTTGATAGTTAGATTTACTATGAGTCTAACTACAAAAGTGCACTTGAAAGGGGAAGGGGTGTAGGAAGTAGTATGAGCTATGAACAATGTACAAGGAATGTTATAAACTCAATTTGGATTCAGACAAAAGTCAAAAGGGGGGGTTGCAAGAGCAGGTGTTTCGCTCCCAGCAGGAAGGCAAAGCTCAACTATAATCTGGTTGATGGCCCAGGAAATTTAGGAAGAAAAAAAAAGTTACTATTCAGAAATAGGTCTGTAGGTGGGAAATAAGGACCCAATTAGCAGGTGGGTGTTTAGAAGCAACCTTTTGTGCTTCTAAAAAAGAGTACAAAAGAAGACAGGTTAAGAGGAACAAATAATTAATTAACCCTGTTCTGGGAACTGAACTTCTAGGGATAAGAGCAAGTTTGATTCTGAAGTCTCTGGCTCCGAGCTAAAAATAATGTGTTTTGATTGGTATCTTAAACCGTTCAGTAACTCCTTCTCAAGTGAGATTGTCTCAAAACTGAAGGTGTGCTTGATATATACAAGTGGACTCAGTCCTATATTGGAGTTTGGAACAATGGAGTCAAGAGAATTGAGGTAAGTACTGTCAAAGAGAGCATAGTAAAAATGGTTTAGGTAGAGGAGATTAACATCAGCTTTAGGAGACAGGCAGAATTTGGAGCCAAGAGCCAATGAGATTTCTCTGGGTTGTAACTCATTCAAAATGCTGGGTATCCAAGTTTTCGGTTAGTACATATCTGTACCCACACTGTACCAAATGATTTATAGTCACCAGTGTTTCTTCTTATAGATGGACTTCAAGATCACATTCATCAGAATGTCAGATCATGGGTGAGTGTTTTCAAAGATGTGTGCTACTCTTAGAAAGCTGATGGGTTACCCAAAACACATGAGCACCAGTGCTGTCAAAAATTCTGCAGTATATGAAAGTGCCACACACACACACACACACACACATGCACACACACACGCACATGCACATGCACCAGCAAATCTGACTTCATGGTAAATTCCTTAACAAGAAAATAACAACTCAGAGATACCAACCTTGAGATTGTGAAATGGGGTCAATCTTTTGGGAAAGTTAAAAAGGGAGAAGGGACACAATTGGTGAAAATGATTTGACATGTGTAAAATGAAAGAAATAATTTCAAGAAATGAGAAATGTAGGGAAAAATTATGTAAAAAAGTGAAGTTAAAGGATATGTTCCTTATTAAAATATATTTTAAGGTTTCCTTTAAATATGCAGAATTGAATCTTAAAGAGATATGTGTGAAAACTTCACTGTAGAACACACTATAGAAGAAGCAAGCCTATTTTGGCATCACCTGGAGGAGTAGTATTGAGTAAAATGCCAAGAGGATTTTACAATAATTTCACTAAAGGTAGTCTCACAACAGAAACCACAAATAAAATGTCTTAGCAAAGTTTCAGTATATATTTACATTTTAATAATTTGGAATAATAAATGGAAAAATTTGCTTAGGATTCAAAATGGTACACTAAGAATCTATGATACAAATGCTAAAGAAAATACCTTTCATTTTCTTAAAAAATAAGTAATTAATATTTTATAATTATATAATTATTGATTATATATTTAATTTTCACCTTTTAAAAATATAGATAAATTCAAAATTTACTAAATTGTTAATATTTTCTTTACTGTTGATTTTAATTGCTATCTACAGAATGTTTAAAATAAGGTTTTATTTACTTTAAGGACAAAATTTTCATAAAAGCTTTTTTAACCATCTGTACCCTAAGAAACATGCTAATGCATCTTAATATGACTTATGCTCTTGAATAAAAAATTCCACTTAATAGAACTTTTCTTAAAATGTTAATGCTATTCAACTTTAATCTACATAATTTTCAACAATTGTCCTATAATAAACATACATTTTGCAAAATGTGATTGTTTATTTTTAAGTTACTATTATGCAAATACACAAACGTGCACAATTGGCTAAGGATGAACAAAACTTATGGCTATATAAAACAGTTAATAAAAACACACACAGAGAAAAAGCCATCTACTTAGAATATTTTTCTATAAAATAAGTAATCATGGAAATAGAATAGAATTATATCAGTTCCCAACAAGAAACAAATGTCACAATAAAATCAGAATAATTCAACAAACTTTCCAAATATGGAGCTATTTACAGAGATGGAGGTCTAGACTAGAGGGACCACAAAGTACAAAGCAGCAATGCAGGCATATAGTAACTGTGGAGCTGCTGTATCCTGACAAAATCAAGAGAGAGAGCATTTACTGGAACATTGCAGAGAGAGAGAGCGCACATCAAGGGGATAAATACTTGAGTTTGTTCTCTTCCCGCCCTCAGATCTCCTACAGGCTCCTCAATGGCCAGACCCAGTTAGTAGTCACAGGGCACAAGAACCCTATGGTGGGCCAAGTTGTTCATTTTCCTCAGACAGAAAACTGAGGGGAGAACAGCGGACCTAAAGGAACGAACCAACAATGTCCAGCTAATAAATATGTAACTAAAAATTTCCCTAAATTAATAAATAAAGTGTTTAAATTATAATTATTAACAGTATTACTAATTACAACCAAGAAATACTTGGTTGAATTACTTCTATCCCTATTGTCACTGTTGGCAGATTTCACAATCTGGCCCAATACAAATACAATCAAAGACAGCTAGAAGAGATACTTTCAGAGAGTTGGTACACACACACACACACACACACACACACACACACACACAAATTAATGTATTCAACAACAAGGTCCATCATTCTTTCAATCATTAACATACCCTTTGACAGGTACTATGGATTAAAAAGGGGATCTCTGCTTTCCAGAAATTCATAGTGTAGTGAAATAGGCATAGTTAGCAAACAATGTATATGAAAAGACCTCAGAAGAGGGTGATTTTCATAATA